>OX276459.1:17091039-17645916 GCA_946251905.1 Cryptocephalus moraei
TGAGCTCGCATCCACTCTCAGCGAGTATCCTGTGTCAAAGCAGTGTATTCCTCGGGAGGAACACCTCAAATTATTGGTGAGGAAAGGAGTATTCCCCTATAATTATGTAACTTCGTTTGAAAGTCTAGACGAGACAGCTCTACCATGTAAAAGTAACTTTTTTAATAAACTCCGCAACGAGCACATTTCAGACTTAGATTATAACCACGCACAAACCGTGTGGAAAACGCTAAAGTGTAAAACACTAGGCGAGTATTCTGACGTATATTTAAAAACGGACATTTTACTCCTGGCAGATATATTTCAAAAATTTCGAGCTGTCTGTTTACAGACGTACGGTTTGGATGCGGCTCGATACATTACCACCCCCTCATTGGGGTGGGATGCAATGCTAAAAATCACAAATGTAACGCTGGAATTATTAACAGATGTCGACATGCTTCATATGATCGAGAAAGGGATTAGAGGGGGCTTTACGGGTTGTATATTTCGGCATGCTCGAGCAAATAACAAGTACATGGAGACGTTTAATCCTGAAGAGGAACAGTCCTATCTCCTGTATTTAGACATAATAAATTTATACGGATTCGCGATGGGCGAGTACTTGCCACACTCAAAGTTTGAATGGCTATCTCCAGAGGAAATCGATCTGATGGATATTCAACAAATTTCGCATACTTCTCCTGTCGGGTATATTTTAGAAGTAGATTTGCAGTATCCACATGCCCTGCACGACGAACATTCAGATTTACCGTTTTGCCCCGAGAAACAAGCAACCTCTAGTAGTAAATGCAAAAAACTGCTTGCTACTTTGCACAACAAACAAAAGTATGTGATTCATTACCGCACTCTACAGCAATGCGTTAAATTCGGTCTGAAACTAACCAAAATACATAGAGTCTTAAGATTTGTCCAAGCTCCTTGGATGACTACATACATCCAGTTAAATACGAAGATGCGTGCGCAGGCCACGACCACGTTCGAACAAGACAACTATAAATTATTAAATAATAGTGTTTTCGGTAATTCTATGCAGAATCTCCGGAAGAGACGCGATATTAAATTGGTTTCGGCATTTGATGGTGCTTACGGCGCGAACTATTACATGTCGAAACCAAATTTTCACGATCGCGTCATCTTCGACGAAGACTGCATAGCAGTTGAGATGAGAAAATGCAAAATTCTATTTAATAAACCGATCGCAGTAGGCTTTGCAATTTTGGATGTTGCTAAGACGCAACTATATAAATTTCATTACGAATTTATGAAATCTAAATTCCCTTTGGAACGCATTCGCCTGTTATACACCGATACCGATTCACTCATTTACAAAATTATCACGGAAGATTTATACGCGGATTTAAGAAACGACGTCCACACGTGGTTTGATACTTCTGATTATGCCGAAGATAACCCGTATGGCTACCCGTTGGTAAATAAGAAAAAAATTGGCTTAATTAAAGATGAATTGAAAGGGGAAATTTTGGAGGAATTCGTCGGTTTGAGAGCAAAGATGTATGCTTTGAAAGTCCATAAGACTGCAAAGGAAATTTGTAAGGCGAAAGGCCTCGTCAAAGCGATTACAAAAACCCTTTCGATCGATGATTACAAAACTTGTTTGTTAGGCAGGGGACCACTAAGAAAAACGCAAACGTTAATACGATCGATCAAACATAACGTTTTCACGCTGGAGCAAAATAAAATAGCTTTAGATGCGAGTGATGATAAACGTCATGTTTGCGACGATGGGATTGCAACGCTGGCTCTCGGACACTATTCCCTAGAACGTGTGGAACGGGAAAGCCTTTCGACTAAACCGCTTAAACGACTCATTTCGGACGAAGGCCCATCAAAAAAACACAAAGGCGGTTAGCATGTTTAAGCGGTTCGGGCGAATAGTCACAGTCCTATGCGTGTTCCAACATAAGAAAAAACACAAGCGTAACGCTCTACCATTTTGTACTCGAATATATATTGTGTGTGTACTCTATTTGATAGTAAAAACTGTAGCAGTAATCAAGAATGTTTTGTACTTGTACTGTAAGAACTTGTATGAATGTCATGCTTGCTACTCCGCTAGCACCCTGTGTGTGTGTGTGTGTGTGTGTGTGTGTGTGTGTGTGTGTGTGTGTGTGTGTGTGGAACAAAACAAAAAATACACAAAAAAAAAAAATGTATAATATATAGGTGTAGGCGCTGTGACGCACTGTTTGCGTATAATAAACGAAATACCTTCGAATTATGTGTGTGTGTGTGTGTGTTTCCTTTCATCTTGTAGCTAGAAATAAAGAAAACGAACGAACGAGTTTAAGAAAACGTTTTATTTTCGACTCTCGATGTGTGTGTGTGTGTGTGTGTGTGTGTGTGTGTGTGTGTGTGTGTGTGTGTGTGTGTGTGTGGAACAAAACAAAAAATACACCAAAAAAAATGTATAATATATAGGTGTAGGCGCTGTGACGCACTGTTTGCGTATAATAAACGAAATACCTTCGAATTATGTGTGTGTGTTTCCTTTCATCTTGTAGCTAGAAATAAAGAAAACGAACGAGTTTAAGAAAACGTTTTATTTTCGACTCTCGATAAAAGTTGGAAATACATGTCAATAATCGTCTGGATATGCTTCTCGATTCTCCGACGTTCCCAGTTCCATGAGACGCAGTCGCACGTGTCTGGCCCCTCTGTGCTAGCATCGCTGGACCAAGGACAGCTCACAAAATGCCTCCCATATTTGGAATCACGTCGTTCTTGTGCTTCTCGGTTGTCTAGGAGATGCTGAAGGTCTAGGAGTTCTTTCTTGTGCTCTTCCGTGACATAGCTAGCGTATTGACGCAGAAATTCGGTAACTTCCATCTCGTTGTTGTTGCTGTTGTGTGGAAAGTGTGAGAGAGGTGCGTGCGTGTGTATTCTGAACACCGTTACTGAAGACTGAATCCGAGGGTTGAGCTGGTGGTGGGGGCGGCGGCCGACAGACTAACTTATACCTCGCGCGCAAGTTTCAACAAGTCGAGAGCGATGAGGAATTGCGCGCCGCTGGGGGGTGAAGGGTGGTGCGAGTCGGTGAACTTACGCGAAAAAAAAAAGTTCGTCGCCGGCGAGGACTTGTCAGAACTTGCATGCATGCATGCGTGTGTGCGTGTGTGTGTGTGTGTGTGTGTGTACGAAGCCTGAAACTCGAGGCTTTCAAGGAAACGGAACAAAAAGAAAAGAGCGACGACATTTAATCGCGTGTATTTCCATATAGGTCGCTATACAATTTCATAATTTTTTTCATGGCGGTTTTAATGTCGTCCCGGTGAAATAGTCGATCGGTACACAAACACTTCTCTGGACATTCCTTGCTGCAATTCAGCGCCCGAGGGCAGCTCACATAATGGCGTCCGCGCGCGGACGTCTGCATCCTTTCCAATTCGACATTTAGAGCTCGTTGCAAATAGAAAAGTTGTGCTCTATGTCGCGGTAGAAGTACGTCCTCGTATTTAATAAAAAATTCGTTCAGCTCCATATTTCGAGCACAGACAGACGAATGTTCTTGTTCCAGCGATAAGAAGCAGCACTGATACACTGAAAGCGATGTAGCACGCCAAAAAATATATAGTGTTCGATTGTTGGGTGGTCGTCGTCGTCGAGGGCGTAGTAGTATTAGTAGTATTAGTAGGAGTAGGGCGCACGCTAGTTAGGTTCCACCATGTCGAATCTTCAAACGTGCGATTTTGGTAGACGACACGTATTTTGTAGCTTGTAGCATTGCCCGGTAATTTCGTCATCAATGTCGGTGTGTACTGGTTGTATGTGAAGGATTCCATCTGCACCCAATTTTCCGGCCAAATGGCATGTCTATCGAAACATATAAACACATCCTTTGCAGCGTGCGGCGTGGAAATATAGAGGATATTATTCAGTACTGCCGAGAGTAGCAGTAGTAAACCGGTGGAGGAGGAGGAGGAGGGGGACCTGGACGCGATCATGTTTGGAGGACTACTGAGAAATGAAACAAAATTCATTCTTATCTATATATTTATTTATTGTGGAACACATTGTAAGAACCAAGAATATAATGTATAACAATTTCGTATAGCACACATAGAAAAAGAATGCGAGTGATGATTCATACACAGCGGAAGGTCACGGTGAAATTTGAATGTATCCGGGGAGCTGTCTGAAAGGTGTTCGGTGTTGACAACTTTCGCTTGCATCGTCTTCGTCGCCGCCGTCGCCGTCGTCGTCGTCTCTCGATTGTGTAGGTGAGCGTCGAATAAGCATTTTTTTTGATGTCCTCGTACGTAGACGATGTCAGCATCACGAATGTCGGTCAAAAGGATGGCGTCGAGTTTTTCGTAGGGTACATAACCGGAAGTATAGCGGAGTCCGTGGATATGTCTGGTGCAATACTGAACTTGTTTCTTATCATAGTTCGAGAGGTTAGTGTATGGGATAGGTTCCTCAAACACGTAATGATTCATGCGAGTTCCATCATAAATTGCCAATTCTTTTGCAAAAAATTCCGGCGAAGAATTCTTCGTGAGCGTAAACCCCTGAATGTCGGCTAGGAGTACCTTCATGGTCGAGTGTGTGATTGCGACTAATAGATGCTTCTCACCATCTCACTAAGGGGCGTGGCTTCGTACACGCTTTCGTAAATAATGATACAATACGCTTTGGTATTCGCAGGAAATCCGGTCCGCGCTTGAAACTCGATGGAGACGTCGACGATAGAGGATTTAATCTGCTCGTCTTGGCGCGAACAATCGACGACGAAGAGCGTCGTATCTTTAAATTGTTTCATATCGAGTAATGGTTGCTTCGCGCCGAAATAGTCCCCTTTGTAGCTAGTGTTAAAATCCACATAACTATCATGAATCTCACCATAGTCGCCGGTTTCGAAATTTAAATTTAGTGGTTCGTATGGATATCGCTCAGATAAATTCACACATATATCGGATATGTTCAGATTATCGAATTTTGTATTATCCGCTGTTTTTTTATCTTGTCTATCTGTCTGGAATGCGATGATTGCGTATCGGGGTGGATGTTGATTGTTCATCGTTTGGATCGACCAAACGGCATTAGTGGAACCCACATTCAGAGCGGGTAGCTGGTGTAACTGCCACGTTCGAAATGCGATTATGAACGGTCTATCATTTTTTATGGATTTCAACAGTTCCAGCTTCGTTTCAACGTTGGGAACGACGTGTGGTATTTTCAATAACATGTCAGTTATCGTTATGTCATAGGTGGTATTTGTTCCTGTAACCAGAACGCAATTGTCATCGTTACGAGCGCGAACAACGCGAATGGTGTGTCTTCCGAACATTACCTTTTTGTGATCGTTGAATATGCTGAAGAAATGTGCGAGGGGGATGAGCCAAATGAAAGTCCCGTCTGCGTTCACGCGGGGTTTCTCGGGAAACACCCAACTACCTTTATCCAAATATTTGCTCTCATTGGCATTGTAACAGAGATAACCGCGAAGCAAACTCACTAGACCCGGCTGTTTTACGTGCTCTACTTCGATACCATTCAGGAGATATGCCATGCTATCGAATAGAAACCCGACTGCGTTATTTAAGAATGTAACCTCTCCATCGCCGGATTTCTTCTCTAATTTCCCATAGATTTTTAGTGTGGAGTCGTAGAGGTTGAGAAAAGCGTCGTTTCGCGTCACCGTAATTTCGAGAATATCATTCTTGAGATAGGATTTCACGAATGGATGGTACGTGTGGCGTTTTATACTCGTTATCGTGTCATCGTTTTGAAGCTTCGGATATAGGTCGAAAATCCGGCTGGACAACATATCCGATGGCGTGGAGAAATGTAGCGTTCGCTCGGGACAATCTCTGATGCCGCCGCCTCGAACGGTTTTTTGCTACTGCTGTTACACTCCGCACCACACCTCTTTTATAGTAATCACCCAAGACTAAGACCATCTTCT
Organism: Cryptocephalus moraei; assembly: GCA_946251905.1. Lineage (NCBI taxonomy): Eukaryota > Metazoa > Arthropoda > Insecta > Coleoptera > Chrysomelidae > Cryptocephalus > Cryptocephalus moraei. The sequence continues at coordinate 17,096,969 of OX276459.1, forward strand.
TTACTTCCAATCTACAATCTTTTTAATTCCAATCTAATGAGAATCTCTTCACCGCGAAAATTGATAGGTTCAAAATTTTGATCCAGAACCGTTAATGTGATATTACTTATCTCACGTGGAATCACTGTGGAATATACTAGATTGCGAGGAACTTCGTCGATAGCGAACCCTGGGTCGGAGCTAGTGGGAAACTCGTATAAGGTATGCGACGGGCGATCGTTGTAATACGAACCACCGATTATATTACAATCGATGTGTATGGTGCGGACTTTCACAATGTTGACGGGTAAGTCAGACTGGTGCACTTTTCCGGCTTCCAATAGCCTAGGAGTGAATCCCAGAAGTTTCGCGATCCTGGTATACCCGGCTCGAAAGTCAATATCGTAATCTCGCAGAAATATTTCACACCTTAACGTATTATTGTTTGCTCTCAAAAAGAATATGTCGTCGTCGTCGTCGGCACTGTCACCTGCTCTGTTTTCCGGTATCAGAAACGTTTTAAGGTACTTCTCGATATCGACAATGTCGTAAGTACCTGTCGGAATGCTAATGAAGTGCGGTGTGTCGACGTTCCCTTTCGAATAATACTTAAATTTCGTACCGTCCTCTATATTCGGAATAGTGTTGTATGAATAGAAGCCGAGTAAAGCCAACCCGTACGCAGAATGCTTCTCTAAGTGGATGGGTGTTTGGAAATCTATGGAGAGAGTTGATGTTCGACTCTTTAACGTGAACGTCTCGGACATGATTAAACAGCGAACCGGTCCCTACTCACGTTTTATAGAGAAATTCGAGACATAGACGACCGCAGTTACTCGCGGAAAACTTTTGATAACGGTCTCTATTATAGAAAATTTCCACTGACTTCCCACCAAAGTATCGGACGAGTTCCTGCGGCGGTTTCAGGTTACCGAAACTATCGAAATATTCGATGACATTACCCCGTTTCTTGTATGCTACCCAATGCGTTCCCGGATGTTTCGCTGTATCTAAATTGACGATGGCGCTCTCGTTGTGTCTCGGTTTTTCTGGTAGGGAATCACGCATATAAACCCCTCTAAAGTAGGGGATTCTCAATTTATCGACATATTTAATGATTTCACGATCGTATAGAGCTCTATTGGGTAGCTTTAAAGGTTTTTTGTCTGCTTCTTCACGTACAATCCGCGTCCCTGCTGCTTTTTAATATACACACCAAATCCTCGAGGTGACTTCCGTATATACAATCCGGACCCCCTGGCTCCGATTTCCTCCATGGCTTTATTGTGTCGTTTTTGCTCTTCCATTTTTTTTTGTGCATTCTTCGCATCGACGACTGTCTTCGCCACGGCCGCTGTACTGCCTGTAATTGTACCTAAAGCGCTCAATCCTGCGAAGAGGGGTAGTAAGGGTAAAATTCCTCCAGATTTACTTTCATACGGTATAATGCGAGGAACGCGAATTCGCTTCCGGCCGCCCGCCTTTCTCACAGCGGCGCGAGCCGCGCGTAATGCGATCGAAGCAGACGGCTTCAGACCGGCCGCGCTTATCGGCGTGTTTGTTGTTTTCATTGAGGTTTTTACAAGGCGCGCGACGGGTTTCACAACGCTTCTTCTAAACGATATCGGGCGATGCCCCATGCCGATCTTCCGTTTCGCTTTCATGGCGGTCGTCACAACCCACGCCGCTGTCTTCTCTCCCACAGATGCGTCTTTGCTTTTCACGCGTTCCCACGCACGATGCTCCAATTCCCGATCGGCTTTCTGTCTATCCTTCAAAGAGGAACTTTTCGCATAACTAATATCGTGCGATTTACAGGCAGCGTCGAGGGCGTTCACCCCGCGGTCACCCCTAGCCAATCGCTTGTCTAATTGGGTATTTGGACCACAAAATTCGTACCCAGGGATGTGTAATTCGAAGGGCAACTTACTGATTAGAGTATTCAACACACCCTCACCTTTGTACACTATCATCCCAAATGATACTAACCTCGGCTGTCTCACCCTATTTATAGGCGGTAGACCCATACCCGACTGTCAGTTGCAAGAATGCGGGCGGTACAACAAGCACCCGCACTGCCTATCGACAACTTGGACTTTGTAGACGCAAGCAAGCCGTCGATTAAACACAGTGAACTACTTCCGAATTGTTTTCGAGCTGTTTTCGCCGGCCCATCAGCATGTGGTAAAACGAATGCCATGTTATCGCTACTGTTCCATAAGAATGGATTAAAGTTTCGTAACGTCTACGTGTATTCGAGATCATTGTATCAGCCCAAATATCAGCTGTTACAGGAAGTGTTGCAGAACGTGAAAGGTATGGGCTATTTCGCGTATTCGAACAATGAAAGCGTCATGGATCTCGACAAAGCACGTCGAAATTCAATATTTTTATTCGACGATGTGGCATGCGAAAAGCAACACGTGGTAAGGGCCTATTTCTCGATGGGGAGGCATCGGAACGTGGATGTAGCATACCTATGTCAAACATATTCCAAAGTGCCAAAACAGCTGGTACGTGATAATTGTAATGTTCTTGTCTTATTCAAACAGGACGATATTAATTTAAGACATGTTTTCGATGAGCACGTATCTCCAGATATGAGCTTTGAGCACTTTAAACGATTGTGTTCTGCATGTTGGAGTCGCACGTTTACTCCTCTCGTCATCGTAAAGGAGTTCGATTTGAATGCCGGTCGATATCGCAGAGGGTTCGATCAATATATACGGGTGGATGCACAGTAATCGTTAGTAATCATGCGACCACCGTTTAGCAATGCCGAGGCGGCGCGAGCGAAAAAAGTTCGCGAACTGTCTCGCTCCGTACGAAAAAAGTTTATGGCTATCAAACTAGGACGATCTGAGGATGATGCCACGCTGAAGAAACTGTTTGCCCCGATAACGAAACCTTTGACTGAACTAGTTGAAGCTACGAAAAAGCCTACTGAGCCTACTTTACAGTCTGTTAAGAGAAAGCGTGAGAAGTCGTCGCCGCCGCCAACACCCCCATTGTTATATCCTAAAACCGAATGGATAAGTCCGGTAAACGCTTCAACTCCACGCATCCCAAGGCAACGCTTACACTTTCGAGAGCTTCCTACTGCTAGCGTCGATGCAGAGATGCCCGATAAGGAAGATGGTGGTGATGATGATGATGAAACAGATGATTTTAGTGATGCTGAAGCAGAAGATGCTACCATAGCCTCCAAGAAAAGCGCCTCCACGAATGCTTTTCTCGACTCCTCCTCCCCCTCGAAAGGAGTCTCTACATATAGAAAAGTACTTAAACCGAGACGTGAAGAACCACCCCCATATAATTTCCGTAAGCGTGGAGGTATTTTACCCAATATGCATTATAATACCAAGTCTACCGAATACGTCTACTTTGATAATTTTAATGAGTTAGTAGACAGATTAAGACTTTTGTACGCATCCAAAGAAGCTGGTAATACCATATCACATGATAATGAAATTCTTTCGATCCTCGAAGAACTTCGCGAGGCGAACGTTATATATTAAGTGTTCGTAAGTGATCTGCCTTCAGTTGTACGATGAGTTTGGATGTATTAGGACGTCGCTCCGGAAGTATTCCCACCATGTTGCTGCAGCTGCTAGTTGTGTCGGTGGTGGGGTTAGTGTCAGCAGTGCGTGCGGAGAGCCCCGATGAATATCTTCGAGAGTATGGTTACTTGATAGGAAATGGTGATGGGAATGTTTCGGAAGCATTGTCCTTATTTCAAGAACGCTACCAATTACCGCAGGACGGAGAAGTAAACAACCAAACTAGCGAATTACTCGAAACACCCAGATGCGGGATGCCCGATCTCAGCGAATTTGCGGTATATCCCACAGCATGGCCACGGGGTAGTACCCTAAAGTGGACACTACGAACACCGCGAGACTTTTATAAATGCAAACTTGTTAGTCAGAAGGCTTTCAAGGCGTGGGAGAAGATAACAAATTTAAAATTTCTATTCGTCTCTGATTTACACGCCGCAAATATTTCCATTACATTTAAAGATAAAACTCATGATATGGATGCTAGAAATCATTCATGCCCCATGAAATTGAGGACAGAAGTTTATGCGCACGCATATTCTCCCAATCCGGGAGCGGCACCTGCCGAAATTCATGTAAATGCTGCTTTAAATTGGAGTATGGATATACAAGGAGTTTCTGCGAACAAAAAGAAACCCTCCCTGTTCCCTATATTACTTCATGAGATTGGTCATACGTTGGGGCTAGACCATTCGACTAATACCTCCGCTGTAATGTTTCCCTACTATCAGGGGGAAGCACTACACTTTCATACTGATGATATAGAGGGAATTCAATTGTTATACGGTCCGCCCCCGCCGACTACGACCACCACCACCACCACGACGACGACGAAGAAGGCTACAACGTCGACATCACCTAGACCTACGACAAGGATGACACCAATGCCGGCGGCCGAACCCGAAATTTGCACCATAAACAGCTATGACAAACTTTCGTTTTTGGTCTTGAATGAGGAATTATATAGTGTTTATGAAAATTGGGTGTGGATTCTAGATCTCAGATCTGGAAATATGTCCTCTAAAGCATTGGATCTTAACAAGTTTCTACATTTCATCCCGGAACGCTTTAGCGAAATCACCGCGGTGTATCAGAGACCTAATGATGAAATCGTGTTATTCTTAGAGGATAACATAATAATATTCGAAGTACTACCTAAACTTAGGTTCAAACGCAGTGTAAAATATACGGATATCTACAATCAGTTTGACCGAAAATTAATCGCCGTCGTAAACACTTACAGGGGTAAAACGTTTCTCTTTTATGAACAGGATTTTTATTTGGAATTGGACGAGACTAGTTTCATCCCTAGCAGATATGGATTTATTTCCAAAGATTTTCGAGGCGTACCCTCCGATATAGATTCAGTGTTTCGATATACTAACGGATTTTTGTATTTCCTGCAGGATGATTTTTATTATGAATATAGCGAATTTACTAATAGTTTAGCGCGATCTGGAAAGTTTTCATTAGATATATTTAATATTCCCTGTCCCAATCTAAGCTTGTATGACCAACTTAAAGTATTGCTTAGACAAATTATCTCTCACACACCACATTAGATAAGTCGACGTCCTATTAGGATACTGTTATATATATATTGGTGGTTAGTACGCGATCTGCATCAGTCTTACGATGAGTTTGGATAAATTCGGTCGTCGCTCGGGAGGTCTTCACACCGTCGCCCATAGTAAAGCGGCATCGGTCAGCAGTCATTCGATTTTTTCTCGTACGTCCGAGGGAGATCTTAATATCGAACACGTTAAGATCAGTAATCTGAAAAGTCCTACGGAAGATGCCGACGCTAGTACTAAAGGTTATGTGGATCGTGTGATTCTCGAAGCGCAAACTGACTTCGATAGACGCTTTCGTGAACTGGAAGCTGTCTTAGTAGGTGTTCTTAGCGAAAAAACGGGTACTATAGAGAAAAGAGTTAGTGAAACTGCAGCTGCCCTCGCAGAGGGTCTCGTCTCCATTTCAACGTGTAAACAGTATATAGATGACTCTACCAAAAAATCCATCGCCTTACTTCGCAGCGAGATTCAACTTGTAGCAGATTCCTTTTCTAGAAAACTAGAATCTTCTCAAAATAAATTTCTCGCAACATTCGACACGACTCCCTATGCTATTGAGATGCACACTCTTAGCAAGCGAATCGATTTATTACAAGACAAACTCAACATTGTACTGCTACCAACAGCATCGCCTCCTCCCACTACTACTCCTACTACTACTAGTAAAAAAGCTCCGAAGCGGCCCGCGATTCCTCTACCCTCTTCTCAAAGCAATATCAACCCCAGTACGCAACATCCGTCCGGCAGTACACCTAGCAAATCGACAAAGAAGAAAGGCGATCCGTTAAAAACCTGATAATGTCAGCTGAAAAAATTCAATTAGTTAACGAGTTACACAAACCGGCCAGGAAACTCTATCCCCGCCGTCGCACGATAATTAAAGGTTTACACGACTTGTGGCAGGCCGACCTTGGGCAACTCGATCTCTATGCGAAAGTAAATAAACAGTTCAAATATTTTTTACTCGTCATCGAGTGTTTCTCAAAATACATCTGGGTGAGAGCGTTAAAATCGAAATCTGGCGAGGAGGTGACAAGCGCTTTCGAAGATATCCTACGAGAAGCAAGACCACGTAATCTTCAATCCGATCGGGGGAGCGAATTTTTCAATTTGTACTTTCGACGTTTAATGGAACGTCACGGCATCAATCATTACACGTCCTATACTCATATCAAAGCTGCTATGGCTGAACGCGCCATCCGTACGATTAAAGAAAAACTGTTTAAATATTTTAGTTTGAACGGTACATACGCCTGGGTGGATGTCCTACCACGAATCGTGCACACTTATAATAATACAACGCATTCCGTTACAAAAATGCGACCTTCCGACGCTCTGAACGCAAAAAATGAGAAACATCTATTGGAAACGGTGTATACACACCTCAAGGTCGCGACAGGCTCACGCAAGTTTAAGGCGGGCGATCTAGTACGTATTAGCAAGGCCAAGCATGTCTTTGAGAAGAGCTACACGCCGAACTGGACGAGTGAACTATTTAAAGTTAAAAAGGTTCAAATAACCAACCCTGTAACGTATTTCCTGGAAGATCTCTAGGGGAGACCCATCAAAGGTGGTTTCTATACAGAGGAATTGCAAAAAACAAAAACTCCCGACGTATATTTAGTGGAAAAAGTTTTGAGACGAAAAGGTGACAAAGTGCTCGTTCGTTGGTTAGGTTTCGATAGTACACACGATTCTTGGATCGACGCCTCAAATCGCTTGTAGACTCTGTTCGCATTTTCCATTGAAACCAGCGACAAACCGGTGTTCGAGTGTCGAATAACATTGTTTCTTATGGAAAACACGCACAACTTCCTCGATTTAGAGGGCCCTGGTGGTCCGCATCACCCCCTACCACCCACCCCTTTTCGACCAGTTTCCCCCCCGCCGCCTACTTCAGTCTACGCGCGACAATTGTAACGACAGCAAGTGAACGAGATGGAAAACGCCGCCGCCGCCGCCGCTGATTGTGACTTGGCGACGTTTTATGCAAATGTTTCGCACTGCGAAGAGGAAACGCCGCCGGCGCCCGACCCACCAGATACGCATCTATTACTCAACACCTGTTTCCCGTGTCCAAGCAGCGGCCTCGATGTGAGCGTGGGCCTCCGAATTTCTCACAATTTCGAACCGGCTATCGCCATACACATTAGCAGTGGAACAACTCTACAATTTAACGTTAATGATTGGAATATGTTAATGAAGCAGTTGGCTTGGCTTCTCGTCGGATATTTTACCAGCGGCGATGACATTACTCATCTCCGCTATATATGCAATGACAACATCGTACTTATGACCCAGCAATGTAATGACGTACGCATGATTGTCGTTTCTAAACACTCAGTTTCATTGTATTTAACCGAAAATAATGTACGCGAACTATGTGCTGTAAATCAAAAGTTTGTCACTAATCAAGTAATTAGTTTAGGAAAACTCGATTTTTTGCAATATTATAGAGGCGTTTTAGATTTAATTCATAAGTTGAGAACTGTTTCGACTAGCGAGGAAGGCCTTCTCGCCTATTGTGATCTTAATAATAGTGTAGCTAGTTTGTGTCTTAAGGAAATATTGTATTTTAATAAAGATAAGGTATTGCACGATTTAAATAAACTGTAAACTATTTTTTAGTATTTTTTATTTCACTCCGAACCGATCTATCCTCTAGCGTATGACAAGTACTTATACACATCTCCATACTCTACCTCACATGTACCGTCGGCACATGCATTCCGCGCCGGCTTCGTATTCTAGAGGTCCGGAGATCGTATCCCACACCGATCCACCCAACTTTTTCCCGAATAAATTTCCTTTAAAATCCTCCCTCACCCTCCTCCCCTCCGAACAAAAAAATTTAGTTTTTTTCGCTGATTTTTCCATGTCACAATCATCCCCTAAATAGGGGTAGTTCACCCTGGGGGTAACCCACCCTTCCATCCCTCGGGATAGCACCCCCTCCCTCGGGAACCCTCCCCCCCACCCATTGCGCACGCCTACAACCCCTTCTTAAGGGTTTTCACCCCTATTAGGGGTAACAACCCCTCCATAAGGGTTTCCACCCCTATTCGGGCGGTGGAGGGGGAAAAACTACCCCTTGGTCCAGCACCGGCAATACACACTACTTGCGATATTTCTTTGCTGTGGCTCTTATCAATTTTCGTCGTCCTTCACTCGAATTTTAACTCGAAATTTGTGAACAAATATTTCGGTTTTCAATTGTAAAATATTTACTGGGTGACTTTAAAATATAGTCATCATGTCCGCTGATAAACTCAAAAAATTCATGGTATTACGTGCATCAGAACACAATCGAATTAAAGAAATCTGTGATGCTGCGAAGCTTGCTAAACAAGATTCACAATATCACACAGAGTTTAGCTGTCGGTTTCCTTTGGTCCATGACATTCATTCAGAGTTTTTTAAATATCATAATAACATTTTACAGTTAATTGATAATCAAGATGATGCCGATTTTGAAGCTGAAGACGCCAAGCGAAAATCATTTGAAAGTGAATTTTATTCTATTAAAGCCATTTATTTTACATTATTTGAGAATAAACCGGCCCTTGTCGCACAACCGATCGCCAATATGTCAAAAAAAACCTTACCCCCGCTAGAATTACCCACTTTCAATGGTGACATCACCAAATTTCAGAGTTTTTTTTGTATATTTTCGATTCCACAGTTCACAACAACGGGTCATACTCCGCTGTTGACAAATTTAAATATTTGCTATCTTGTCTGAAAGGTGAGGCCCTATCCGTCGTTAGCAATTTTCCTGTAACTGATCAAGATTATCCTTTGGCTGTGTCAAAAAGAGTTTCCTTCATTCAGGAAAAGACCTCCTTTGCGCGCTGGTTGCATGTTTCATCCTCAGATAATCCTGCCGATGTAGGATCTCGAGGGCTCCTTCCCTCCGAGCTTAAAGAGTGCTCCCTTTGGTGGGCGGGACCGCCTCTTCTAAATGATTCTCCTAGTTCCTGGACCAGCGTTCTGCCAGTTCATGAGGATGATAAAGTTTTAGCAGAGCAAAGGGCGTCTTTCACATTTCTCACTGTCTCAGAAGATCGTCCAATTGATAAATTATTGAATGACCATTCCTCACTCATGCATATCATCCGAACATTAGGATATATGCTTCGTTTTATGTCTAACTCAAAATCCCCTTCTTCGAGGCGTCATAGTGGTCTGTCTTGTTCTGAACTCGATCGATCTCTCATGACGATAGTCCGACACTTTTCGACAGAAATAAACAGTCTCACGAATTCTAAATTATCCTCACTTTCTAAAGCTTTCGCCGATTTTGCTCGTTTGTGATTTGTCATCTGAAGCGTTTCTAGCAGCTTTGCGTCGTCTTGTTACCCGCAGAGGCACCGTTTCTCACCTGTACACTGATTGCGGTACGAATTTTATTGGTGCTAATCGTCAACTACAGAGTGACTTTCAACAAGTCACTTCAGGGGAATCGATACATTGGCATTTTAACCCTCTATCTGCTCCTCATTTCGGAGGATTGTGGGAAGCTGGTATCCGAAGCGTAAAGACTCATTTATCTCGCGTTATTGGAAATCAGATTCTCACTTATGAGGAACTGCTGACAGTTGTAGTACAGATTGAAGCTGTTCTTAACTCGCGACCACTTGGTACTATCAGTAATGATCCGAACGACCTAAGTTGTTTGACTCCCGGTCATTTCCTTACGCTGGCTCCGCTAACCTCTCTTCCTGAACCTGACCTCTCCTCTTTGCCTATCGGTCGGTTGTCTCGCTGGCAGTTACTACAACGGCTTCACCGTGACTTTTGGACTCGTTGGTCCAATGAATACTTCCATACGCTTCAACAGCGACAGAAGTGGCATAAACCGCAGACTGATGTACAAATCGGCACTCTTGTTCTAATCAAAACTGATAATAGTCCACCACTTACTTGGCCTCTTGGCCGTATTACTAAGACTTATCCTGGTCACGGCGGCGTTACTCGCGTCATGTTACTTAAGACCTCCCGTGGAGAGCTTGAACGTCCCGTCGTTAAGCTCTGTCCGCTTTCACTTTCGCAATAATAAAAGCATTTGCTTTTGGTGGGCGGTATGTCGCGTCCACTCGCTTTGTGTTTGTCCATAAGTGTTTATTTTAAATTCAAAAAAATTCCCGCTTCAGTGTTCACTGTTACCAATTTTGGGTGAACACGCTACACACACATTTCGTGTTTAACCTTCAGCGTGAACACATGTCACCGCCGATAGTCGCTATCAATCGCGTGCTATTCGTTTTTTCTCCGCTATTAACGCACACCGCATCCCTTCACTTCACCAACTGCCGGCCGGCACAACTGAGATCAACCCCAGGACTCCCAGGAGCTGCCCTAGGTAAGTGGACATTGAAGCGAAGCGTTTATCCGCATATACAGTCCATTTTTTCTCTCCTTCCGAGATTTAATTATCAAAACCGCATCAATGTTTGAATTTAATTTTTGATTTTTTTTTAGTTTATAATAAATTGTATCATTAATTCGCAGCTACCATCATTTTTTAAAAATAATAATGCTTTTCCTAATTCATTAAACGTGAAGAGGCACTGTTCATAAATACATATATAAAGAGGTTAGTTTCTTGTTTTTGAGTTAATTTGTAAGTTCAATTTAATATCTGATAATTTGGGTTATTTCACAATTTATGAATTCATACACTTTAAAGCAATTTATTTGTTTTTAAAATTTATTCCTTTTAAAAATTGCGTGCTTTCCGCCCATTTGCTTTAAATTTTTATTGAATATCGCAAGTTATAGTTCTTCAGATCTTGTGTCTTTTTAAGAAATATTCTTTGAACTCTGTAGTTCAATACTCTATTTAGGAGTAAGGTACCTAAACTATCCTTTTTTGTTTAGGCGAGCCTTTGGCACGTATCCAGATACGTCCACAAACTTAAAGACGTGTTCAAGAGGATCTCCAGAAAAATGTCCCAAGGTAAAACCTATCGATGTACTTTCACCGCAAAATTTCCTCTATTTAACTTTTCCGACTTTTCAGATAGGAAATTCCTTTTCCACGCCCAGGAGCACGTCTACCCCATCTACGAGGAAGTCTTCCATCCGACCTCCGGGGACTCTTCGGACGATAGCGGCGTCATGCTCAACAGCAAGGTCTACGAATCCAGGTCGAACCCCAAGAAATCCTCCAAGACCTTCCTCGAGCGGCGCAGGACGAAGTACTTCAACAGCACGAGGGGGAGCTTCGTCGAAGAGGGGGAGCGCTACAGGGACCAGAGCACCAAGGTCACCGAGCTCTACAGCGGCGAATGCCTCGGGTTCGAAAGCGTGGAGATCATCGACACTGAGCTCCAGGAAGTCCCTGGAATTAGCAAAAAGGAAGTTTCCGGAGCCCTGACCAAGGAAGTGGGAGTCGCAGGAAGTCGTAACCATGATGAGGGAGTTGAGGCGGCAACGGCGGATTGTAAAACAGAAGACCTTGCTCCCAAAACACTAACAGTAGAAGTCGAAGTTCACGCTCCAGCGGCAACTCCTGACAAGTCCCCTAACGAGAAATTCGTGGTGAAATTGTACGAGAGCAGGAGGTTAAACAGATGGAAGGATAGGAAAGTCCGGAACTTGGACGACATCGAAGTGCTCGGAAACGATAACAACAATAACAACGATAGCGATAAGTACTCTCTGCACTGTTTAGTCAAGGAATTCTAGGAAGGCGTGAATCACGATGCAAACGTCTGCGATTTGACAGTGGTAAGTGATATCGATTCGGGAGTAATCGAAGACTAAATTGAGGTTTCATTTCCAGGAGTATTCGAAGCCGTGGCAGGAGCTCGACTCCGACGCTCTATACTTCAAATTGAAGAAGTTACGAGACGTGGAGTGCGTGAAGATGTACGAGGTTTCCAATGCGGTGAAAATGCTGAAGGCGAAACCTGAGAGGCACTGGTCGGATGAGCTTTTGGCCGAGAAGCTTCTACTCGAGACTGGTGAGTTTGAAGGCAAAGTTTTATAATAAGTCAAAAATATTAAGGATTGTTTTCGACGATCGTCAGTATTTCCTTAAAGAAAGTAGAGTCTCAGTAACCATAACTAATTAAGTTTTTTCAAAATTACTCGAAAATTAAACAAGATATGAAAAATATGCACGAACATTAATTTGTAGTATTTTTTGCTGAAAGTTTTTCTTATTTTTTTTTACAACGAAAACTAATTGAGATCTTGGCAGTTGAAGTTTGCATACAACATACAAGTGTGAGAAGTACCTTTTTGAAGCCGTTTAAATTGCATCCATTAAAAATAAAGGACTTCAAAAAAGTCCAATTTCTCACAAATATGACAATACTGTAAATTCCCTACAAAATAAGCTTTTGCTTTTTCTGAGAAGAGGTGATTTTTAGGGGTTGAAATAGCGAAATATTTGAGGAATGATATTAAAAATATTGAGATTTTATTTAATTGCACTCACAACATTGACTAATTTGAAATTATAGTAAACACTTTTTATACATTTAGGCCAACTAGTAGAGATTTTTTAATGCAATAAAAAAATGGGTTACAAAGTATGCAGGGTTTTAAATTATGATTCGTAGAAGAAAAGGGATAAAATCATAACCACGAATTATTGTCTAAAACAAAATGGCAGCCAAAAAACCGAAAAATATTGCAAGAAAATATGTTTTTTTTAGTTTCTAGCCGAAACTATAGAAGATATCGTTTTGACTACAATAGTTGTAGAGAATTTAAAAAGCCTTTGAAATGAGTCCCACCGGAACTCTGTAGGTGAATTTTTCGCCGAGAAAACCCGAAAAAACTAAAAAAAATACGCGTTTTTTGAAAATTTGTAGATTCTACAAATATGAACCTACAACACGCGCTCTTTGGGAAATAGTTGCGGTAGGACTCATTTCAAAGGTTTTTAAATTCTCTACAACTATTGCATTGTAGTCAAAACGATATCTTCTAGAGTTTCTGCTAGAAGCAGAAAAAAAACGTATTTTCTTGCAATATTTTACGGTTTTTTTTTGCTGCAATTTGTTAAAAACAATTTCGCGGTTATGCTTTTATCCCTTTTCATCTACGAATTATACTTTAAAAACCTACATACTTTGTAACCTATTTTTTTAATGCAAAAATGACCACTTTTAGAGCTCTGCTGGTTGGTCTAATTACCCCATAAAAGGTGGTTTTTAAGGGTTGAAATAAATTTATTATATCAAAAATTAGATTTATAAATGGTGAAATAAATGTAATGTATCATACTAATAGATCATTTAAAATTTTGAAATATCGAAAAAAAAAATTTTTACTAAATTTTACTGTAAGGGGTGGTTTATAAAGGTTGATACTATTAAATGATTAAGAAATTAAACTGTGAATATTAAATAAAATTTAATTTAGTATAAAATGCACTGCAAAATTATTTTTTTTTGCAAAATTTGACTTAAGGGTAATTTTTAAGGGTTAAAAAGTAGTCATGTATTATAAAATGCATTCCCATATGAGAAACAAATCTTTATTGAACATACTTAAACACTATTAAGATTGAAATAACGCTTAAATATGCAGTTTTTAATTTTTGGTAAAAAGGGGGAGTTTTCACCTCTTAAAAACAAAAAGTACACATTTTAAACATAACTTTTGAAAAAGATCGTAAGACAAGCTCACTTGCAAAATTTCATCAAGATCGGTGCGGAACTTTAAAATTCGGAGGTTTTACAATACCTATTTTACCGTGAAAGAATGGACTAATATGGAAGTCGGATATCTGCGAAATCATAGGTATATTCGTTTTCATAAGATTTATTATACAGTAGCCGCCCGGTTATCCGGAATCGGGTTATCCGAAATTCGGATTATCCGAAATGGAGTTAAAAAGCGATTTCGCTGTATTTATCCCAAATGGTTGCAACTTGTCGCCAGATTATCCGAAATTTCACGTGTTTCTTTCCTATGCTTTCTTAGAAAAAATAAAAATTGGTTATGTTTTGATCTCCTAACACAGTCGAGATATTGCCAGTGTCAACTTGACTCTATCAATGGAATGATTTGGCCGTAAAAATAAACCATAAAAGGTAAATATAAGTAATAAACCAATAAATAACCAATAAACCATAAGTAAAAAAGAATTATTTATTTTAATATTAAGAATTCAGGGTTATAATAATTAATCTCCGTATTATCCGAACTTTCAGTTATCCGAAATGGCTTGGGTCCACATTATTTCGGATAACCGGGCGGCTACTGTATTTAATATCGATTTCGCCGGAAATGGCATAAATTTCAATTCAAAAATTCATAATAATATTTCGAAATGACTGTTTGATTTATAATTTATTGAATTTACTAATTTATACACTAATCATTGATTAAAATCTTTTTCAAAATATTTGATTTCCCAATTAAAACTCAGTGGGTATTAAAATAGGAAAAAAAATAGGCAGCAATACTTATATTTTGAAGCAATTACATATTTCCAATAGAAACCAAGTAGTTCCAATCTCAATGGTTCATTTACAATCGCAATCGTATTCTATACCTAATTATTATAAAATTAATTGATTCATAAATACATCCATACTACTTGCCTTTACACATTTAAAGTAATATTAATTTTAAGATTAAAATTATTTAATAGTCAAAAACTTCGCTTTGGTAAATACAATGTAGGTAACTACAACCGTTGATTGAAGAATGTTACATGAACATTCTTCAATCAACGCTACAACACAAGTAACACCTAAATGATTAAATTTATTTCCTACAGATACGTATCACTTAACCAAGTTATGCTCCTTCACCTAAATTGCTTCTATCACTATCGCTACTATGAGATTTTATTATTGAATTATTGTCTTAGTACGCTTGTAACCTTAATGTTATTCTATCCCCCAGTTTTTCAGCTACCTGATGGAAAAATTATTGTTTTCAATTTATTTTTTGTCTGAAGCACTATAAATAATTCTAATCAGGAATGTTCTTGATAATCCCCAAATAATAACAACTAATTGTTGAGATATTTCACACTGCCGACGTTTCGTTCATCATTATGAACATATTCATGGCTCTAAAATTAGTATCTCTTATATAACTGAAAAGTATCACTTACATATGTTATAAAGAAGAAAATTTGACATGTTTGACATTTGATAACTGTATCGATTGTTTAAAAAATTAGAAGGCCATTATAATAACGGAAACCTTCAAAATTGTGAGTGCTAAACTAGTGTCAAAAATGGAAAGATGGAAATGATGTATCTAATCATATTATAAGTATGCGCTAGCTTAAAATGTTGTGCTATTTGCAAGAAAAATCGAGAAGTGGAAAAATGCACGAAAATACCGCATTTTGTAGCACTATATTCAATATAACTCTGTATATATGCAGGAAATTTCATACAAGATAGAATTAGTTTTAAGCTCGAGTGTGTTATATTGTCGCTGCTAGATAGCGATGCTAAAGCGGGAAAATAGTAATGAAAATCGAGGTAAATTTGAGGCGTTCCATAAACAGGTAAGAAATTGCACAATTCGAGTATAAATAGAGATTTAAGTACTTTAAAGTATTACAAAATGAAATCCGAAAACCCAATCCAAATCTGCTTGTTAGTTTTTGCACTGTACATTTGTTAAATAATTCGAGCAAAAAAAATCGTCATTTATTTTGTTTGCGTCGCTGCTGGGGTCGAAATTAGGCATTTTCATTGCCTCTGATTTTTTTACATTGTAACGTTTTTACTATTGACTAAAACTAAAACACTACACGATTATCCTAATTAATTTATTCTAACTCTTAACACATTTATTTCACACAGAGAGATGTTTATTTATTTTACGCGCGCGGTCTCTCGCCCGAATGTTTACACACACCGGTTCAACTGCCTGGCTCGGGTCCGACATTCCCTTTTTATAGCTAGCCTTTCGCTTGCGAGAACCTTCGAGATATTCGCTGGAACGTTCTCGAAGTTCTGAAGATCATTCTAGAATTCGCGGAACTTGTTATCGCATCGAACTCTCTCGACTGTTCCCGTCGTCCTTCCCGGAATTGCAATAAGGCGAACTTGTGTAGCTCCCGGCGTGTTTATGTCGCGGCCGGCGAGCCGTTTCGTTACACTGCCCCCGCCTTAAAGATGTTTCGTCCCGAAACGTGTCTCTGACAGGCCCATGTAGAAACCTACAGTTGGTCCCCTGTCTGCAACGCGAGGTTTGGTGGAAATAACATGCCACGGTCTTCTTGTGGGGACTCCTCTCAGGATTCCAACAACACACCAAAATGTCTACCCCGGTGAAGCGAAATAAGACCTCCAGCATATTCCTGACCACCCTCCAGTCCAAGGCGTCCAATCCGCAAGCCAGTTTCGGGATTGCTAACTTAGTTAGATCTTCGCTAAGTAGGGTATCCCTGAGGTCATGTAGTGCGTCCCACAGGTCCAAATAGGTGGGCTTGTGAAAGGACCTCCTCTTGGTAATCAGGTAGAAGAGCGGCCGTTGTGATCCATCTTCCTTAATCCTCAGCGCTCGCCCGACCGCCGGTCCCTGCTGATGGAGTTCGTCCAGTTTGCCGAACCTCGTCCGAAACTCCGCGGCAATTCCCCGGGACATCCGCAGGTCCTGGGCCACGCAATGAGCCAGCGCATATTCAGCCGGTGTTCCGAAGAGATCCCGTTGTTCTTCCCTGGTCACACCGAATCGGGCCTTTCCGGTCCCACCATATGCAGCCATAAACTCTTCAAAGGAGGGCTCATCTTCTTGGGGCCGTAGTTGGCGCACCTGTTGATCTTGGTCGTGGTCTCCCTCGAAAGGCGCTAATCGGTTGTAATGCACGACCCTGGGCTTCCCATTCGGAACTTTGCTGATTCGGTAGATGACGTCATTTATTTTTGTCTTCACTGTATATGGCCCTTCCCAAGCTTTCTGAAGCTTCGGTGATAACCCTCGTCTCCTTTGTGGGTTGTACAGCCACACTAGGTCTCCTTCTTCATATATGCCGCTGTCTGCCCGAACGTCATAGTGATCCTTCATGCGGTCGCTGGCGACTTGGAGGTTCGTCCGTACCATCTCGTGAACCTGGTCCATCTTTCTGCGCAGCTCGGTAACGTAGTCTTCCCCAGCCAGATCTTCTCCCGGTTTGCAACCGAAGCTCAGATCGCAGGGAAGCCTCATCTCCCGCCCGAACAGTACCCTTGCTGGTGTCTGGCCGGTGGACTCGTTGATGGCAGAACGGTAGGCCATCAGGAAAAAGGGGAGATGTTGATCCCAGTCTCGTTGGTGTTGAGACACTACCTTCGAGAGGTACTTGCCCATGGTGCGGTTCATCCTCTCCACCATTCCGTCGGACTGAGGGTGCAGCGCTGTCGTTCTAGTTTTGCGAATTCCCAACTTTTCGCAAACTCCCTGGAACAGCTCGCTCTCGAAGTTACGCCCCTGGTCGGAATGCAATTCCAATGGTACTCCGAAGCGGCTCACTAGCTCCTTCACCAGGACATCTGCGACAGTTGTGGCTGCTTGGTTGGGAATCGCGTAGGCCTCTACCCATTTCGTGAAGTAGTCCATCGCCACCAGGATGTACTTGTTGCCGCAATCGGTTTCAGGAAATGGTCCAGTAATGTCTAGGGCGATCCTCTCGAAAGGACTTCCCACATTGTACTGTCTCATCGGGGCTTTCGGCTTGCGGTGCGGTCCATTGCTGGCTGAACAAACTGTACACTTCCTGCACCATTCACGAACAGCCTCGGAGCAGCCCACCCAATAGAAACGCTCGCGCACTTTCTGCAGGGTCTTCTTTACTCCCAGGTGGCCTCCTGAGGTTCCGTCATGGAGGTAACGTAGCACCTCCGCCACCTTGATCTTGGGCACGATGAGTTGGAATCGTCTTTCTGCGCCATTATCGGATTCCAGCACCCTCTTGAGCAGTCCATCCTGTATCACCAGGGAGTCCCACTGTGCCCAGTACGATTTCAGGGTCCTAGAGGATGGGGCCACTTCCTGCCATTCCGGCCGACGTCCCTCTTCTTTCCACCTCAGGATCCGTTGGAGTTCAGGGTCGCCTTCCTGCGCTCGCCGCAGCCCGTCTGGTGACCAGTCCTCGTCGGTGACCGTCGTGCGGCAAGTTGAAGCCTCCTTTACCTCTGCACGACTGCAGTGGGAACATCCCTCCGGACACGGTCTTCTTGAAAGAGCGTCAGCATTACGGTGGCTGGTTCCTGCTCTATGTTCGATGTCGAAGTCGTATTCCTGAAGACGCTCAATCCACCGAGCTACCTGGCCTTCAGGATTCTTGAATCGCAGGAGCCATCTGATCGCCGCGTGGTCCGTTCTCAACAGGAACTTCCTCCCGTATAGGTATTTGTAGAAATGTTCTACCGACTTTACGGCGGCTAACAGCTCCCTCCTGGTGACACAGTAGTTCCTTTCGGGCTTCGACAGGACTTTACTGAAGTAGCCAACGACCCGCTCCTGCCCATCTTGCAGTTGTGACAAAACCCCTCCGATCCCGTCGTTGCTTGCATCTGTATCCAAGATGAAGCGTCCCTCTTGGGTCGGGAACCCGAGAACAGGGGCTGTTGTCAAGCGTCTTTTCAGGTCGTCGAAGGCGGTTTGGCATTCTTCATCCCAAAGGAAGGCTCGCTTCTCCTCAGTTAGTCGTGTCAGCGGCTTTGCGATGTCAGAGAACATTCTGACGTAACGACGGTAGTAAGTGCAAAGCCCCAGGAAACTCCGCAATTGATGTTTGTCCTTCGGTGTTGGCCATTCTTGGACTGCTCGTACTTTTTCAGGGTCCACCTCGACGCCGTTACTGCTAACCACGTGACCCAGATAGTGTACTCTCGTTCTTAACAGATGGCATTTCTTTGGGTTGAGCGTCAGGTTAGCCATTTGGAGTCTCTTGAAGACTTCCTCCAGGTTTGACAGGTGTTCGTCAAACGTCCTCCCTACGACGATTATGTCGTCCAGGTACACGAGGCACGTTTTCCAGGAGAGCCCTCTGAGTATGTTCTCCATGAGCCTCTCGAACGTAGCAGGCGCATTACACAACCCGAATGGCATTACGGTGAATTGCCACAGTCCAGATCCTACTGTGAAAGCCGTCTTCTCCTTGTCTGCAGGGTCCATTTCCACCTGCCAGTAGCCACTCTTCAGGTCCAAGGTGGAAAACAGCTTCGATCCAGCCAGAGTATCCAGGGTGTCGTCTATCCGGGGAAGAGGGTAACTGTCTTTCTTCGTCACGTTGTTCAGTAGACGATAATCTACGCAGAACCTGGTATCTCCATCCTTCTTCTTTACCAGGACTACAGGAGATGCCCAAGGACTGCTAGATGGCTCGATGACTCCCTCTTTCTCCATGTCGCGGATGATCTTCTCCGCTACCTCCCGCTTCGCCTGCGGTAACCTCCTCGCTGACTGGCGGATCGGTCTCGCGCCCCCCGTATCGATCTTGTGCCTAACAATACTCGTTCTCCCAGAAGGTCCCTTGTCAGACACAAAAATCGATCGATATCTACGGAGTAGCTCAATAAGCCTCTTCTTTTCGACTCCAGCGAGAGAATCGCAGGCGTCCACTAGAGCCTCCTCCACTTTCGCGACTCTGCAGCCAGCGCTCCCCGTCACCTGGTGGATCAGTGACGTCACTGGTGAGCAGGTTCCCACTTTGGTCCCCTTGCGGATGGTAACCGGGTAGTCATTGATGTTAATGAGCCGGACTGGAATTTCATCACCCAGCGTTACCAAGGTCTTCCCTACTAGAACGCCTCGGCTCACCTCCACGTCGTGGTTCCAAGGTTCCACTACGGCAGGATTCCCTTTTCCGGTGACGCCTTGAAGTCGGGTCACCACTATCGATTCGCTCCTACCCGGCAGGATCGTGTCTTCTGTCAGCTTTATCTGGTGGACCGTCTCGCCCTTGGTGTGCAGGAAAATTTCCTCTGGGCCGACCTGCATTACTTGTCGTTGCAAATTGAGCGCGAAACCGTGGGTCTTCATGATGTCCATTCCCAAGATGGCGTCCTCTTCTATGTCGGCGATCAGGACTCGGTGTGGCGAGAATCGTGCAGTGCCGATCTTGATCTCGACGTCTACTTCTCCGTGGACGGCGGCAGCTTCGCCCGTAGCCGTTCGCAACCTCCACTTTGACTCCATCACTCTCTTCCCTCGCGTGTTCAGCAGGCCTGGCTTCAGGATCGTCTTGGATGCCCCGGTGTCGATCAGTAGGGTGTGCTTCCTGCCGTTAATTTCGCCATCCACGTACAGGCTGCCACCTTCACCTCTCAGGGTAGCTATCTTGATGAGGGGGTCTTGGAACGGGTATCGGGTCGGAGCTGCCCCCTTGGAGCCGACCCGCTTTAGTTTTCCGACGTCTGGGCCGTTGTTGGCTTCTCGACCCTAGGGCGCTTGCAGTCCCTTCGGATATGGCCAACCTCTCCACACCCCCAGCATTTTGCCGGCTCCCTTTTGTCTCCCTTCAGCAGTCCCTTGAGGGCGTTTACAACCTGCTCCAGGGCGTCCTCCTTCCGTTCGGCCTCCGCGCATGCGTCGTCCCCGACCACAGCCCGAACGCGGCCACAGCTCCTTGACGCCTCCGTCGCAGCCTCGTATTCCAGGGCCATCGAGAGTGCTTCCAATGTGCTCTTGGGACGCGACAGCCGTACCGCTCGCTGCATCTCCACATCCCTCAAGCCGTCGATGAAGGCCGAGACCGCGAGACTCTCCGTCATGGACTCCGCCGCTTCCGGGTAGGCGAATCTGACTAACTTCGCGATGTCTGCTTCAAACTCCTGAAGACTCTCTCCCTGCTTCTGTCGTCGGTTCTTTATTCGGGATTGGTAGACTTGCCCCAGGTGTGCGTGCCCGTACCGCCTCTGCAGCCTCTGGACGAGTAGTTCGAAGTTGTCCAGCTCCCCCTCTGGAACAGTCTGCAGCACGTCGAGGGCGTTTCCTCGGAGGGCGACCGTCAGAGCCACTGCCTTGTCCCTTGGCGCCCAGTTGTTGGCTTTCGCCGCTGCCTCGAACTGCCGGAGGTAGTTCTCCCAGGGAATTTCCCCGTCGAAAGTAGGCGGCTTCACTCGATGACTCGCAGTAGGAACTGCCTCGATCCTGGTTGCCTCCTCGATCCTGGTTACCTCCTCCGAGTCGTTAAACGGGTTACCTGAGCTGGACATGTTTTGCCGACTGGGCTGGAAATGCATGGATTCTAATCGGGTCCCCAAGTCTCGCAGTTGGTTCTCCAGTTCCAGTCGTTGGATTTTCTCAGTCTGAAGTGCGCTGTCAAGAGTCCCAATTCTGCTATCCAGCTCACCGTGGAGTTCTTCTAATTTGTTGTCCAACTCGCCGTGGAGTTTTCCCAGTTTGTTATCCAACTCATCATGTAATTTTCCCATTTCGTCGTGGAGTTCTTTTCTGTTGTTATCCAGCTCACCGTGGAGTTTTTCCATTTTGTTGTCCAACTCGCCGTGGAGTTTTTCCATTTTGTTGTCCAACTCGCCATGAAGTTTTCCCATTTCGCCATGGAGTTCTTTCATTTGACTATCCAACTCGCCATGGAGTTTTCCTAGTTTATTGTCCAGGAGACGCTCACCTTCTTCCTCGAAACCGAAAGTTTCAGGGTCGTCTCCATTTTCAGTTAAATATTCCTCCAGTCGTTTCTGCAGCACTGTTTTCGACCCTGTCGTTTCGAGTTCTCTATCTTCTAATTCACGTTTGAGGTCCGTCACTTTTAAATCACGTAATTTCCTCATTGTTCTTAATTTATTTCACTAATTAATCCGCACTCTGACACCACTGTAACGTTTTTACTATTGACTAAAACTAAAACACTACACGATTATCCTAATTAATTTATTCTAACTCTTAACACATTTATTTCACACAGAGAGATGTTTATTTATTTTACGCGCGCGGTCTCTCGCCCGAATGTTTACACACACCGGTTCAACTGCCTGGCTCGGGTCCGACATTCCCTTTTTATAGCTAGCCTTTCGCTTGCGAGAACCTTCGAGATATTCGCTGGAACGTTCTCGAAGTTCTGAAGATCATTCTAGAATTCGCGGAACTTGTTATCGCATCGAACTCTCTCGACTGTTCCCGTCGTCCTTCCCGGAATTGCAATAAGGCGAACTTGTGTAGCTCCCGGCGTGTTTATGTCGCGGCCGGCGAGCCGTTTCGTTACAACATATTCTTGGGCCCGTTAGCTATCATATAGAATCGATATAAAATCCATTTTCTATTTTGTAGGAACTTTTGGGACGATTTTAAAAGTTTGTAAAATTTTGACTTTATAAATAAATACTATCGTGAAGAGGTTTTGCGGTGCGAAAAATATATCAAAGTACCAAACAAATAGTTTTGATATATTTTTTGCACCGCAAAATCGCTTCACGATAGTGTTTAATTAAAAAATGAAAATTTTACAAACTTTTAAAATCGCCCCAAAAGTTGTTAAAAAATAGAAAATGGATCTTGTATCGATCCTATATGATAGCTAACGGGCCCAAGAATATGTAAAAAAATGAACGGCAATGAAAGTGCCTAATTTCGACCCCGGCAGCGACGCAAACAAATGACGATTTTTTTTAGCTCGAATTAGTTAGCAAATGTACAGTGCAAAAACTAACAAACAGATTTGGATAGGGTTTTCGGATTTCATTTTGTAATACTTTAAAGTACTTTAATCTCTATTTATACTCTAAATGTGCAATTTCTTACCTGTTTATTAACGCCTCAAAATTACCTGGATTTCCATCACTTTTTTCCGCTTTATTGCTATCTAGCAGCGACAATATAACAAATTCGAGCTTTAAACTAATTATATCTTATAGGAAATTTCATAACGAACAAATTCACAAGAGATCATTTTTTCTCTAAACTGCATATATACAGAGTTATATTGAAAATAGTGATACAAAATGCGGTATTTTCGTGCATTTTTGCACTTCTCGATTTTTCTTGCAAATAGCACACCTTTTTAAGCTAGCGCATACTTATAATATGACTATATACATCATTTTCGACAAATTCTGGGAATATCTAAGTTACGTAAAGACACAGCCATGTCAAGCTGTAGTGCTCCTGGGCTAAATCCAATTGGTGCAACGAGTACCTCACACGAAATATCTCTGTTTGCGTTTTCCCTTGAACGTTCTTAAGTTTCTGGAATATTCCTGAAATTCTTAACTGTGATCAGTGAATAACGATCATCATCACCTGCAGCGTTATGTGAAAGCTATGTTCCAATTAAAGTTTCCCATAAATATACCTACCCTCTGTTATATTGTACTGCTAAAATTTATCCATGAAACTAATTTTTAACTACTTAACCAACGTGCAACCTTCTGACATTTTTGTTCTCCACAGTTGAAGTACAGACTGATAGTCCTGCAGCTGCGCCAGGTCCTGACGGAACCCCCGAGGAAGATCCCGAGGCACAGAGCTTCCGTCACACTCTCGAACTTCCGTTTCGAATTGAGACCAAATAGGCAACCGCCCAAGGGGCGGTACAAGGATTTCTATGTCCTGGTGCTGTCGCACGGAACCGAATTGCTGTCGACTACGGCGGTTACTCCTCTGGATAACTCTGTGAGTTTCACGGAAAGGTTCCACCTGAAGAACGTCAGGGAAGACATCGAGGCGAGGGTCGAGGTGTTTTCGATAAGGATGGCGACGAAGAGGAGTATGACGTGGAATCTGGCCTCTCTTATTAAGAAGGTGAGGAGTAGGTTAATTTTGATGGGTTGTTGTTGAATGTTCTGTCGTGGGATTCGAATTAGTTTCTGTTGGTTATAATTTGAATTGTTAATTTTCGACGGTTAAAAATCAGAATTCATAATTTTAAAATTTGCAAATGTTACTTAGTTTTCGTTATAAGTTACTATTACGTTCAGTATTGATTTACGGGACTTTTCAGTAAAGATTCATTACGAATTTCTAATTTCTAATGCAATCAACTTTAAAAAAAAATGTTATCAGAAAACTTGACTATGCTAAAAATGGCAATGTCTATTTTTGGACTACCTACTTTGGATTACTCAGTTACTATTAGAACAAATACTTTAGAAAAAATATTGGTGAATTTTGAGAAAATTTCTAAAAACCGAAAAATTACAAGAATAAAGTGCCATTTAGAAAACATTTAGCTATAAATGATATTAAATTTTAGTATATATACATATACATATTCGACAATGGAATAAGTAATAAAAGTTAAGTAACTCCGAACAAATTTTGGGAAATTTCCAAAAACTGAAAAAGGGCAGTAGTAAACGATTTCTTTATCCTGGCTAATTTTATTGAAAAGCTTATTGGAAGGTCCTGGTGTAACACTAGAAATGCTAATACCTCAATACTTAGCCCAAATCAGTGCCTTATATGAGGAAGTAAAAAAGGGTAAATATTGCAAAACATCTTTCTTTTTTCTACTATTTCGGCAGGTAATTCCATAGTTCTTCGTTATTAGATAATAGATCAAGTTTGAAGTGTTCTCTTATTAAATTTTAAACATAACGCGATCTGTTAGAAATCTAAAAATATGACTATTGATGCAAAAATTGTAAGAATTGTCAAAGCAATAAATTTTTTTTAAATTTTTACGTACTTGAAGGTGTTTACTATACATGACGTTATTAGACCTTTAGGTTAATTAGACGGCGGGCGAACTTTTGACGGTAAATATTGAGGGTACCTGCTTTAATCGAAGGGTCAAATAATCTTACAAGAAATTTCGACGGTCAGCTTGAGACAGGTAGGTAGGAAGTGTATCGGTAGGAACGGTTCAAGTTCAAGTCCTTTTAATATTTTCGTGATAAAGATAGGATTTCCCGTAATTTGCGTATTCCCTTGTCCTTACCCATTTTCCCTGCTCTTTAATATTTTCGTGATAAAGATGGGATTTCCCGTAGATTTTCCTTGCCCTCTTGTCCTGTAGTAACAAATAAATTGTATTGACGCATATATCCCTTTATTTTCATTCCTAGTTCAACCATCAATACGCGGGCTTGTTACATTTCTTTACCGTCGATAATACCTGTACAATACAACCACCTTTTCGGTCATCCCGTCGAAAATTCGCATCAACCCATCGTAAAACATCTGGTCCCGTCGAAAGTTCATTCGCCCTAATTAGACCTCATAAATCTTTTGACGTGATAAAGCAACACTTCAAAATTTTATCAAGTGTCTGGTAGTATTTGTACTTTTCCAGCATTTTACAATCCTGCTTTAAGTATTTTAACAAATTGAAAAATCCATTAACAAAGGAAATAAATTTTATAAAACTCAGCTTAAAATTGGTCTGAAACAGGCTTCTTTTTTCAAAAGAATAGTTCCTATAGGAAATATTTTTTGAGATAGAAACGCCAAAATTTTACCGCAACTTCTAACAAAAATAGATATGCATTGGGGCTGTTTTTCAGACAATTAGTTTTTTAACCCAATGTTTTTTTTTTAAAGAAGCTCTCATGGGCTGTGATTTTTAAAATTAATTAAGGCAAAAGTTTTACAAGCTCTGCAATTGGTCTAAAGCAGGACAGTGTAAGCAGTTTTGGAAAATTCTCAAGGTTCGCTTAATTAACCGATGTGAATGATTAAAATAAATATTGGAGTTTGAGTTTTTCGACAAATAAATTTTTTATCTTCAACATGACTTCGATTCTCATCATATCATTATATTCACTTCCATACATAACATAATGCTTATTTTAATTTGAATTGGGTTTGTAAAATTATTGTATTAAATGTATCCTACAAATTTTGTTGAAATTAGGCGGCTTGCTTTATTGCGTCAAAAATCTAAAAGTCCTAGCTCCATTATAAATATTCTAAAAACTAAACGTTCTATTCCTTAATTATTTGGCACTTATTGCTATTTTTGCACCAGTAACGTATTAATCGGTTTGAAATTTAATAAAAAGGCCGGATTTTCAGGCATCATAAATTTGGAATGTAGGCAAATTAAATCGCATAACAGGCATTTTCAGGCGAAAAAAAGATTCATACCAACAAAGTAGTAGGCAAAAATGTTATTTCCTTAAATTCTTTTTATAAATTAAGACAATGTGAAATAATATATTTTTTCAAGTTTTCTTTGGGAAATTTTGTCCTTCGAAGAGGACCTTTCAACATCACAGGATGTTATAGGAGCATATTTAAAACGGGAAATTTCTTTAGGGGACAAAGCTATGATTTTCTCATCGTTCCCTGCGACAAAATTTAAATTTTTTTAATCGTTTCCAATCCAGGATTTTTTTCAAAAACATTATTTACTTTTTTTAGAATAATATTCCTTTATGTCCAGGGGGTCTATTCTCTAACTTGAACGATGTGAACAATCATTTGTGGGATGTGATAATTCATATTCCCACGTTCTTCTCATGAGTTCAAAATTCTGTATTCTAGAAATCTGGGAACACACGTTCTCCTAATACTTCGTTAAGCCACGTTGCCATACGTATCAAAGAGTACAAAACAACTAATTTTCGTATTATATTAATGTTTTGTTAAAATGTGTGTACTATCAACGCTTCATATTTGGCGTTTCTTGTCATTCTAACATATTCTAACAAATATGTTCGGGATAATCTGGATCTCCTCTTGGTGGTACAATGGCTACATGTGTACAATCGGTGTCGTCTCATTTCAGGACCTCTCACTTGAGGACCTATACGAAATTTACCTGTTTTTGTCTCATTTGCGGACCTAGCCTACAGGTACAAGTTTGAACTGAATCACTTGCGGACCTTTAAATGATCAATTACCTGAGGTAAACAACTACCCTTCAATAATACGACGGTTGCAGTTTTGAAGGGTTGCAATTTCCACTTCAATCAAAGCGTTTGGCGTAAAGTTCAGGATTTGGGACTGGTTCACAAATATTAGTCAGTGCCTTCAATGAACATGTTAAACATAACACATTTTTACGAAGCAGGCTAGACATCAACATGACACCGAACAAGCGAAGAAATGTCTACTCCGATCTGGATTCAGCCATTGAAAAAACTATTACCGACTTGGAACAAAACAAAGTTTCACTGGGTCGAACTATGGCAATTTTACAACGTGTGGTTCAATTTGTTTCATTTTATTACACATCTACACCAAATTATTTAAAGGCAGTTTAGTAATATTGAAAAAAAAAGTCGGTCGATTTTTTTGGTTGCAGGTGTATTATTAGAGTCTAGGCCTATAGGTCCTGAAATGATACTTTATGTTATTGAAAATTTTACGGCTTTTGACGAAGGTCCTCAAATGATACAAACTTGACCGAGGTCCTCAAGTGAGAGGTCCGCAACTGAGACCGTCCCTGTACAATCAATACAAACTATTGCTCCAGGGAATCCATGATTTTGAAAAAATCTATGAAATAAATATATTTATATGCTGACTAGTAAAACGTAAACCTTGTTGGCAACATTTTGGCAAATTAATACCCTACACATTCATGTACCTACCGTGTTCTTGCTTCACGGAGTTCATTATAATTTTGATGAAATTTAACAAATTGCTGGAATATATCTGGTTCATTTAGACTTTTTCAATTTAATTCAATTTACATAAATTTGATTACTTGCATTGAGGTTTTTCTGTTTCTTGAGATTAATCTGCTTGCAGATTACGCATTAGGTGTAATAACATTCGTCATATTTATTTGCTACTGGAACATTTATTTCAGATACACTATACATTT
Organism: Cryptocephalus moraei; assembly: GCA_946251905.1. Taxonomy (NCBI): domain Eukaryota; kingdom Metazoa; phylum Arthropoda; class Insecta; order Coleoptera; family Chrysomelidae; genus Cryptocephalus; species Cryptocephalus moraei. The sequence goes on from OX276459.1 coordinate 17,124,727, forward strand.
CCCTACAATACTAACAGTAATTAGTTTTTACCTGAATTTGCGTTTAAATTCGGCGTCGCCTAACCCTTCAAGAGGATTTCCTCTTTAATCTAAAATTCTATTATGGTCCTCCGCGGCTTGTACATCCGCAATGATTCGATCATACAGGAATAACTCATCCATTTTCTGTACGGACTGAAATATGCCAAATCCAGTTTTTTTGAAAACTATGCCGTTGACACGTCAAAATATTACTTTCTTTTGACTTTTTATACGTTCTACTGCTGTTTAATAAGGGAACTCCGTTCTCTCAAAAATTATAGGATGTGATTCATCCCATCCTTCAAGAATACAGTTAAATGAAAACTTGAAAGAATCATATCAAAAGTTCTCATGAAATGATCTATCACACGGTTCGAGAATAGACACCCAGGAAATCTCCATTCGACTTTTGTCACTATTTTAACACTTTTCGGTATGGTTTGACTGTTCCAGGGATTTTATTAAATCAGACAAAAATATTTGCGGCACTAATTAAGGGTGGTATAACAGGTATAAACTACCCTAAATTTCTTGGAAAAATGTCACAATCCTGTCATACGAATACCGGATTTGAATATCAAGTTCGTAGATATTTTATGACTTGTTTTAAAATTATTTTTGTGTTATACACCCAGAAAATAGTTAATTTTAGACAAAAATTTTAAGAGAGGCAATTTGAAGCAAAAGATAGTAAAACAGGCAATTACAGGCAAGGACCTTTAAAACAGGCAATTTTAGGCATAATAAACTTTTGATAAAAATTTCCTAGACCCTCAAAACACAAATAAAACATTAATTGCGAATCGCAAACGAAATAGGCAAAATAGGCAAAATCCGGTCTTTGTTAATAACTCATGCATTATTCAATCAATTTTTCTGAACTGAACAGTTATCGAGTCATCTCGAGGAAATTAATGGATATTTTTGTGATTATTTCACAATTTGTTTATAAGCTTAACGGATACCTAACGTGTTCCTCTAAGAAACAATCAATGAAGTTTACCCTAATTTTAAATCCTCCCATTCCAATTGTCCCATCTTTTTCAACTGGCGCATAACGATAATCATTTTTGATGATATTCCCAAGTTGTTATTAAAGCAATAATTTCATATTATATATAGAAAAAGTTCGAATATGGCTGCTTGAAAAATTTTTCCACCTATCCCGTATCCCGTTTTCAATTTTGAAAAAATGCAAAGTTGATTGAGAAAACTTGTTCAAAATTAAAATTTATGACGAACTTACAATTTTCAATACAATCAATTTTGGAATTTTTTTTTTCAAAGTTTCGTTAGGGACTATTAATTAGACGAAGTTAAACATATGTTTACTGTAACTTGACATTATTATGAACCGTAGATGGTTAGAACCATACATCCAAAACAAAAAAAAAGTAAACATTTGTTTTACTTCGTCTAATTAGATATGGAACTTTACCAAGTAACGGTGAAAACAATTAATTAGAGATTTATTGAAATGATTTATGAGGAAATCTTAAATTAAAAAAAACTGAACTGCATTTCCAGGGAACTGAGCCGGATTTTACAATTTTTTTTTTAGAATTATAGTTCAATATTTTAGAAAAACTCTTAGAAGTAAATTCAAAATATTTAGACATTTTTGACTAAATTTTAAACTAGATGTTTGAGAAATGAGCACGAACAAAATTATGAGTTCATTCAAAAAAATATAATTTTAGTTTAAATTGTTTTCAGATTTTTGTAGGTAGAGGAAGGGTAAAAAAGATATGATTTTTACACATTTAACCAGTTCTTTACCCATTTCAATTGTATCAATCAAAAATTAGTATATGTTTATCTTGTAACGTGTGGGTTAATTTTACCCGCCATTACTTTCATTAATTTATTTATTCACTGCATAACTTGTCTAATATTCACACACAATTGCATACCAGTACTATTCACTTATTTCACTCATTTATTAATTAACGAATAATATTTTATATTATTAATTATTACGATAATTATTAAATATTAATATGCGTATATTAATATATATATATATATATATATATATATATATATATATATATATATATATATATATAATGAACTAAATAGTAACGGGGATGCAGCCTTATCTTGGGACTTTTTTTTTAAAAGAACACTCTTATTTCTTTAATACAGGAGCTTTCGACAATGTTTATTGTCTTTATCAACTGCAAAGAAAACGAGATTGCTGTTAAAACTATATAACACATCAGATCCAGAAAAAAATTCAATATTGGAGTGGAAGAGGCAGGTTATGTGTTCAGAGACGTTAAAAAGATGTGCATGTGCATGTGCATGGGCATGTGCATGTGCATGCGCATGTGCATGTGCATGTGAATGTGCATGTGCATGTGCATGTGCATGTGCATGTGCATTTATTTTAACATTCACATTTATCTTTTTAACGTCTCTGAACACATAACCTGCCTCTTCCACTCCAATATTGAATTTTTTTCTGGATCTGATGTGTTATATAGTTTTAACAGCAATCTCGTTTTCTTTGCAGTTGATAAAGACAATAAACATTGTCGAAAGCTCCTGTATTAAAGAAATAAGAGTGTTCTTTTAAAAAAAAGTCCCAAGATAAGGCTGCATCCCCGTTACTATTTAGTTCATTAACTAATTCAGCCGTGACTACAAAGTTCTATATATATATATATATATATATATATATATATATATATAATATATAATATAATTAATAATATTATATATTATTGAATTAATATAATGATTATATTAATTATTTGTCACTGCTCGATCGGGATTATTTCTCGATTAACCGTAACATTATTTTGTTCTTCACATGCCATCAACTTCGGCACACTTATTAATTTGTACATCATTTTCCCCAGAAAAGCCAAGGTCTCTGCCCGATGTTCACCGTCTACTACGAGAACGTGAACACCTGCGAGCTCCACGAGTCGAACATCCTGAAATTCTCCTTCGTTTCCTGCGGGAGCGTCACCATAACCGCCGTTAACGTGGGGGACTCCTCCTTCGCGCTCTCCGACCTCCCGCCCGATTCCCCGCTGTGCCCCGGGTTCGCCGAGGCTGCGCACGTGGACGACGTCCACTTCGACGTCAACCTCTCGGGATTCCAGACCCTCGGCAGGCCGGACGCCGAGGACAACGTCCTCTTCTGGGAGAGGAAGTGGTGCTCTCTGGAGGGCAACAAGTTCCGCGTGTACAACTACCCGCAAGACGAGGAGCTCGACAAGAGTCCCAACGTCATGATCGATCTGGACAACGGCTACGAGTTCGAGAAGTGGACGAATGCGATCAGCTCCGTCCTGGAGTGTCTGATGAGTTGGAAGAAGTTGGTGTTTGCCGACGACTATTATTTGAAGTCATAGCCTGTCCAGTTGTTGTTTTTTATATAGGAATGTTTACTAGTTTTTATTTAAAAAATGTACATACATATTTTATTAGCTAATTGGAAAGTGTGTTTTCTTGTGATGTCTTGTTTTTTTTTAAATAAATATACCAAATATAATACTATATACATTTATTCTTCAGAAATTCAAAATCTTTTCAAAGGGAACTATGAGATGGCAGGGTTTCCATTCTCTCTAAAAATCTGAAAGGCTTGAAAAATTCCTGTAATATTGTTCTACAATTATCAAGAATATTTGCATTTTCTAAAAAAAAAATCGTGATGTGTTCATCAGAGTACTTTGTGCTAAAGTGCTCTTCACAGAATATTTAGCCGAAAACGTTACAAATCTTTTTATACATATTTAATTGCACAGTAAATTTTCAAAGTTTAAAAAGAATTCCTGGAACGAATTCCAAGAATAATACAAAAAACCCCAAAATCGACAAGTATAAAGTATCCTTCACAGAAGATTTAGCCAAAAACGTTAGAAAACTTTTTTATACATATTCAATAGTAGAATAAATATTTAAAGTTTAAAAAAAATCGAGTAGTGGATTTCGAAAAAAGTTGAAAAAACCGAAAATTGACAAGTATAAAGTGCCCTTCACAGAAGATTTAGCCAAAATCGTTAGAAAACTTTTTTATACCTATTTAATCTGAAATGTTCCTTCTTCTTTTGGGGTTGACAGGAATTAAATTAATTTCCGAAACTTGGTAAAAGTCATTAGTTTTATTTTATGTATCGTTCGGTAACATCGCTTTGTTAATACTACTTACATATCGTTATAATTCAATTCAAAGTGTTCCCAGTCAATATCTGCTGATTTGCAATAAGTATTGAATCGGTCGTTGCTTTGCGCGAAGTGCATAAGTTTAATTAAGTCAACGAACCGATTATCGCTGATACATTACATTACACCTCCCTCGGTGACAGACAAAAAAAATATGAATATAAATACTGTAACGTTTATTTTATAATTTATTTACATTAATTGAACACTAATTTATTTAACACACTTAACTACTTGTTCACTAGACTAGACACTACATAATTTATTTGTACTGCTCCGCATTCGGATCGTATGTCGCGTTCACTTCTGCTTCTCTACTTCTAACTAACTCCCTCGATCACAAGCCCCCTTATATATACACTCCCAACCCCGATAAAGAACGTTCTAGTATATTCTAGAACACCTACGCAGGAAATGTTCATGCACCTGTTCATGCACCTGTCTTGTACGCGTCGTAGTTATTCTTTTGAAGGAGTAAACATGTGTCGCTTTGTTTACTTCTCGCATTACACTGCCCCCGCCTTAGAGACGTTTCGTCTCGGAACGTATCCCTGGTAGGCCCATGCAGGAACCTGCAGTTAGCCCCCCGCTTACAGCGAGACGTGGCGTCAAAATAACAGGGGACCGTCTTCCCGAGTCGACATGGTGCAGGCCCAAAACAGCAGACTAAAACTTCCACTCCGGTATTCTTCAACACTACTTCCAGCATATTCCGGACAACCCTCCAGTCCAGCCGATCTCGTCCAGCACCTAACTTGGGGACAGCTAGCTTCCTGATGTCGAGCTCCAGCAGTCGGTCTCGTAGCCTATGCAAGGTTCGCCATACATCGTGATAACATGGTTTAAGGGACCCGATCTCCTTCGTAACCAGATAGAAGATGTGTCTTACGTTGTCACGTAGTTCCAGAACCTTGCCAATTTCCGGGAGTTGTTCTCTGAGTTGTTCCAAGCGCCCGTACTTCTTCTTGAAAACCGTGGCGATACCTCGTGACATTACCAGGTCGGCGGACACACAATGGGCCAACGAGTATTCTTCAGGTACGCTGAACAAATCCTGTTGTTTTTCACAGGTTACCCCATACCGTGCTTTTCCGGTACCCCCGTAGGCGCTCATAAATTCTTCGAAGGAAAGTTCGTTCTCCTGCGCCAATGTGTTTCTTACTCGGGGAACCTCCGCCTCATCGTGCGACCCCTCATAGGGTGCCAACCGATTGAAGTGCACCACTCTCGGCTTGCCATTTGGTAGTTTGCTTACCCGGTAGACCACGTCATTGATTCGTTTCTTCACAACATAGGGACCTTCCCAATTGGTCTGTAACTTAGGGGACAAACCACGTTTCTTCTGTGGGTTGTACAGCCAAACTTGATCTCCCATTTGGTAGCCACCCTCTTTAGCGTTGATGTCGTAACGCTCTTTGATGCGATCACTGGCGATATTTAGTTGGTACCGGACTTGATCCTGAATTTCGTTTATCCTTTGCCGCATCCGGGAAACGTAATCTTCCCCCGAAACGTCCTCGTCCGGTCTAGCGCCAAAGATTAGATCACAGGGCAGTTTAAGTTCTCGCCCGAACAGGACTTTGGCTGGAGTTTGTCCTGTCGACTCATGAACGGCCGAGCGGTAGGCCATCAGGAAGAACGGCACGTGTTCGTCCCAGTCTCGTTGATGTGACGAGACCATTTTCGCCAGATAGCGGTTGAGGGTGCGATTCATCCGTTCTACCATGCCGTCAGACTGAGGGTGAAGGGCCGTGGTTCTTGTTTTTCGTACCCCAAACTTCTCACATATCCTCCGGAATAGGCCACTCTCAAAGTTTCTTCCTTGATCCGAGTGTAATTCCATGGGTACTCCAAACCGGCAGATCAGCTCCTTCACGAGCACATCGGCCACGGTCTCTGCCTCCTGATTAGGGAGAGCGTACGCTTCTACCCACTTCGTAAAATAGTCCATTGCGACCAGGATGTATTTATTCCCCTTTTCGGTCTCAGGGAAGGGTCCTGCTATATCAATAGCGATCCTTTCGAAGGGGCTCCCGACGTTATATTGTTTCATGGGAGCTTTCGGTCGTCTTTGTGGCCCATTACTTGCGAAACATGTAGTACATTTCTTGCACCAGTCCTTCACGTCGTCTGAACAATTGATCCAGTAGAAGCGCTCCCGTACCTTCTGCAGCGTTTTCTTGATCCCTAAATGTCCGCCAGACGATCCGTCGTGAAGGTGCCGCAAGACCTCCGGGATTTTACTGGAGGGAATTACCAACTGCCGTCTTTCCTCCGTCCCGTCTTGGCTCTCCAGTACGCGTTTTAGTAGTCCATCCTCAACCACTAGCGAGTCCCACTGTGCCCAATAGCTCTTGAGTTTTGGCGAGCCAGGTGATACCTTTTGCCACTCAGGACGCTCTCCTCCCTCTTTCCAAACCAGGATTTCTTTGAGAACCGGGTCTTTTCCTTGCTCTTGTCGTAACGAGGATGGTGTCCATTCCTCGGCGACCACGGTCGTTCGATAGACTTTCTCGGACTTTTCCTCAGCTCTATGACAATGAGGACACTCATCAGGGCATGGTCTTCTCGAGAGTGCGTCTGCGTTTCCATGACTCTGTCCTGGCCGATGTTCTATGACAAAGTCATACTCCTGGAGCCTCTCGATCCAGCGAGCGATCTGTCCTTCGGGATTCTTAAACTGGAGGAGCCATTTAAGAGCAGCATGATCGGTCCGGATCAAAAACCTTCTTCCACACAAATATTTATGGAAGTGCTCGATGGACTTGACGATGGCCAATAATTCACGCCGGGTGACGCAGTAATTCTTTTCTGGTTTGGAGAGTACCTTGCTGAAGTATCCAAGGACACGTTCTTGTCCCTCCTGGCGCTACGACAGAACACTTCCAATTCCCACATTGCTCGCGTCGGTGTCCAGGATGAACTGTCCTTCTGGCAGAGGAAAACTCAACACTGGGGCACTGGTCAACTTCCTCTTCAGCTCGTCGAAGGCAGACTGGCATTCCTCATCCCAACAGAAGTTTCGTCCTTCTTCCGTTCCGGACATATCGTCGGTAGTAAGTGCAGAGGCCCAGAAAACTCCTCAACTGGTGTTTATCTACCGGTATTGGCCACTCCTTCACCGTACTTGTCTTGTCCGGATCAACGGCGACGCCCTCTCTGCTCACTACGTGCCCTAAGTACGAGACCTTCCTTCTGAAGAGTTGACATTTCTTCGGGTTCAGTTTCAGCCCCGCACCTCGCAGTCTCTGGAAGACGTCCTCTAAGTTTTTCAGATGTCCTTCGAAGGTCTTGCCCATCACGATGACATCGTCCAAATAGACTAGGCACGTTTTCCACGTCAAACCCATTAGCACGCTCTCCATCAGCCTCTCAAACGTCGCTGGGGCATTACAAAGTCCGAATGGCATGACTGTAAAATGCCACAGGCCGTTACCGAAGGTAAATGCCGTCTTTTCCTTATCGGCAGGGTCCATTTCGACTTGCCAATAGCCGCTTTTTAAATCCAAGGTCGAAAATATCGTGGATCCAGCAAGGGTATCGAGTGTGTCGTCGATGCGTGGTAGCGGGTAGCTGTCCTTTTTGGTGACACTGTTCACCTGCCGGTAGTCTACACAGAATCGAGTAGTCCCATCCTTTTTCTTTACCAGTACTACCGGCGAGGCCCATGGACTGCTTGACGGCTCGATCACCCCGTCCCGCTCTAGGTCCCTGATGATTTTCTCGGCTTCTTCCCGTTTGGCCAAGGGTAGTCGTCTTGCTGTTTGTCGAATCGGTCGTGTCTCGCCCGTGTCAATTTTATGTGTCACGACCTTGGTCTTTCCCAGCTTTCCATTCTCGGTGGTAAATATGTCCTGGTACTTACTTATTAATCCATTGGCCTTCTGTTTCTGTATGGGTGAGAAACGCACTGGTCTGGGAAAGGATTTGTTTCAAGTCCTGCGGAGTGTGTCTGGACCTTTCTTCCTCACTAACGCCCCTTACGATGGCCGAAGCGGCTATACATGTGCCCAGCTTCGTACCCTTCTTGATGGTGACCGGGTACTGATTGATGTTGAGTAGTCGCACAGGCACTTCACTTGAGAGAGTAACGAGCGCCTTTCCTACTAGTACCCCCCGAGCCAGTCGATTGTCATCGTTTTCTGGTTCGATCACGGCTGGAATTCCCTCTTCCACAACACCCCTCAGACAGGTAGAGGTGATCGTTTCGCTTCGTTCCGGGAGAATCACATCTTCTGCCATTATTACGTCTAACACAAAGTTGTCACGATTGTGTAGCAGTAATTCTTCTTGACCGATCCTCAACACTCGGTGTCCGAAATCCAACTGGAATCCATGATTCCTCATGACGTCCATCCCCAGTATGACGTCTTCCTCAATTTCGGCTATGAGAACAGGATGGTTAAACTTTACTCGTCCCAACGTCATGCTCACCGTCGCTTCACCGTGTATTACTGCCTTCTCCCCAGTGGCAGTTCTCAATTGCCACCTACTTGGCCTAATCTTCCTACGGTCCCTCACAACTTCCGAGCGTACGATCGTCTTCGTAGCTCCCGTGTCCACAAGCATGGCGTGGGATCTCCCGTCGATAGTGCCATCGACGTACGCGCTCCCCAATTGGTGGGAAAACGAGGCTATACTGGCCCGGGGGTTTCCACTGCTACGGGTCGACGTTCCCCCTTTCTTGTCGACCCGCATTAGTTTTCCTGGGCCTTTGCCGGCGCCGCTGTTCTAGGCCGCTTGCAAGAACTCTTCACATGGCCCACTTCGCCACAGTTCCAACAGCGAACTACCTTCTTCTTCGCTGACAGCACCTCCATGATCTGCTGTAGGACCCTTTCCACGATCTTTTCAGTGTCTACTTCCTCTGTAACCGCTCGAACACGGCCGTGACCGCGGGAGGCTTCCATGGCTGCATCATGCTCCAGTGCGATGGCGAGCGCGTCCATTAATGTTTTCGGTCGAGCTAGTCTCAGGGCCCTCTGCAGTTCCTGGTCCCGCAGCCCGCTCACGAACGTCTGCACTGCGAGGCACTCCATCATCTGTTCCGGTGCCGTGGGATACGCCAACCTCACTAGTCTGGCTACGTCCGCTTCGAACTCCTGCAGGGTCTCGTTCGATCTCTGACGGCGATTGGACATCTGGGATTGATGAACTTGCTCCAGATGTGTTTGGCCGAACCGCATTTCCAGTCGCCTCAGCAGCTCCGTGTAATTCCCGGCTTCTTCGGTGGATAGCGTCTGAAGAACTTCCAACGCCTCTCCACGTAAGGCTACCGTTAGGGAGACAGCTTTCTCGTGAGGGGACCAAGCATTAGCCTCCGCTGCTGCCTCAAACTGCTTCTTGTAGCTGGCCCACGGAATTTTTCCATCGAACGTTGGGGGCGTCACTCGATTAGTGCATATCGAGTTCTGTTGAACGACCGCCTTTATTTCTTCCTTCGTCTCGCCGCTACTGACTCGCCTTAGTCGTTCTTCCAACTGCTTCGTCTTCTGTTTAATTTCGTCTTCTTTCCCCTCGCCGCTACTGACTTGTTCTAGTCGTTCTTCCAACTGCTTGATCTTCTCTTCAATCTCCTTACGCTGAGCCTCCATCTGGTCGGTTATCTCTTCCCTCTGGGCGGCGATTTGATCAGTAATATGAGTAATTATGTCTTCCCTCTGATCGGCGATTTCTTCCCTCTGGGCAGCGATTTCTTCCCTCTGGGCGGCGATTTGAGCAGTGATGTCTTCCCTCTGGGCGGCGATTTGAGCAGTGATGTCTTCCCTCTGGGCGGCGATTTCTTCCCTCTGGGCGGCGAACTGCTTCGTTATGTCGTCGTCTTCGAACTCGAAAACTTCCGGGTCCTGGCCATTTTCTTTCAAAAATGCCGAGAGTCGGTCCTGGAGTTCAGTCTTCTTCCCTCCTGTTTCCAATTCGCGTTCCTCGAGTTCTTTTTTTAACTCGGCCACTTTTAATTCGCGTAACTTCTTCATGATCCCACTTCTGACACCAATGTAACGTTTATTTTATAATTTATTTACATTAATTGAACACTAATTTATTTAACACACTTAACTACTTGTTCACTAGACTAGACACTACATAATTTATTTGTACTGCTCCGCATTCGGATCGTATGTCGCGTTCACTTCTGCTTCTCTACTTCTAACTAACTCCCTCGATCACAAGCCCCCTTATATATACACTCCCAACCCCGATAAAGAACGTTCTAGTATATTCTAGAACGCCTACGCAGGAAATGTTCATGCAGCTGTCTTGTACGCGTCGTACGTCGTAGTTATTTCTTTTGAAGGAGTAAACATGTGTCGCTTTGTTTACTTCTCGCATTACAATATTATAAAATTCTTCTTGCTTATACTCATTTTTTTTTGTTGATGATTTGATGCTCTATTTTCAATACTAATAGTCCAGTTATCAGCCATTTTCGCGTGGAATTTTGGGAAACAATGTCGATTTCTTTGAAAATTGGGATTTAGATAGTATTCATAACCTTCTTCAAAGTTGGACTTGTGCCGAAGTGTTCATTTTCCCTAGGGGTGGAAGCCACCCCTTTAGGGGGGCATTTTTTTAAAATCAAAATAGACCTGGAAATTGATAGATTGACTAATTCTGAGCAACTTTTGTTCTATAAAGTTTTTTGTAAAGTTATTATTTTTCCAGTTATTCACGAGTGAAACTACACATTTTTTATTAAAAAAACTAATGTTTTTTAATGGTTTCTCACCAATAACTTGAAAATCTTTCAATTTATCGGAAAAAAACATACAGAACAAAAATGTAGCTAATAAACAAACAAAGAGATTCGCTTTTAAACGACCAACCCAATGAGGGCTGAGTTATTGCTCGTTAAAAGATCTTTCGAGAACACCGAAATTGAAAATATTCAACCTTCAATTACTTGAAAATGGTGAAATTTTTGGGAAAAACTCATAGCCTTTTTCAAGGTACATAAAAAACCTTTAAAATGAGCACTAATAAAAGTCTTTTGCATAAGAATTGACAAAAATAAAGTAACACCTTCTTTTTCCTTTTAAATTTAACAATTTCACTCTCGTCATTACCACCCTGATAAAATTAAGCGTAACGCACTTGCCATTAACTCTATTTAGGTACTATTAATATGATCCATGTTATTTAACCAGTTTAGGATGCTTATTTTAGGAAAAGTAATTGATTAAAATGAAAATTATTTCATTTTCGTAATTTTGGAAAAAATTAATTATTCTTAAATAAATCAAAAAGTATTCTAGATATGAAACAATGCTTTAAATGTTAATTGCAGGGTTTCTTTCACTGAAAATTTTGGGTTTTTCTTTATCTTTGTATCATAAAAATTATAGGAGATAAGGCGGTTCGAAATTCGCATTCACGTACTAATTATATCTCATCCAAGCCCTTTCAACGCAACCCTTTTTAAAATTACGATTTGTGAAATTTTTTAACTAGTTTGATCTTTAAAGCTCTTGGAATTCCCTACAAGATACACTTTTTAAAAAGTTTTTAGCTTGGAAAATAAGGGAATTATCCTCGAAAAAAAAAATAGATTTTTTTTTTATTTCGGAGCAAGGCACACAGTGAAAGTATTATAATATTTTTTCTAAGGTTTCTTTATGTACTTTAAAAAAGATGGAGTTTTCCCCAAAAATTTCACCATTTTCAAGTTGTTAAAGGTTGAAGGTTTTCAATTTCGGGGTTCTGCAAAAATAACCACCATTCAACGAGTAATAACTCAGCCCTCATTGGTTTTCAGAGGTCATTCAAAAACGAGTCTCTTTATTTGTTTATTAGCTACATTTTTGTTTCTAATGTTTTTTCCGATAAAATGAAAGATTTTCAAGTTATTGCTGAAAAACCGTTAAAAAACATTTGTTTTTTAAATGAAAAATGTGTAGTTTAAATCATGGATAACTCGAAAAATATCAACTTTACGAAAAAACTTTATAGAACAAAAGTTGCTTAGAATTATTCAGTCTATCAATTTCCAGGTCTATTTCGATAAAAAAAATTGTCCCTTTTTTGCCTTCCCCCCCTAGGAAAAATGCACACTTCTGCACAAGTCCAACTTTAAAGAAGGTTATAAGCACTACCTAAATCCCAATAATAACAATCATTAAGCATTCTTATAAAAATCGGATGTTAATATGTTTGAATTGATTTTTTGATTTTTTTTTTAGTTTATAATAAATTGCATCATTAATTCGCAGCTACCATCATTTTGTAAAAATAATAATGCTTTTTCCTCATTCATTAAACGTGAAGGGGCACTGTTCATAAATACACATAGGAAGGGGTTAGTTTCTTGTTTTTGAGTTAATTTGTAACTTCAATTTAATATCTGATAATTTGGGTTATTTTTTGGGTTATTTGGGATAATTTATGAATTCATACACTTTAAAGCAATTTATTCGTTTTTAAAATTTATTCCTTTTAAAAATTGCGTGCTTTCCGCCCATTTGCTTTAAATTTTTATTGTATATCGCAAGTTATAGTTCTTCAGAACTTGTGTCTTTTTAAGAAATATTCTTTGAACTCTGTAGTTCAATACTCTATTTAGGAGTAAGGTACCTAAACTATTCTTTTTTGTTTAGGCGAGCCTTTGGCACGTATCCAGATACGTCCACAAACTTAAAGACGTGTTCAAGAGGATCTCCAGAAAAATGTCCCAAGGTAAAACCTATCGATGTACTTTCATCGCAAAGTTTCCTCTATTTAACTTTTCCGATTTTTCAGATAGGAAATTTCTTTTCCACGCCCAGGAGCACGTCTACCCCAGCTACGAGGAAGTCTTCCATCCGACCTCCGGGGACTCATCGGACGATAGCGGCGTCATGCTCAACAGCAAGGTCTACGAATCCAGGTCGAACCCCAGGAAATCCTCCAAGACCTTCCTCGAGCGGCGCAGGACGAAGTACTTCAACAGCACGAGGGGGAGCTTCGACGAAGAGGGGGAGCGCTACAGGGACCAGAGCACCAAGGTCATCGAGCTCTACAGCGGCGCATACCTCGGGTTCGAAAGCGTGGAGATCATCGACACGGAGACTCCAGGGAGTCTCTGGAATTAGCAAAAAGGAAGTTTCCGGAGCTCTGACCAAGGAAGAGGGAGTCGCAGGAAGTCGTAACCATGATGAGGGAGTTGAGGCGGCAACGGCGGATTGTAAAACAGAAGACCTTGCTCCCAAGACACTAACAGTAGAAGTCGAAGTTCACGCTCCAGCGTCAAACAGATGGAAGGATAGGAAAGTCCCGAACTTGGACGACATCGAAGTGCTCGGAAACGATAACAACAATAACAACGATAGCGATAAGTACTCTCTGCACTGTTTGGTCAAGCAATTCGAGGAAGGCGTGAATCACGATGCAAACGTCTGCGATTTGACAGTGGTAAGTGATATCGATTCGGGAGTAATCGAAGACTAAATTGAGGTTTCATTTCCAGGAGTATTCGAAGCCGTGGCAGGAGCTCGACTCCGACGCTCTGTACTTCAAATTGAAGAAGTTACGAGACATGGAGTGCGTGAAGATGTACGAGGTTTCCAATGCGGTGAAAATGCTGAAGGCGAAACCTGAGAGGCACTGGTCGGATGAGCTTTTGGCCGAGAAGCTTCTACTCGAGACTGGTGAGTTTCAAGGCAAAGTTTTATAATGAGTCAAAAATATTAAGGATTGTTTTCGAGGATCGTCAGTATTTCCTTAAAGAAAGTACTAGAGTCTCAGTAACCATAACTGATTAAGTTTTTTTCAAAATTACTCGAAAATTAAACAAGATATGAAAAATATGCACGAACATTAATTTGTAGTATTTTTTGCTGAAAGTTTTTAATTGAGATCTTGGCAGTTGAAGTTTGCATACAACATACAAGTGTGAGAAGTACCTTTTTGAAGCCTTTTAAATTGCATCCATTAAAAATAAAGGACTTCAAAAAAGTCCAATTTCTCACAAATATAACAATCCCGTAAATTCCCTACAAAATAAGCTTTTGACCAATTAAATATCTTTAAAATTAAAGAAATTATCGTTAAAAAACCATTTACGTTTTCCTGTCATTTTTTTCGGAGCGTACAAATATCTCCACTTACAACTTTTTTTCAAATAAATATAAATTTTTTCTAGTATTTAAAAAAAAATTCTACAGTATTTTCTGAGAAAAGGTGATTTTTAGGGGTTGAAATAGCGAAATATTTGAGAAATGATATTAAAAATACTGAGATTTTATTTAATTGTACTCAAAACATTGACTAATTCGAAATTATAGTAAACACTTTTTATACATTTAGGCCAACTAGTAGAGATTTTTTGATGCAATAAAAAATAGGTTACAAAGTATGCAGGGTTTTAAATTATGATTCGTAGATGAAAAGGGATAAAATCATATCCACGAATTATTGCTTAAAACAAAATGGCAGCCAAAAAAACGTAAAATATTGCAAGAAAATACGTTTTTTTAGTTTCTAGCAGAAACTATAGAAGATATCGTTTGGACTACAATAGTTGTAGAGAATTTAAAAAGCCTTTGAAATGAGTCCCACCGGTACTCTGTAGGTGCATTTTTCGCCGAGAAAACCCGAAAAAACTAAAAAAAAATACGCGTTTTTTGAAAATTTGTAGATTCTACAAATATGAAACTACAGCACGCGCTCTTTGGGAAATATTTGCGGTAGGACTCATTTCAAAGGTTTTAAATTCTCTACAACTATTGCATTGTAGTCAAAACGATATCATATGATATCATGATATACTGTTTGATTTATAATTTATTGAATTTACTAATTTATACACTAATCAGTGATTAAAATCTTTTTCAAAATATTTGATTTCCCAATTAAAACTCAGTGGGTATTAAAATAGGAAAAAAATTAGTCAGCAATACTTATATTTTGAAGCAATTACATATTTCCAATAGAAACCAATTAGTTCCAATCTCAATGGTTCATTTACAATCGCAATCGTATACTATACCTAATTATTATAAAATTAATTGATTCATAAATACATTCATACTACTTGCCTTTACACATTTAAAGTAATATTAATTTTAAGATTAAAATTATGTAATAATCAAAAACTTCGCTTTGGTAAATACAATGTAGGTAACTACAACACAAGTAACACCTAAATGATTAAATTTATTTCCTACAGATACGTATCACTTAACCAAGTTATGCTCCTTCACCTAAATTGCTTCTATCACTATCGCTACTATGAGATTTTATTATTGAATTATTGTTTTAGTACGCTTGTAACCTTAATGTTATTCTATCCCCCAGTTTTTCAGCTACCTGATTGAAAAAATTATTGTTTCCAATTTATTTTTTATCTGAAGCACTATAAATAATTCTAATCAGGAATGTTCTTGATAATCCCCAAATAATAACAACTAATTGTTGAGATATTTCACACTGCCGACGTTTCGTTCATCATTATGAACATATTCATGGCTCTAAAATTAGTATCTATTATATAACTTAAAAAGTATCACTTACATATGTTATAAAGAAGTAAATTTGACATGTTTGACATTTGATAACTGTATATATCGATTGTTTAAAAAATTAGAAGGCCATTATAATAATAGAAACCTTCAAAATTATGAGTGCTAAACTAGTGTCAAAAATGGAAAGATGAAGAATAAAATCTGTAATATTTGTGTTGAAAATGTGATAGTTTTCATATGTTCAATTTATTTGAATAATTTGTAATATGCTTGAGCAAAGTTTTGAAAATCTTGTTGCCTATTTACAACATTATCTGATGTTTTAATATGTACCGCCTCTTTGAATAATCTTTCAAACCAAACTGATTCACGCTCTAATATCGAAACATTTTCAAAATCGAAATTGTTATTTTTCTCTATGGCATTAGAGGCGATACATATTAAAACATGAGATAATGTTGTAAATAGGCAAAAAGATTTTCAAAACTTTGCTCAAGCATACTACAGATTATTCAAATAAATTGAACATATGGAAACTATCACATTTTCAACACAAATATTACAAATTTTATCCTTCACGATTTCATTTTTGACACCAGTTTAGCACTCACAATTTTGAAGGATTCTCTTATTTATAATGGCCTTCTAATTTTTTAAACAATCGATATACAGTTATCAAATGTCAAACATGTCAAATTCTCTTCTTGATAACATGTAAGTGATACTTTTCAGTTATATAAGAGATACTTAACATACATATAATTTTAGAGCCATGAATATGTTCATAATGATATGAACGAAACGTCGGCAGTGTGAAATATCTCAACAATTAGTTGTTATTATTTGGGAATTATCAAGAACATTCCTGATTTCATCTCAGCTCCCCGAGAACATTCTCCCATTATATAAATAATTCTGTTTTGTGTAATATTCAAAATATATGTCGTATTTTTCTAAGAAATTTCGATTGTCATCTCTTGAAGCGCTCATTTATAGGAGCTTTCTTCAAAAGTCTCGAATGATAAGGCGCATTGTTTACAACTATTACACTCTTTTTATCTAGAGAAGACAATACAGTTGATAACAATATGTACATACTTGTTCACCCACCAATTTCGTCCTTCATAATGTAAAATAGAAATACGTCTTCCCCTGGTTGGAGGTACACTGGATCCGCACTTTTTTCTATTATTGGTGTAAGCTTTTTTCTTAACGTTATGAGCGATGAAACTACATTTCGTCCAAATATAAATATGTCTGTCCTCGTCCCAGTCTTGATTTTATCCGGGTAATTGTTCTCCCATTTTATAATTCTGGGGTTTTCCATAACGTCCTGCGTTCTGTTTATTATTTTAGATTTAAAACCATACCGTGTTAAAAATTTTCCACCGTTTTTTAAAATCATTATCTCCGGCGAATAAAAATTTTTGAATGCGGCATATTATTATCGGAAAATCATTTTGGTCCCATAGATTATACATGATCTACCTGATGGTATTCAAATGCGCTGCTAGAGATTTCCTAATGCTACTTTTGTCTTCATGGATCTTATTGTTCTGAGCACCTTGCTGAGTAATTGAATATACTATTGAACGCACTATCTTAGTTGACCTGGCTGTCTCATTCACCGCTGTAGATTTTTATATAGTGTCTCTAATAATCCACTATACTCATTAATACTCATTGCATCTTTTTCTTCCACAGACAAGTGTTTGTAATGTTTCTTTCTCTTCTCTAGTCGATTGTCTTACTTTACTGGTCTTTGTGTGCAACTTTCAGAACATACTGAGCACCGTCGACACATTTTTATTAATGTCACGATGTTGCTACATTTGCGATTAAACCAAATTAGTCCAAGAGAATTAGACCCAAAACCTACCAATGTCCATGAAGTTAGCCCCGCCATTTTCGATTTTTGGAATTTTTTTTGCTCTGCTGACTTGTGCTACGTTTGTGCTGCGTTGTGCCGTAATTGATTTTTACATATGTCGAAAATTCTCGGAGTTGTAGAAACTCGTTTTTTGAAAAAGGAAGTTAGCCCCGCCATATTGTTTTTTCGAAAAATTTTTATTGTGCTGAGTTGTGCTCGGTTTGTGCTGCGTTGTGCCGCTTTTCGTTTTTTTTTACTGTAAATTTTAAAAAAAAGTTAATAACAAACAAAAAAAAATTGTTAACAATTTGAAACAAAAATGATAGAATTACATCGGGGGTCATTTGTGCTGCGTTGTGCTGCTATTTTTTTTCAAAACTTCCAAAAATTAACGAAGATATGACAGTTTGTTTTTTTCAACAATAGGAAGTTAGCCCCGCCATATTTTTTTTTTCGAAAATTTTTTATTGTTCTGAGTTGTGCTCGGTTTGTGCTGCGTTGTGCCGCTTTTCGTTTTTTTTTACTGTAAATTTTTAAAAATAGCTAAGTACAAATAAAAAAATTTTGTTAACAATTTGAAAAAAAAAAACAACGATGGAATTACATCGGGGGTCATTTGTGCTGCGTTTTGCTGCTATTTTTTTTTTTCGAAACTTCCAAAAATAAACGAAGATATGACAGTTTGTTTTTTTCAACAATAGGAACTCAAATAGCACAAGACGTTTTAAAAACGTCCCATAAATGTCCATTTTAAGTCGAAACGCCCATGGCATTTTTTGGACGTTTTTAAAACGTCCCGTGCGTGACATTATTAAGATAAAATTGAATGGAAAAACGTTTTTAAACTGTCCCGTACAATTTCGCTTTAAAAATGTCCTCCACGGGACGTTTTAAAAACGTTCCAAAAAGTCCTTTTTTGTAAATATTAATATTAAGTGTGTTTTGTATGTTTCATTTAATTATTTTGTGTTTGTATGTATTTTTTTGTATTTGCGTATCATTTTTCTTGTAATTTCATATTTTTTGTATCTTCATATTTGTGTTATTTTTTGTATTTTTTGTTTTTCCTTTATTGACTAGGTACAACATTGGTTTTTATTTTGTATATTTAATTAGTTTCAATTAGTTATAAATACATTTCGGAGTAAATATACATTTTTATTTTCCTTTGAAATGGATCTTTTAAGGGCGTTCTAAAAACATCTATTAAAGGTACTGATATGGGCTGGCTTCGATCTAAAAATTGACCATTTCTGGACGTTTTAAAAATATCCATAAAACGTTTTATAATGGGCTACTTCCAACCATTCCAACCAAAAATGGATCTTTTTTGGGCGCTTTGAAAACTTTTTTTAACATAAGGTTTTCAAAACGTTATGCGGACCTTTCCTGGACGTTTTTAAAACGTCCTAAAACGTCTTGCTTTGACGTTTCTAAAACGTTCATGTGCTCATTGGGAAGTTAGCCCCGTCATATTTCTTGTTAGAATTTTTGTATTTGTTATTAACTTTTTTTATAAATTTACAGTAAAAAATAAAAGCGGCACAACTTATCACAAACCGAGCACAACTCAGCACAATAAAAATTTTTCGAAAAAAAAAAATATGGCGGGGCTAACTTCCTATTGTTGAAAAAAACAAACTGTCATACCTTCATTAATTTTTGGAAGTTTTGAAAAAAAAATAACAGTACAACGCAGCACAAATGACTCCCGATGTAATTCCATCGATTTTTTTTTAAAATTGTTAACAAAATTTTTTTATTTGTTATTAACTTTTTTAAAAATTTACAGTAAAAAAAAACCTAAAAGCGGCACAAAGCAGCACAAACCGAGCACAACTCGGAACAATAAAAATTTTTCGGAAAAAAATATGGCGGGGTTAACTTCCTATTGTTGAAAAATACAAACTGTCATATCTTCGTTAATTTTTGGAAGTTTCGAAAAAAAATAGCAGCACAACGGAGCACAAATGACCCCCGATGTTATTCCATCGTTTTTGTTTCAAATTGTTAACAAAATTTTTTTATTTGTTATTCGTTTTTTTTTAAATTTACAGTAAAAAAAACGAAAAGCGGCACAACGCAGCACAAACCGAGCAAAACTCAGCACAATAAAAATTTTTCGAAAAAAAAAATATGGCGGGGCTAACTTCCTTTTTCCAAAAACGAGTTTCTACAACTCCGAGAATTTTTGACATACGTAAAAATCAATTACGGCACAACGCAGCACAAACGTAGCACAAGTCAGGCACAGCAAAAAAAAAATCCAAAAATCGAGAATGGCGGGGCTAACTTCATGGACATAACCTACCAGATGTGACTGTGTCTTTACGTAACTTAGATATTCTCAGAATTGGTCGAAAATGATGTATATAATCATATTATAAGTATGCGCTAGCTTAAAATGTTGTGCTATTTGCAAGAAACATCGAGAAATGCAAAAATGCACGAAAATACCGCATTTTGTAGCACTATATTCAATATAACTCTGTATATATGCAGGAAATTTCATACAAGATAGAATTAGTTTAAAGCTCGAGTTTGTTATATTGTCGCTGCTAGATAGCAATAAAGCGGGAAAATAGTGATGAAAATCGAGGTAAATTTGAGGCGTTCCATAAACAGGTAAGAAATTGCACAATTCGAGTATAAATAGAGATTTAAGTACTTTAAAGTATTACAAAATGAAATCCGAAAACCCAATCCAAATCTGCTTGTTAGTTTTTGCACTGTACATTTGTTTAATAATTCGAGCAAAAAAAATCGTCATTTTTTTTGTTTGCGTCGCTGCTGGGGTCGAAATTAGGCATTTTCATTGCCTCTGATTTTTTTACATATTCTTGGGCCCGTTAGCTATCATATAGAATCGATATAAAATCCATTTTCTATTTTGTAGGAACTTTTGGGACGATTTAAAAAAGTTTGTAAAATTTTGACTTTATAAATAAATACTATCGTGAAGCGGTTTTGCGGTGCGAAAAATATATCAAAACTATTAGTTTAGTACTTTGATATATTTTTCGCACCGCAAAATCGCTTCACGATAGTATTTAATTAAAAAGTGAAAATTTTACAAACTTTTAAAATCGACCCAAAAGTTGTTAAAAAATAGAAAATGGATCTTGTATCGATCTTATATGATAGCTAACGGGCCCAAGAATATGTAAAAAAATGAACGGCAATGAAATTGCCTAATTTCGATCCCGGCAGCCACGCAAACAAATGACGATTTTTTTTAGCTCGAATTAGTTAGCAAATGTACAGAGCAAAAACTAACAATCAGATTGGCTCCGTGCCACGAGCGGTCGTGCCTCATGCGGTCAATGTGAAAAATCGTGCCAGATGCGGTCACTCCAAAAATATTTCTACCTGATGTGCAGGTGTCTTCCCATGTGCGGTCGTCATTTCCGAATTCACCGAATTTCTCGGTAGACACCCTCGGCCGATATGGAAAATTGGTTACTATGGTTTTCGATGTTTTGAGGCGTGAAAAGAGAATATATGAGATTTGTTTTGTCCTGTAAAGCATGAATTACTTGCGAGAGGACAAGGAAAAACAATGTACTTATTTTCAATTTGTATTAACCATTAATTAACCATTATCATAAAGTATATGTAAAAGTATTTGTTACCTTGCGAAAATATTTTCGAGGGATCACATCTGGGACGTCTTTTGATTGTGACCGTATAAGACACTACCGCTCATGGCGAGCCGGTACCGAGTACTCCGATAAATATATTGGCCTGTCCTGGGATTTCGAAACTATTGACCGCACATGGCACTGACCGCATCTGGGAAGACACGATCAGATTTGGATCGGGTTTTCGGATTTCATTTTGTCATACTTTAAAGTACTTTAATCTCTATTTATACTCTAAATGTGCAATTTCTTACCTGTTTATTGAACGCCTCAAAATTACCTCGATTTTCATCACTTTTTTCCAGTTTATTACTATCTAGCAGCGACAATATAACAAATTCGAGCTTTAAACTAATTATATCTTATAGGAAATTTCATAACGAACAAATTCACAAGAGATCATTTTTTCTCTAAACTGCATATATACAGAGTTATATTGAAAATAGTGATACAAAATGCGGTATTTTCGTGCATTTTTGCACTTCTCGATTTTTCTTGCAAATAGCACACCTTTTTAAGCTAGCGAATACTTATAATATGACGGTGCACGGGAGTTGGGCCAAGCGGTCAGCCGTCCGTTAATCCTACCCTAGAGTTGGGCCACAGGTACGCATCGAAGGGATTAAACGATTAAAAGAGTAAAGGAATCGTTATTCGCAATATTCCTTCAAAAATTAGGGAATTTCCGAAATTAGGGAAAAATTTAGAAGAAACCGTATGCAATCTTTAGGTTTGAGTTCAGATTACAGCAATGAGACTGATATAGGTAAACAATTAAAACAATTTTTTGGTTTACAATTTTTAAATCTCAACGAAGTAGGTGATGCATTTACGTTCGACCTAATGGCTGATTTACCTGCCAGTATTAAACTTAATTTTGTGACTATTTAGTTGATAACTATATCAGTGAAGATTTCTTATTTCCGCCTCATCTTTGGGCATGCTCAACATCCTCAGTTTGTCGAACTACTAATGCATGTGAATAGTTCCATGCAAAATTTAATGAAAATTTTTATGCAACTCATCCAAATATTTTCCTTTTTGTGGAACAATTATTAAACTTCCAGAGCGAAATTTATATCAAAGTTAATTCAGCTAATAAATTCAGTAAAGTGTTAAGGCGTGATGTTACAAAACTAAATTATATAGATGATAAAATAAAGAAATATAAGCAAAATCAAATATATAGTGTAACGTTTATTTTATAATTTATTTACATTAATTGAACACTAATTTATTTAACACACTAAACTACTTGTACACTAGACTAGACACTACATAATTTATTTGTACTGCTCCGTTTCCGGATCGGATGTCGCGTTCACTTCTGCTTCTCTACTTCTAACTAACTCCCTCGATCACAAGCCCCCTTATATATACACCCCCAACCCTGACCGAGAATGTTCTAGAAGGTACGATTGTTTCTTTAACAACGCCTTCGCAGGAAATGCCCAGAAGGTCACAAATTACTTTTCGTAAACAACATTCCGGGAAAATTCATGCAGCTGTCTTGTACGCGTCGTAGTTATTCTTTTGAAGGAGTAAACATGTGTCGCTTTGTTTACTTCTCGCATTACAATAGATATACACTCATAAAATGTGTAGTTTTTAAGTATGCTCGGGCAAAAATTGTTAAATAAACATTAGTACCTATTATATCTTATATTTTATATCTTATATCTTACTATTATGTGTAACAATATGTATAAAAGGATACATGTATGTATAGTGCCTGGAAGAAATCTAAGAGACTCATTATCGCAGAGGAGGCCTACCCCCTGCCAGCTTTTCAACAAGGGATACCATAAAATACGCATTTGTGAATAGTTATAAATATGATGATTAGTTCGCTGATTCGGAGGTCCGTACTCAGATTTTTTGTATTTCTTATTGTATTGTTATTATTATAAGATTTTCATTAACTCGCTTCCTTGTTGTGGTTGTCCTGGTGGAATTTTGCAATCGATTAATTTATAAAGAGAAATTCACACTAATTTTACAGATTGTAGAAATAATTGTTAGATTATCCAATATATACAAGGCGAAGAAAAAATACAGGTATACATATTTGTAATGTATTGAACCATCACATTTTATCATCAAATCATATGAGATATATTTAAAAAAAATGTATCAGTATTAATGACAGTAGCTATCATTAAGAATGTCTGTTATAAAGATTCGATAATAAGGGATTCGATAATATGCAAGTGCGACTTATACAACTCCATATATATTCATAATCCACTATAGATTCTCCTAAACATTTGTGATAGTGATTTTTAGTAGATATTAATATAGATACTTTGTAAAATTCAGAAAAAAACTTGGGAAGCATGCTTGGATAATAAATAATGTTATCGTTTGTACTGACAATGATTGGTGTTATTGCAATAGAATTGTCGGTTGCCATTTTTGCAGCAATTATCTATTGCATGAATTCCATGGTTTTGTTTGTAATTTTACAAGTACTATATTATTACGTATCTATTCAAAATCATTATCACACACTTTTAGGGCAACCTGTAAAATTACTGATCAATGCTAATTTACAAATGTATATCGAGGTAGCCAATTATGGTAAATAAACGATTACTTATTTACTTACTTACCATTCATGTTTTCATATCTTTTATAATTATATATCTAATATTAGCATTCATTTATAATGACAATTTTATCATTACCATTTTTTCCGTTATGAAAAATAATAGCTAGAATTTGCTACCGTTGAATAGTTTATAATTCAACACTTTTCAACTAATCACGGCTGCGAATTCCATTATTTAACTTTACATCTCTTATAAGCTGGATATTTAAAAAAAATTTTTTAGTCCGACCCCTTTTCCAACGACATTTATCTTAGCGGCACTTCTTCTTCAAAGATTTACAACCGAGCTTATTGCTACCTGGCCCTTTACGGTTAAGGTGTTATGCATAAGTCATTCTCTTATATCGGTTCCACCGACTATAATATAGTTGTATTTTTTATAATCGTGTTTTTATAATTCCGCAAAGATCAGCTATTGATCAAATGTTAGAACCCCCTGGTGCGCTTAGGTGGCCCAACTACGGGGTAGGATTAAGATAACCCTGGGGATCCTCGGACAGTAAGCAGGTAAAATGGCCCAACTCCTGTACGCCCCCGATACATCATTTTCGACAAATTCTGAGAATATCTAAGTTACGTAAAGACATCAATACGCGGGCTTGTTACATTTCTTTACCGTCGATAATACCTGTACAATACAACCACCTTTCGGTCATCCCGTCGAAAATTCGCATCAACCCATCGTAAAACATCTGGTAGTAGTATTTGTACTTTTCCAGCATTTTACAATCCTGCTTTAAGTACTTTAACAAATTGAAAAATCCCTTTACAAAGGAAATAAATTTTATAAAACTCAGCTTAAAATTGGTTTGAAACAGGCTTCTTTTTTCAAGAGAATAGTTCCTATAGGAAATATTTTTTGAGATAGAAACGCCAAAATTTAAACGCAGCTTCTAACAAAAATAGATATGCAATGGGGCTGTTTTTCAGACAATTAGTTCTTTAACCCAATGTTCTTTTTTAAAAGAAGCTCTCATGGGCTGTGATTTTTAAAATTAAGTAAGGCAAAAGTTTTACAAGCTCTGCAATTGGTCTAATGCAGGACAGTGTAAGCAGTTTTGGAAAATTCCCAAGGTTTTCTTAATTAACCGATGTGAATGATTAAAATAAATATTGGAGTTGGAGTTTTTCGACAAATAAATTTTTAATCTTCAACATAACTTCGATTCTCATCACATCATTATATTCGCTTCCATACATAACATAATGCTTATTTCAATTTGAATTGGGTTTGTAAAATTATTATATTAAATATATCCTACAAATTTTGTTGAAATTCGTTCGATTATTTTCTTTTATTTTTTACTTTTAGTCTTCAGAGGCGAAGGGTATGCCTACCAGCAGGCCCGTATCTGGAAAAAAATTGGGGGGGGGGGGTTTGGTTATAATTATAATTATTTTAAGTTTAAATTTTTCAATTAATTAAATTACAAAATATGCCACAGTCTTTGTTTCCACAAAAAAAAAAACAACAATTTCTCACAAGTACCCAATTAAAACAAAACTTTCAAACAAAAAATTCTAAATTATATCTAAAGTATAATTCGCTTTTTTTATAGAACAAGCCTACGTTAATACTTATGGCGGCGCCCTCCCTGGCCACCACCACCACCACCACAGCAGCCAGCGCCTGCTAATATGACGCTGCTGCCGCCTTTCCGAGGTAGGCGCGTGGTGTATGCAGTATGCAGTAGAGCAGGGAATTGTAACGGTGTGGGTGGGGTGAATTGGTAAGCTAGAAAATGAATTTCGTTCGATTATTTTCTTTTATTTTCTCCTTTTAGCCTTCAGAGGCGAAGGGTATGCCTACCAGCAGGCCCGTATCTGGAGAAAAAAAATTTGGGGGGGGGGGTTTGGTTATAATTATAATTATTTTAAGTTTAAATTTTTCAATTAATTAAATTACAAAAATATGCCACAGTCATTGTTTACAAAAAAAATTCTCACCCTTATTAATAATTATCCATACATACCAACTTAAACATATTCTTACATATCTAATTTCCTAAAGTGCCCGATGAAAACAAAATTTCCAAACAAGAAATTCTAAATTATATCTAAAGTACAATATAATTCCTATTTCCAAAATAACGAAGGAGTAAACTCATATTACATAATAACTGTGTTTTCATTTTGCGCTGGAAGTTTTGAAAATGTACAGATTTGGTAACTACAATAAATTTTCATTTTCACAGAGCCGTTGGTAATGTAACGTGAAATGTAAACAACGTAAGGCGGCTAAATTCAAAGCGAAGGCCATTCCGAATAATAAAACCTTCCCGAAAGTTATGGAAATGTCAAATATAAAATATGCAGTATGAACAATAAAAAATTTAAAATACTTACATATGTATATTTTGAAACTTTATAAAAAGACACCAATAGGCAGTTTTGTACATAAAAGGCCGAAAATTGAGAAAAAATGCAAACGGATAAAACAGGCAGTTTGCCTAAAATCCGAGCTCTCTAATCATATTATTTCATATTTCAAGTTATATATTTCGGGGGGGGGGGGGGGTGTTGTACCCCTAAAACCCCCTCTCAAAAACGGGCCTGGATGTGATTCATTCCATCCTTAAAGACTACAGTCAAATGAAAACTTGAGAGAATCATATCAAAAGTTCTCATGAAATGATCTAACACACGGTTCGAGAATAGACACCCAGGAAATCTCCATTCGACTTTTGTCACTATTTTAACACTTTTCGGTATGGTTTGACTGTTCCAGGGATTTTATTAAATCAGACAAAAATATTTGCGGCACTAATTAAGGGTGGTATGTGGTATAACAGGTATAAACTACCCTAAATTTCTTGGAAAAATGTCACAATCCTGTCACACGAATACCGGATTTGAATATCAAGTTTTCAGATATTTTATGACTTGTTTTAAAATTATTTTTGTGTTATACACTCAGAAAATAGTTAATTTTAGACAAAAATTTTAAGAGAGGCAATTTCAAGCAAAAGATAGTTAAACAGGAAATTACAGGCAAGGACCTTTAAAACAGGCAATTTTAGGCATAATAAACTTTTGATAAAAATTTCCTAGACCCTCAAAACACAAATAAAACATTAATTGCGAATCGCAAACGAAATAGGCAAAATCCGGTCTTTGTTAATAACTCATATGCATTATTCAATCAATTTTTCTGAACTGAACAGTCATCGAGTCATCCCGAGGAAATTAATGCATATTTTTGTGATTATTTCACAATTTGTTTATAAGCTTAACGGATACCTAACGTGTTCCTCCAAGCAACAATCAATGAAGTTTACCCTAATTTTAAATCCTCCCATTCCAATTTTCCCGTCTTTTTCAACTGGCGCATAACGATAATCATTTTTGATGATATTCCCAAGTTGTTATAAACTGTTATTATTGTTAAAGCAATAATTTCATATTATATATAGAAAAAGTTCGAATATGGCTGCTTAAAAATTTTTTCCACCTATTTAAAATTTATGACGAACTTACAATTTTCAATACAAGCAATTTTAAAAAAACTTTTTTCAAAGTTTCATTAGGGACTATTAATTAGACGAAGTTAAACATATGTTTACTCTAACTTGACATTATTATGAACCGCAGATGGTTAGAACCATATATCCAAAACAAAAAAAAGTAAACATTTATTTTACTTCGTCTAATTAGATATGGAACTTTACCAAGTAACGGTGAAAACAATCAATTAGAGATTTATTAAAATGATTTATGAGGAAATCATAAATTAAAAAAAAAAACTGAACTGCATTTCCTGGGAACTGAGCCGCATTTTACAATTTTTTTTTAGAATTATAGTTCAATATTTTAGAAAAACTCTTAGAAGTAAATTCAAAATATTTGAAGACATTTTTGACTAAATTTTAAACTAGATGTTTGAGAAATGAGCACGAACAAAATTATGAGTTCATTCAAAAAAATATAATTTTAGTTTAAATTGTTTTCAGATTTTTGTAGGTAGAGGAAGGGTAAAAAAGATATGATTTTTATACATTTAACCGGTTCTTTACCCATTTCAATTATATCAATCAAAAATTAGTATATGTTTATCTTGTAACGTGGGTTAATTATACCCGCCATTACTTTCATTAATTTATTTATTCACTGCATAACTTGTCTAATATTCACACACAATTGCATACCAGTACTATTCACTTATTTCACTCATTTATTAATTAACGAATAATATTTTATATTATTAATTATTACAATAATTATTAAATATTAATATGCGTATATTAATATATATATATATATATATATATAATATTATATTATATTATATAATGTTATTAATATATAATTAATAATATTATATATTATTGAATTAATATAATAATTAATGATTTGTCACTGCTCGATCGGGATTATTTCTCGATTAACCGTAACATTATTTTGTTATTCACATGCCATCGACTTCGGCACACTTATTAATTTGTACATCATTTTCCCCAGAAAAGCCAAGGTCTCTGTCCGATGTTCACCGTCTACTACGAGAACGTGAACACCTGCGAGCTCCACGAGTCGAACATCCTGAAATTCTCCTTCGTTTCCTGCGGGAGCGTCACCATAACCGCCGCTAACCTGGGGGACTCCTCCTTCGCGCTCTCCGACCTCCCGCCCGATTCCCCGCTGTGCCCCGGGTTCGCCGCGGCTGCGCACGTGGACGACGTCCACTTCGACGTCAACCTCTCAGGATTCCAGACCCTCGGCAGGCCGGACGCCGAGGACAACGTCCTCTTCTGGGAGAGGAAGTGGTGCTCTCTGGAGGGCAACAAGTTCCGCGTGTACAACTACCCGCAGGACGAGGAGCTCGACAAGAGTCCCGACGTCATGATCGATCTGGAGTACTGTTTCGCGCCGTTGGCGAAGGAGCGAAGGAGCCGAGGAACTGCCCGAGGCGGAGGAGTTTCGTGCTGAAGACAGGGAGGCCCGGCAACTTCGTCGATGGTAACAACAACGTCACGTTGAGGAAGAGGAATAATTTCGCGCTGGAGAAGTATTACATGGTGGCCGACAACGCCTACGAGTTCGAGAAGTGGACGAATGCGATCAGCTCCGTCCTGGAGTATCTGATGAGTTGGAAGAAGTTGGTGTTTGCCGACGACTATTATTTGAAGTCATAGCCTGTCCAGTTGTTGTTTTTTATATCGGAATATTGACTAGTTTTTAGTTAAAAAATGTACATACATATTTAATTTTTTTTAAATAAAGATACCAAATATAATACTATATACATTTATTCTTCAGAAATTCAAAATCTTTTCAAAGGGAACTATGAGATGGCAGGGTTTCGATATTCTCTCTAAAAATATGAAAGGCTTGAAAAATTCCTGTAATATTTTTCTTCTACAATTATCAAGAATATTTGCAGTTTCTGGAAAAAAAATCGTGATGTGTTCATCAGAGTACTTTCTCATATATAGGGTGTTTCAATATGCGTTTGCCAAACCCAAACGGGAAATAGATACGGTTAATTTAAGCAAAAAAAAGTTTATTTTATACTAATTCAAGGGTAGAATATATATTCTAAATTTAAAATAAAGTGCTCTTCACAGAATATTTAGCCGAAAACGCTACAAATCTCTTTATACATATTTAATTGCACAGTAAATTTTCAAAGTTTAAAAAGGATTTCTGGAACGAATTCCAAGAATAATACAAAAAACCCCAAAATCGACAAGTATATAATATCCTTCACAAAAGATTTAGCAAAAACGTTAGAAAACTTTTTTATACATATTCAATAGTAGAATAAATATTTAAAGTTTAAAAAAATCGAGGAGTGGATTTCGAAAAAAGTTGAAAAAACCGAAAATTGACAAGTATAAAGTGCCCTTCACAGAAGATTTAGCCAAAATCGTTAGAAAACTTTTATACCTATTTAATCTATATATATATAAAAATGAAATGCTGTTCGTTTGTCTGGGCTTGAACTCGAGAACGGCTGGACGGATTTTGCTAATTTTGATCTTGAAATATTTGTTTAAGTTCGGGGAAGGTTTTTGTGGCGAGAAACATAACTCATAAATAATAACTAAGGCAAATACTAAAAAAGGTACGTTTTGTAATTTTGGGGACAAATCGCCAAGGCAACCAATCATACTGTCAGTTGGTTGTCAAATAAAAAATTATTATAATCTGTCATCAGTTTGTCAGTGGGCGAAAACTTTATTCATTTTAAAATGCCAGGGAGAAAACGATCTGATTTAGGTCGTCGGAGTAATTCAAATGTGCTACGAGCTACCTCACGTGTAAATCGCACTGACGACCAGCGAGAGGCTGATAATAATAACGTTCGTGTTGGTATGAGAGAATTGGATTCAAAAGTGAACAATTATGAAGTAGAAAGGCTTAGAATGGAACGAGTTAGGGCACATCTTACACAGCAGCATTTATATCGACAGGACACCGAGTCTACAAATTCTACAAGTTCGAAAAAACGGACGCGTCGAGTCACTGCAGCCGGAAGAAAAACCGCCAGTGATTTCAACTTTAAAAACGTCAAGAACTTCGATGCCAACACAAAAGCGGAAAGTCAAGAAACCAAGAAGAGTCCTGAGTAAGTCAAAGCAACTTCACCAGGACACCGTGTTCAATTCTCTGTGAAGTGTTTGAATTCCGCGCGTAATTGTCCGACAGCGCTTCACGCGCCCTTGTAAATTAGTTCTAAGCATTTTCTTTTTTCTTTATGTATCATGCCATGCAGTACAGTCCATTTTGCTCTCAGAGACACATCGCTCTGAAGAATAAACCATTTTTCTACGTTCAACAGTGCATCAATCATTCACGTAACCTCTATATATACCAACGCTTTTTCTATTACACAGTCAATAACATAATTTTGGTCCAACAGAGCTGAATATAATATGTAAAGTATATAATATGGACACTATATGTTACCTCTTACCGAGGTGCCTCATTAACCCGACTATAATTAGCATGAAAACGTCAGTTTATTGATGAACAATTATTTTTTCTTTAGCCTCCTCAATTCTACAGGTTATTTCAATCCTAATAGTGGAAACCGCATACAAATCGGTCTACTATAACCATAGAATTAAATAAATTGCTTTATTAAATAAACTAAAATATATTATAATATACAATAAATTTAATCTTTTAAATTTTTAAAGATGACTTTAAAAGTGTAAAACTTAAGGTAGTAACACATGCCCTCGGTTTCTTTAAAAAACAAAAAAAATACACCTGTGTTACGTAAAACATTAATCTCTTGCCAAATTAGCATAAAAAATAACATTTTGTATGCATTTTGTGGGTTTTTTCATTAGCCCTAATGAAACGTTGCAATCTTTTTTTTATTATTAATAGAGCTATTTTATATATTAACAGAATTAACAAAAACATCCTCTACAAGAACTTTTTAGAGTTTTTCGAGTTTTTTAACTGAGTTCCATTCTTTTACTATGGGTTTTACAGTTATTTACATGTACGGTGCATGCATTTTATGTTTTTTAAATGAGTCGAGGGCAGTTTACACTATCTTAAACGGCAGACCCTTTCTGCCTGAGCCCTAAATTATTTCTGCTGACTACTATCACACCTCATAGAAATGTTCGGTAGTCGGTAAAAAAATAAAGTGCGTCTAATTGTTTCTGAAATTTCCTTGACTCAGTACCTGAGTTTACACCTCCTATCGCCAGTGATAACATTTTTTTTTGAGCGATTCATTGCTGGAACGTTCAAATAGATGTCTGCTCACCATTAACAAATAATGAAATAACCACAAATATATAACCACAACCACAACACTATCCTTTTCGAGCGTAAAATTGTGTGTATGTGATCTTCTAAATATGGCAACGTTGCCGGGATTGATAGCGTTGATACACTCTAGTTCTGTTATACAAAAGGGTCTCGCAATACCATCGAACGTATTACGGTTCAATAACGGCTATTGAATATGTTGAAATTTTTTATTGACGTTTTTTGCTACCCCTCTAAAGTTGCCTTGATTGTTATAATAAAATAATGCATAAATTGATTTAATTTATTTCTCTAATATCATTGGTTCTAGTGGGTCTGAGGTTGTCTGTCAAACATAAAAGGTCTGATAACGTCGCATCTAACAGTAATATATATATATATATATATATATATATATATATATATATATATATATATATCACCACAGTAAACTATTAAATATTGAATTACATGGGAAAAATGCCACAGTACGGCAAAAAATTACTAAACTGGTTTTATTTAGCAATTGTTAAAATATAATGAAGCATTGTCGCATTGTCATATTTAGACAAAAATTGCGTTTTTAATTTTTTTTATATTTTATTTCCCAACCCCGTAGCCAAACAGTTAAAATTTGACTTGAACGTTATACTGTCTGCATTATTACTTTTGTCATTTTCCTGATGAAATATTCAGAGAAAATCACGTTTACTGGTAAATAAACATAAAAAGATTAAAAAATATTTAAGAAATGAGCGAACGTCCCATTCAGTAACATAAGATAGAAAGAGATAGATATCCGTAACCAATGCGGGTTGCCTATGCAATCGTTTTGCCTCACTTGTCGCTCAAGGCGATGTGCCGAGTGGGAGCGAGAGGCAAATAAATAAGGCGACTTCCCCAATAGCACGTAATATTAAAAAAATATTTTATCAACATTTATATCTTAGTTAAATATTTGCTAGATAATAAAAATATTTAAAAAATGTTTGCTTTTTAATATTCATTTGTGAAGATTAACAGAATATTAAATAAACATTTATAGTTTATATTATTTACCAAATATTTTATTGATGTTAAATTAATATACCGATATTAATGTTCATAACTAGATATTTATCTCAGATCATTATTATATAAGATGATGTTGATATTTTTTAACTTTCATAAAAATATCGATTACTTTAAAACATATTTTTCTTGAACTGACTAACTGCTCTATATAATTCTTCGTCTTTATTAAGTATAGTGTTTATATGTTTATTTTTTTAATACCTGTCCCTAGACATGCCACAATCCCATCATTTTGTGTTTTGTGTTTATTGAAATTCATGAATTTGTGTGTTGTGGTTGTGAGGTTAAATCAATTGCACATAGTAATATGTAAATCGTTATTAATCTATATAAGCATTATCCGGTTTATGTAGTATTTAATTCAACGTGATAAATGAATGTAAGTGATTCGTACTGATGTCCCAAGTTGAAACGAAAGAGGCTCCGTATACTTTACATATCCTCGGTTTAGTGAGATTTAGTTTTCTGGTCTGACCTAACCTAACTTGTTTGGCGGGATTTATATCGCCTGCAACCTGTATAGTAAAAAGATAAGTAATCTATTGGTAATCTCGTGATATTTCCCTTGAGAAGATGTTTGATTACAAATACGCATTATCGTATTTATTGTTTTAAATTTTAGTGTGAGGTTAAGTACAGGCTGAAATCCAGGCCAATATTTGTAATATCATATAAATATTTACTAAGCAATATTATATTGATATGTTTAAATTATATTCATTTAATATTATAATCAAACATTTATGAAATATTTGTCAATCTGTCTCTCGCAATATGAAATAAATATTGTTTTTTAATATTAAATAAATATTTGTGTGCTATCTGGGTTGCCTCTCACTCTAAATGAGCGGAGTTGACAACTCCGTAACCATGACGATCTAACCTCTAACTTTGTCAGTTACGTCACGTCCTTTTATTTTGGAGGTCGCAGGTTCTAAACTCCAAGAAAACGAACTTTTTCTTCTCAATTCCACTCTTTTCCCGCTATATTTACAGTTTTATTTCATTTCTTATATTTCCTCAATAGTTTTCGAAGATAAGTGATAACGAATTCTTGATTATGTTGACACATGATTGACATGAGGCTGTAGAGGTTAGAGCGTCATGGTTACGGAGTTGTTAGCTCCGCCTATTTAGAGTGAGAGGCAAGTCGCCTTATTTCAGTGAACTCTATACTATTCGTACCCGTACCTGGAACGGCCGCGTCCGTCGCGTATAATAGCGTGCAGTGTGTCAGGGGCAAGCGAAACAAAGATAGACATAGTTACGGAAACCTCTCTTTATCGCAGTCAAGCAAATGAGTTCTGTCTGTATGCGTAAATTGATTTTAAGTAGAAATTTATGTAGTTTGACGATTATTTTTGTTCGAAACGTGCTATATTAGTGAAGGTATACATTTATTGTGTTCTATTACGCCATGACTTTCGTTTCTAGATCACTTATTTAATTATAGGACCTTAGCCGAAAAAAACTTTAACGAATTTCAAGAAAATGTAGTATATTATGATACGAAGATTGTTCTGTTGATTATATTTCTGGGAATATAGTTCGTAATCTGGTTAATACTACTACTTGCAATCATTGTATTAATATATTATTATATATAGAGGTACCTAGTATGTCTACTGAACTGACTGAACACTACTCTTATACTGCTCCTCCTTGGGCTTATAAATCACTCACAAATTTTGTCACTCGAGAAGGTCTTCTTTATGCTTCAGGTGTGGTGTATAAAATTTTACATTTCACAAAAAAACAAATTCGCTTCCTATTAAAAAATGAAAACATAGAGAAAACCAAAATAGACTTAAAACAAAAAATAATAAATACAGTTATAAATAATTTTGCTACTAATATATGCCTTTAAACCTAAACACCCTGTAAATCAAGAATTTATAGCTGAGGAATGTCACGAAATTCAAATTATTCGAAAAATAATTTCCATATATTTAAAGTGCCGAATGTATATATCACCACAGTAAACTATTAAATATTGAATTAAATGGGAAATATGCCACAGTACGGCAAAAAATTACTAAACTGGTTTTATTTAGCAATTGTTAAAATATAATGAAGCATTGTCATATTTAGAGAAAAATTGTGTTTTTCATTTTTTTTTTATTTTATTTCCCAACCCCGTAGGCCAACAGTTAAAATTTGACTTGAACGTTATACTGTCTGCATTATTACTTTTGTCATTTTCCTGATGAAATATTCAGAGAAAATCACGTTTACTGGTAAATAAACATAAAAAGATTAAAAAATATTTAAGAAATGAGCGAACGTTCCATTCAGTAACATAAGATAGAAAGAGATAGATATCCGTAACAAATGCGGGTTGCCTATGCAATCGTTTTGCCTCACTTGTCGCTCAAAGCGGGTCCCTTCCAGGTACGTAGTATAGAGTTCACTGCCTTATTTATTTGCCTCTTGCTCCCACTCGGCACATCTCTCCTTATACCGATCCGTAGTCTATACAGTATTATGTCTATGGGTACAACGTACAACATAACCTCGCTTTGTACCTAACTTTGTAGTGTGCAGGTCGGGAGCTAAAAACATGGCCATGGCTAAAAATAACCTAAAACCATAATTTAAATCTAATAATATTAAACCAATCAACACATATTAAACCTACTTCCAAATGGAAAAGTAAATGTAGTGAACGTAATTGTGAAGTGATACCAGTATTTTGTGTTAAATGTTAAAATTAAGTATAACACGTGCATAGTGACACCCGCTTTCCTATTCACGCCGGTGTCGCCGGTAACCAGGCCGGATAGGACCGGATATCCAGTAGGAGGGCGGAAACAAAAGAATTCAGGAATTTTAATACACAAAAATAAATTCTAACAACACAGGAAATAAATTTAACTACTACAAGAAATCTATCAAAGGGACTGGTAAGCATGACTTCGAGTCAGACTACGCTGCAGTCCCAATAGAAATATCGAAGAAGGGTGGCATCACACATGTCATCGAAACTGGGCGAATGGACTAGTATCCGAGATCCGAGCCCAAATGATCGGCCGACCTTAGGCGGTCGATTAAATCGAAAGGAAGAAGAAGAAGAGAATAACCTCGCTTTCTGCTTCGCCTCGCTGGCAAAGTGCGCCATCAACTTCAGTTCAGCAAGTGCTGAGGTTAAACCATAAGTAAAATGAACTGTACGAAAGCCACTACCTGCGACTGATGCCTACAAGAAGCACCTGATTGACGGGAGTTTGTGGCGTTTCTGGATAATAATCAGCATGGAAGTGAGTGTGGGACGCAGTTTACATTACACGATTGAAGTGGAATTGTAATAATGTATTTGATCTTGCTGTGCCACTTCACTTATCCACGAAACGTAACTGATATCTTTCTTTTCAGGATCCGATTGCGACATCCCACAGGAATATCTGCGACAAATGTAAATCTCGCTATGAAGGATTTTCGAGTTACATCGAAATGTGTAAGATCAACATATCCAAAATAGATGAGCTACTCTCAATGGGACAGGTCAAAGACAAACCTTCCATCGACCTTACCCTTACGAGTTGAAGATTCACTTGCACACTCATTCAGGTGAAAAACCTTTCAAATGTTCACATTGCAATAAGAGTTTTACTGAGTTGAGTAATTTAAATTGTCACTTACGCATACATACAGGTGACAAACCATTCAAATTTTCATATTGTAATAAGAATTTTAGTCATTCGAGTACTTTAAATATCCACTTACACATACATACGGGTGATAAACCAATTAACATTTTTTATGTTTGTATTGAAAGGCACACTAGTGATATAGCACCCGAGAGTAACATAGGTACTCATTTTTTTAAAATTTATTATCAACATATTTTCAAT
This sequence comes from Cryptocephalus moraei, assembly GCA_946251905.1. Classification (NCBI taxonomy): domain Eukaryota; kingdom Metazoa; phylum Arthropoda; class Insecta; order Coleoptera; family Chrysomelidae; genus Cryptocephalus; species Cryptocephalus moraei. The sequence goes on from OX276459.1 coordinate 17,161,122, forward strand.
AAACCAGTCATTAAGTAGATCAAGATTTCTATTCATATGCAACTACTTTTTCTCGATACCAAGTACAATTTTATCATCAGCAAAAGCATACACATTATTGCATATATATATGGAGCATGTTATTAATATAAATAATAAAAGGTAGAGGACCTAATACGGAACCTGGAGGGACTCCAATTTTAACTGTTTGCTGGCTTCTCAATGTTTCATTGATTCTCACTAATTGCTTTCTATCACTTAAATAGTTTTCTATTAGTAAATGAGGTAATCCTCTAATACCTACGTACTCCAATTTCTATAGTAATAGGATTCTATGTTCCACAGTGTGAAAAACCTTGGGTAAATCAATAAAACTAGCAATGACTGCTTCATTACCATCTATTCCATCACATATCATATCAAAAACCCTAATAAGAGCATCAGTGGTACATTTACTTTTTCTCATTCACGATTGAAAAGTTGTACTTTTCGATTGTCATTTCAATGTGAAAAGTCTAATTTTAATGCACTTGTTTTACTTTTCGTACTAGTGCGAAAAAGAAAAATAACGGATTTCAGGAGATGATGATTAAAATTTAAATTCCTATTTAATAGGTATATTTTTTACACATCTGATTTCAAAAGGTATTGTCCCTTGTTAAGAGGTACTGTTATTAACAATTATATAGGAAATGGTAGGTTTCAACTGTCCGTATCCGTTATTTGGAGGACCCGCTATTGGGAGGTGCTGATATGTATAAATCCCTATTATGAAATCTGAGAAATATAAAACTGTCCGTTATGTAGAGGTGTCCGCTATTGGGAGGGGTCCGTTATTAGGGGTTTTACTGTAGATGATATTAATGTCTAGAACAAAGCCTATCAAAAATCGACAAATCTAATTAATATTGTGTCATTTTCAAAAACTTGACAATACTGATTCAACCTACATCTGACATAAATTGGAATAATAAATGATTATTTCAATGGATGAATTGGGTTAATACCCTAGAGGTGAAATTGAAGTTGGAAAGCTTTATGAAGATTATTATTAAAAGCAACTCTAACAGTATTAAAGTATTAGTGAATGTTGATACCATAGTTATTCACTATAATATTTTTTTCTCATTCACGATTGAAATTTTAGTTTGATCCATTTTACTGTGAAAAGTGCAATTTTAATGCACTTGTGTGAAAAATAAAAAATTGATACGACCTGATTCGACCAAAAGTAGCTGTCAGTTTGAGCGTTTTTTTTTTCATGAATCACACTTTCATTACCTTGGTTACAGTGATTTCTAAGGTAGTTGGATTGTAACTATGAATAATTCAGAATCTGACGTATTTTAGATATTTTTCGAAACATCTTAAATTATTTGTGAATGAGAAAAAATCTTGTATTATACTAGTGTGAAAAGTGCATGTTTCAGCCACGCGTTTCAATGCTTTACAGAACGAGCGTAGAGAGTTCTGTAATTGAAACAAAAGTAAAACAAGTGCATTAAAATTGCACTTTTCACACAAAAATGACAATCGAAAAGTACAATTTTTCAATCGTGAATGAGAAAAATAGCTATACCGATATTATAATTTATAGAAATTGTAAATTATTTTCACAAGAGAAATAATTGAGGCTTCATTGGAAAATACTCCGAGTTTTGTAAAAATTTGGAATAGTTGTTATGGACCACTCAAAAAAGAATTTAACTGACGGGACTTTTAGGAATTATTTGTCTCGAAAACGATAACGAATCTGACATTTTTGTGTGATGTTTTTACATTGTTGAATGGTATCTCCCACATATTTACGTCCAGTACTGTACTATACAGCTTTCGAAACAGGCAATACCAATGACGTCACACGGTCACATGACCAGCACATATCACGATTCTGTGTTCTGTCACCTACACCGCTCCGTGTAATCGTGTAATGATCTGTGACATCTGTGTTGTCCTGCGCCCTGCGCGCCCTGCGCATGGTTGTAAATGTGGATGTGGTTATGTGGTTGTAAGATGTAAGCAGGAAAGCAGGTTGTAAGTGTTGTAATTTGTAATCACGGGTATGCAACGAACATACGAGAATCGGTAACATGTGTTCCGTTGGGCCCACTGTCACTTGTCATTTTTAGCACTTAGAGAAACGACGATGAAGGGGCGGTGAGGGGTGGTTTAGTGGGTGCTTAGTGTGGTTGCATATCCTGATGGTGATCTCTGGTTGGCTGGAATATTTTCGTCATCATCATTTCGTCGGCCATGTTAGTTGATGTTTTGATGTTGTTAGTGTTAATGCTTGGATTTGGGTAAGTATTATTTTATTTTGATAATTTACAATGTCAGATCCTACTACTGCAGCTTCAATGAAAACTTCAAAGTGTAAATTCATTTGCCACTTTCCTTCTGTGATAACAAATATTGTTTCGGTTTTTAATGACAAAAATGAGGTTTCAGTAGGACCGAATCACATTGAAAAACATTTCTATACAAACGATTGTGATATTTCAGACGAGTATTCTATCCTCGACACTAAGAGATTAGGTGTATTATCGACAATAGGTATTTCAAGAAAAGATTTTACACTCAATGAAGAGAAAATGTACTACCAAATACATCCTAATAATACCACTCGAGTAGAGTACGTAAGTAGATTATGGTCTAAGCTCCAAAACACACAGAGCAATTATATTAATATTAAGGATCTATATGAACGTGGATGCTTCGAATTTATAGATAGCAATTGAAATGAAATTACTCATAATTTCATTAATTCTCAATTACACAATTCGAAAACCTAAGAACAGAATTTTGTCTGTAGATAAATATAATATAATATGCATATAGATAAAGCAACAGCTTTATCTATATGCAAGAGAAGTCCTGGTTTATATAGATATCTGAGAATGCATTTCCAATTGCCATCGGTACGGATTTTGAAAAATCTATTGTCCATGATACCTTTTGAATGTGGCTTACTAGAACCCATTTTGAACCGTTTAGAAGTACAGATTGAAAAATTATCTGAACTCGAAATCATGTGTAGTAGTGTTTGATGAAATGGTATTAAGTCCTTGATATTATTACAATTATTATGTACATTCCATAGTATATAATATAGTGTATAATACATTATTATAATATTTTATTTATTTTATGTTACTGTGGTGTGAGATTTTATTACAAAATTACCAAAGAATGTACCTTATTAAGTTCTTTATTAGTATTTTTTACAGCACTATTTTATTTATTTTGTTTTTATGTGGGTACTATGCAGGATATTTAATGTTTTATTTATTAATATGTTCGTTTAGTTGTTGTGCTATGTGGTATATGATGATCTTGAGTTGAGTAATTTATTGTAGTCTGAATATGTTATAAAGAACTTTTCTGATACATTTTAACAAAACGAAATGTACATTTTAATACTTTTACTAATATTTTCTTGTACCTATTTTACGGGAAATCCAGATAAATCACTGTTACTTTGTATAAAACTATGTTATAAATAAAGATCATAATTTTATATTTTTGTATTCTTTACGAGCCTATTCCCGAGAGTTGGGATTCAAATTTGCCGCCAAGTACAGAACGAAATTCAGTCGTAGTTCAACGTCTGCCGTAAGAGGCGCTACAGTCAGGGCCCACTGTCACTTGTCATTTGTGTTTCGCTTAAAATACACGGCGTTTGCACTTCTAAACCATATATGTTCTGTGTTTGTAATATCTTCGCCTGTGATCTTCGCATCTTCGCTCTTCGCTCTTCGCATTTATGAGCGTCCTTTAAGCGTCTGGTTGTCTTTTGTGTTAAAAATACAAATAATAACTGAAGTGTGCCGTAACTACATCAAGAATCAAGGGAAAGCCTGAGAGTTCTCGTAGCCAATATGGGTAAGCGTGATCAAGTTATTAGGGATAGGGGATCTTTAAAGAGTAGCGAAAGTGGCTTTCATAGAGATTTTCAAGGCTTCCGGAATGTCTGTAACTGTATGGACGAAGTGCGAGGCAATCTTCACCTGTATGTGTTAATTTGGAAGCCGCTTATCCAAGGGTTTACAAGCCCATTCTTTTTTGTTGTGAGGGGTTCCAAAGCAAAATAGAAGCGACAGAAAACGTTTAAATCTTTCTTGAATAACTAGTTCACTAAAAGAGCAGGACCAAAAAGCAACATGGCCGACGTGGTTTTTGAGAAGTTCGGATTCTATTAGGTACTTTATTCTATACTTCTTTATTTTGTTTTTTCTTCCTTCAAGAAAGGCTTCTTGTGGTAAACCCTTTTTACCTCTTATCTCTATTAAGTTGTAGCTGCCATTTTAGAGGGCACGTTTCGGACTAGTTCCATAATTTGTTGCTTATGCCGCTAACCGAATGTTAAGCTATGGTAGCCACTGTTATGCTCACGATTCTCGTTTATGGTTATTAACTTCCTTTTTCAACCTGTGTCCCTCTATTCAACTAACTCACGATTTCTTGTTATAGTTATTACTTTCTGCTACCAAACTTTATTATTTTATTCTATTAACCACATATCAAAGATTGTCATTTACTTCCTTTAGAAGCCAGATTTATTTAACAAACACTATTTTCAACAATGCATGTTACTTCGTCCACGTTTTGTCTTTATTATCCAAAACCAATTAACTCTTTCTTTTACAACCTAAGATTTATTAACTATATGATATCTGAACAATACATATTCGTTTATACACATTTCTTCGTTATTAGGTTATTACTATTGTCTTCCGTTCTAATCCTAATATTCTTTTCTCAAATAATCACGTCTTCTACATCCTCGATCCAAGGAACCACCGCACTCGTACCTATCCCTTCTATTCGACTAGTAATGATAATTAACGAAAGTCTATAAATACTGTTCACGTCAGGGTACTAACGACCATTGACCATTGTACTACCATCGTTCGACCATTGTTTTATAATCCTTCTTCGACACACGTCTTTGTCAGTCGGCGTATATATTTTTAAACGTAAAAACTTGTAACTAAACATTTTTCTTCGTGTCAATAAATAAGTTAGTAAGTGAAATCAGTGTTCTCTTTTCGTGACCCGAAGGGTCCCAACACCACCTTGGTACAATATCCAAGACAATTATCCATGGAAGCTTTTAGAAAAAACTTTCACAATGAAGGAATTTGCAGGACATCAAGGAATAAAGCTTTGGCGATAGAGTTCGTTTGTAACATTTAGTCAAAATAATTAGTAACAAAGTATACCGTCAAGCTCGACTCAATAGCCGCCTTCATTGTCGAGATATGGCTGGTCAACCATAGCTTAATATTAAGTTACTTGGCGGCTCATTTTTCAGAAACGACATGAGCAAAACAATTTATTATTAAGCAACAAATTGTGACAGTGCTCTGAAATAAGCCCTCTAAAATGGCTGCTGTGACTTAATGATATGTACTAATATTGGCATTAGTTTCTGACAAGCTCTGCTGAATGTATTTTTATAGAGTACAATTGCTTTATACAGTTTTCAGTTCTTGGAGGTTTATTGAACAGGTGTCTTTCAGTTTCTTTTATTACAAGTGTCATGTACTCACGTTGAATTACTATCGAATACTCTCCCTACGCATTCTTAAATGGGATGACCTAAGTTGATACGTTGTGATAACTCATTCGATAGATCATTTCATCACGAATACAGTTCTTAGTTCAGATGTTATTTTTCACGAAGTAAGGCACTAAAGTTTAATGGTCGGATGCATCTAGCACCAGGCCGATTAGAGAGGTAAGAGATTAAACGATAAGAAGGGATCGACCAGCCGGTCGGGTTCGGATCGGTTCCTTTACCTGCTTGTATGAAAATTTTAAAGAATTAGTTTACTGTAATAATGTACAAATATTTACTTATGATTTACATGAAAATATTTTTAACCAAATCGTCGTTTTTTCCTCTACATTTTGATATCAAACTTGAAGTATTTCAGCGCCTGGATTAATAATGAGTTGGAATATCTTCGTTGGTTATAAAATTTATGCTAAAATTTATTGCTTTTGAAATACTTCGAGTTTGATATTGAAATGTAGGGGAAAACACGACGATTTCAGTAAAAATATTTTCATGTAAATCATAATTAAATAGTTGTACATTATTACAGTAAACTAATTCTTTAAAATTCTCATACAAGCAGGTAAAGGCACCGATCGACCGGCCGGGTCGTTTATTACTGTACCTCTCTAATCCGCTGGTGCTAAACGCACACGCCCAAGTTTAATAGACGTTATGGTAGAATTTAGTGTAAGAAGCCATTAGGTGAGGGAAAATGCTTAGCTGTGGACTGTTTGTCTCTAACCTTTTGTAATGGTTCTCTAGCAATTATTGTATATTTGTAATGTACTCTAAGAGGTACCCCAATTTAAAAAAAGAATCATCAAAATCGTTTAATAATTGCCAGAGATATCTATTATATAGTTGCTGCTTCGATTTGAAGTTACCTTTTCATTTTTTGAGCTCGCAGATTTCAAGTTTCGCCCCACCATTGACTCCGAGCCGTCTTCAGTGGAGTTTCATATTTAAAGCTTCACCAAAGGCTATATTGAAGTTCAATACTTTTAAATTTTTTTTAACAAATTGTTTTACTCTTTATCTTCAAATTGGCGTTAGTTAGATTTCTTAATTATTATAAACAAATTAGCTGTGAATTTAAATAAAAAATTGCTAACCACCCCAATGGACTATGGATAAATTTTTATGTTTTAAAAGAAAGGTAAAAATGCCAGCTTCTCAAATGTGTATAACCCATTTTACTACAGATAATATTGACAAAGTCATTTCAATTGTTTATAAGCCAAAGATGACCATGTTGTTATGACTTTTAACGATGGTGATAATTAATTTTTTCGATATCAATAATTAATTTTGATGAAGTAACTTTTTGCCTTTCTTTAGGCATCTTAGTATTATTCTATCATCATTATTGTGTGCATAATGTTAATGCAAAAAAGGATTTGTAAAAACTATTCAATGAATCCTTTTGAAATTTTTATCACATATTGAGTAATGAGAAGACACAACTTTTTACATAATTTCAAAGTTGCAAGTTGATTTTTACAATACCTAGTATTGTTAATGAGAAATAATGCATATTTTTACCTTTATTTACAATTACCTAAGCAACAAAATATTAAATCAACTTTTTTATACTGTCATTTTAAGATTTTCAATTTCCTTACAAGATGGTATCTTTGAATTATTCGTCAGATTCTAAGGTTTTTTTTTTAGAGAAACAAAAATACAAAAAACACGTTTTTCGACCTTTAATTGTTAATAATTAAACAATAGCACAAAACTTTTGGTCGATAACGTGTTGGTTTTACTCCCGTAAACCCATTTTACACGAGTAACTGCTGGGTTACTTGGATGAGGGAATGTCATGGAAAAATCTTATTTCCCTGAGCTACTATTACTTTGAATCACATTGAACATCTCTCATAACTTTGACTTCTTTCATGTAGAAGTAATCGCTTTGTACGCTCATGTACTTCCTTTACTCTACTATTACAATTATTTTATATATATTTGAGTCTCAAAAAAATGCTTTTAAAGAGTTTAAAGTTTAGAGTTTAAAGAGTAAATTAAAGAGTTTAATTCTTAAGGTATCACTTATATATGTACCGATGAGGTATCACAAGGTAGACCATTCTTTTTAAGTATTGTTAGGGATGAGTGATAACGTATCTCAGCGATACGTCTGAAGGGGTCCTCCATTTTATCAAAATCAAATTCTTTTGGGAATTTAAATATCACTGTGTATATTTTCTTCAATACAAAATATACTTCTATAAAGGGTTGGGGATTTCTCAGGACCATATAGTACAAATACAAATAATGCTATAAGTTCATACAAGTGTACTCTAACCAGTAGCAATTGGAACACTCAATAAAATCTGAATTTACCGAGAACATTCGAAAAGAGCCCCTTATCTCTATACAAAACCATGGGACTTATTTCTTTGCTTATTCAGAAACGCACTGGTATATTTTAAAACGCAGGTGTTCGCGTTCGTGCAGTCGTCCAAGTGAAATCGTATATGTGAATGTATGGATATCTACAGATAAAGAAATAAAGGGTCCATTGGGTCGCAATTTTTTTTTATGACAACGGCACTTCGTTTGTGTCTTCTTCTCCTTCTATGGAGCAGGTGTAGTCTTCTTCGGCACTTATACTCGAGAAAGCAGTGGTGTGTGTATGTGTGTGCCATTTATTTATGCTATTTGAAAGTGAATTCATTGTTAGAGTTATTATCCGTAATGATACGCCCATAGACGACCAGGCGGCACCACTTAAAAAGCCATTATGTGTTTTTGTTGGTGTTCCAATTGTGACTGGACATAGTATACGTTTTTTTTTTCGATTTAACCCTAGGATAAATCCGTCTGACACTCGATTACGTTTAGTACAACTTTTAGGACCTTTTTACACACTTTTTAGTAATAAACATAGTAACTGGCGTACTTCCATGCAATTTGGTACAATTTTAGTGCCCAATTTTAAAACTGTAATAAATCTCCTGTGTGTAACATTGTTGAAATTTATAAGAGTATTTTAAAAATCTTCATAAATCTAGTTTTCATGAAGTGGATGTCAATTCCTGAATATTGACATGGAATTGGTTCTTTAATCCTTATCTTTATTGTTTCACATATCTTAACATTACATTTGTAATAATCATTTTCCTTTGTAGTGATATTAGAGGTTTTGTGGAGAATATACTGTACATTGCACATTTGATTGGCTATGTGGCTATGTACACATTCTTGCTGAGCTTGTCTGAATATAATGTTAAGGACCAGCATAGTGAACAGCCTTAAATGGTATATGAGATATATAAATATGGTTGTAGTGTTCAATTTACATACATCTCAACTAGTGCAATTTGTTTTATGTTATATAATTATCATTATTTCAATGTAAAAGTCAATGAAACTTGTATGAATGAATGAAATAATGAGAGAATGAATTAATGAAAGAAAGTGTTCTACCACTTGAACCACCCGGTTGGTGGAACGAAGTTGCAGTTGAGGCGTATATGTGTTGAAATCCGACCCAGAACCATCAAATTCCCATAGTCGAGGGTGCAAGGGATGATGGGCTATTGGACAACGCTGACGGGTCACTGCTACAAAGTAGCCAATTTCTTTCATTCATTCATTTTTTCAATACTTCATTCATTCATTACTCACTGCGGCGCTACCCGCTTAGAGCGAGGGAAATTGGGGGTTAATTCAACCAATTTCCCTTACTCCCCATTTTATCATTAATTCAATGAAACTTGTATATGTGTAGTAACAGTAATGTGTTACACTGAGATGGTGAATATTTTTAGTAATATTTTCAAATCACAATACAATAATTTCCAACTTACATAATTCAAACTCGTCTTTAATTTATTCAACAAAGGGGAGTTCTCGATCATTTGAATAATGCATCAATAGTAATTGGTCGATTTATTCTTGCAGGTAGTGGTTATGTAGTCGCTTCAAATTTCGCCGAAGAAAATGATCCTGACTTGAAGAAACGAGGAAGAGATGATCCGGAACTTGGATATGGTTGATTTGATTATGAACAACACATGCAGCCTTCTAGATTTTCTGGTAAACCACAATGTTGAGTGAGTAGGACGTCAAGGAGGGCCACTATCGTTGGCTATGCAGATGGATTCTCTCAACTTCGGTGAACTTACCTTAGGTGAATCTAGTATGTTTCAGATTAGAATTTAAGACGTAGGTATTTATTCATTGCGCAATATGTATTTTAAATATTGATTTTATACTTCTCTTAGGAACCACATACAAGAAAAATTGCATTTTATAGTAGTACAACATAGAAAGTGTTGTCCACTAGCAAATTTTAAATTTTAAACTTGAATGGTTCCTCAGAGGGTAAAGACTGTACCATAGTTGTTTAATACAGCAGTCAGCAAGAGAAATAAGTACAGACCGGTCGGTGAGCACTGCTTGAATGTCTACGGTAGACGTTGAAATACTTTTGTATTTTCACTTTGGTTTTATTCTAATTGATTTCAAATTTGTTAGAAAGCACAGCAGACGATGGAATTCTTGAGGTATTCTGATATCAACGTTGCGTTATGAGGCGTTTTGAATTGGGGGTTCAAGTGTCCTGTTTGTTACCAATTGGTGTTTAAAAGGTTTGGCGGTTATTGCTATTAACGGTATCTACCCAGGTTGTGTGAGCATTTTTGATACTCCAAATGATTTCTTTAGTTGCTTTGATGCGATAATTAAAGCAAATTTTGTTTAATATTTACTGCTTTTGATATAATATATGTTACTCTGCATACCACCGACAGTATGACATAGTGGACGTCGGAAGTGGGATTACATTTTCTAACTGTTCAAACAACATTTCTAACCTTTCTAACGCCGCTTGTGTATGGGCCATATGGTTAGTGTTACAGAAGGCGCATGGAAGATTTGCTGACTATGGCTGTGCCGATGGCTCAACCATTGAACGTATACCACACGTTCGCCGAGGAGGGCAGAGGTGCGATTGCTAGGACAGCGAGGAGGAGGAGGCAGCTGACTCTTAAGGACAGGCTTATGAAACCTGCACAGGGAACCACTTTTAACATTGGAAAAGAAACTTTGACTTGTGGATATGTCTTCTGCATTGGGACACTGTATTATTATGTCCTTGGTATGAGTAATGAAGTCAGAGCTTTAGAGAAACAACAGTTATGGCACACTCTTGAACTTAATGTCCTAATTTTCTAGATGAGCCGAAACTGATTTCCACCATTCTTCCTTGCTTGTTTTGTTTTCCTGTTTTGATACATACACCTCTCAAAATATCTGCAAGGAAGAACTTAAAAGAACACTTTTGGATTTATATTTAAGACATTAAACAGGAGAGACAACTCCCATGGGAAGCTTCTTCGACATTTAACCAATGGATTGACGTCTAACTTTCCATTGTTCCTTAAATATTCTAAGTATTTCACATGGAGTTCAAACATTTAGCGGATGCTATCAACTTTTATTTGTTTTTGCATCAAAAATCTTGTGAATATTTTCTTAATTTTTCCAATTTAACCAGGTTAACTTTATTGAAGAAGTCTTTCTAATATGCGAGAAGTCTAAATTGTACAACTGCCTAGATTTGGTGTAAAGTGCAAAATTGAAAATGTTAACTATAACAGAGTAAACCAAATGGTACTCTTCATCATAATTACTATCACCATCCTTCATTATGTTTCCATTACTGGATTCATTATTTGATGGTTGATATTCGGTTTATGGTTGTACCGATCACAAGGTCCAATGCTTCTTTGCTGGCTATCGTTTCTTATGTTGCTTGGGTGAGATGCAGATGGGGAACTAAACTGAGTAAATCAAATGGTACTTATCATAATCACTATCGGTTGATAGCTAGTTTGTGGTGATACTGACCATGAGGTCCAACGCGTTTTTGGAGACTATCATTTATGTTGCTTGGGAGAGAGGTAGGTGGGGATGGATTTCACAGTTAATGTCTCTTCATGTGGAAAGTTACGTGACATTACTTTGGCTACACGCGTCAATATTTTGTAGATTGAAGGTGACAGTATGCTATAACCACACATTGATACTACGATTTGTGTACTTGCTGAACTTTGGATATCTATGCTCGTTCTGCTAAATATGCTCTCAAATTACTATGAACTTACTAATTAGCCCCCCCATTGATTCCTGTTAATCAGAAAAAATGTTTCTAGGCCTGTAAAAACTTATTACCAGCATTGGAAAAGTTTTCCAGAAAATCTGTTTCTTCCCTGAACATTGTTTTGGTTCCAATTTGGCGGTTGTTGCTGTCCTTTCTCCCATGAAGGTCGTCTTGCCATGTCCCTCTATAGTTCGCCAGATTGGCATACTATAGAGATACACAGTAGGGGTATTCTTTCTTGATATAAAGAAGTTTATGAGCGGTTGCTTAGTGGTGTAGGTATAGTATCTGTGCCCGCAGAGATTGTGGAGAGGTGTGCCGGTCTAATGCAGAGGAGAGATGATCACGCGCCTGCGGCCTGGATGGATGCGGACTTTGGTATCACTGTCGCTGGTATCCAACAACAATCGATCTATATCATCCTTCATATGTGAGCCTGTGCAGAAAATACCTCTCAATCGTGGTTCCTATATCTAACAACTACCAGGTCGTACCAACAAATTACTGTATGGTATTTCTTAGTTGAGATATAAAAATTTTTAGTATCCTTTCTGGTACTATAAGTTGATACTATTCATACTAAAGGTTGGCGGTACACATACTTTACATTGACTGTTCGATAGATGTTAGCCAGTCTTTTGACTAATATTTGTAAGAGTTTCCTTTTAATTGTTTCTAGTGTACCATCAATGATGAAGACGTGAGCCAAGCTTGATCGAATTTTCCCTATGGGCTCATTATGAAACGCCGTATTCCAGTCATTGTACCACAGACGACCTCTCTCCAAAAACTATTATATGGAGGGATACAATAAGCTACCTCAGGTCTCGGTCTGAATTATAACATCCTGGCCGTTTATAACAATTCTTTATTTGACAGTGGGGATATGAAAATAACAGGACGAAAAGTCTACAAAGTCTTGAGATTGATAGGTTTCATACAACAAGCATACCGATGGTCATGTTTTGCCCGAATAGCATTTATACGTAATTAATTAATGCCTTGTCAACCGTGCCCAATACATTAATGCAAATACAAATAAATGTGCAGTTTCACAGTTTCCAATATCAGGTCCCCTTGAAAAACGAATCCGTTGCAGCAGGATTGGGCATGAAAGCAGAAACTGGACTCTGGGTCTCTCCGCTTTGTTGACATTTCAATGTGTGCCGAACGGAATTCTACCCAAATCCAAAAAACCACTTTGGGGCTAACGCAATCTAACCATCTCGACCGTGTATCATATTGATTAGGTTCACAATATGCGTTGTGCTCTAAATTTTATTAGATGTTACACAGGAAAATCGGCTTGCTAAGAAAACGAGACATAACAAGAGATTTGTGGAAAAGATAGAAACTGGCGGACGTTTGTCAGCTCCAGGTAGGGCTGGGATTTGAACGAAGTAGAGTTCCAGTATTCAACTTGCCTGGGGACACAAATTTTTGCCATGAAATGATTTAAAAGTTAGTGAAAAATTGGGCCCAATTTTAAGAGGGAATTAAAATGAAGAACTGAAAAATTCTCTAAAGAACAATATCTTCCAAATGGGGAAAGGTTTCCCTAGTCAAACGAGAGAACTTCAGTAAATAGTAAAGAAGCCCAAGAGAACTCAATAGATGAAATTGGATAATAAAGTAATACGACTGATATAAAAAAAATATATATTTATATATATTTTCCACCTGATATTAAGGTGGAAGAATAATTGTACTTTTTGGTCTTTAACTGCAACTTTCTAAAAATTAAAGGAGTGATTTTTTTTTTCAAGTTAATTACGGCCCAATAAAATGAAAACAATCGCCCACAAATAAATTTGTAATTTAGTTACCAGTCAGGTTAACCTTCGTCGTACGGTGGTACAAAAATACACTGAATACGATGCGGGGTACCTTTCTCTGGCAATTTATCCGCTAATGGTAAACTGGTAAAAAAATGATCAGTAGTAATGCCAAGTCCAGGTCCTAATGAGCCGACAAGGTCCAGAACAACCCTTTCTCCTTGATTTTTTTCCGGAATATTGTTAATTTTTCCCAAATATGGTTGCATATTGAGTGTGTAAGCATTTTCACTGTCCGCAACAGCCCAAATTTTTAAACCATACTTATCTGGTTTGCTCTTCATATACATTCTAAATGAACATCGACCTCTAAATGACACGAGTTGTTCATCCACTGTGACATGGCTGCCAGGATTGTAACACTTTTTAAGATTTTCCGTAAAGAGATCAAATATTTCTCTAATTGGTCCAAACCTATCGGTTGCTTTTCGAGCCTCTCTCGAATTTAGATTATCAAACCGAATAAATGTGGCTATGGCCTGAAAACGTTCTCGAGATATAGATGCAGAAATAATTGGGCGTGCATACCCTTTTTTAGTACCCCACAGCATTATTGTCGGTTCTTTTCGAGCCTACAAGGCACTCAAAATTATAAGAATACCAATATAAGCTTTCATTTTAATTGCATCGGTTGGTTTCCATGTTTTTGCTTTTGCATCTGATTTTTATTCCAAATTGTAAATATCTAAAAAACATACATAAATACATGAAATAAACAGGCTAAAATAATAATTTTTACCTGATCTGCTTTACTGTTGGTGTGTAAAACAATAAGGTCTAGCATTTCGTCAATCAAAAACAGTTGAAATGCTTCAAGCTCAGAGGATATGTTACAGCTATTTTTATTTAGTCCAGGTTTTGCTTTGATAATATATTGATTTTTACGACGAGTGGCTCTGGAGGGTAATTTTTTCCAAGTTATATTACCTTTTGTCTGGTAACACAAATTATCTCCTTTCAACTTTGCGTCAGGAATATCCTCTATACTACTGTCTGTTTTCACACTGCCCATAGTGATAATGTCGTCTTCATTGTTTATCATTTCTGGCTCACAATCATTGTCTCCACTCTCAAGCCCAGATTGAACATCATGTAGGAACTGCTCTAATTCTTCATCAGTTAGTTTTTTTGGGATTTCGTACATTTATGTTATTTGCTGCCATAGCGTATGAGTAAAATAAACATAAAACACAAATGAAACGTATTTTCTCTGCGATGCACTAGCGAAAACTAACAAGACGACTTAGGGCCGGTTCTATAATCTCAGTATATACTAGGAATAAGACTATCCCCAGTATAACGGAGAGTTGCGCGTTCTACAATCGTGGTATATCCTCGGGGGAGAGAAATCCGAGGTATAAACGGTGGAATATCTTATTCCCCCGATATTAGTGAGATATACTCGGAATAAAGTATACTCGATTTGTGATTGGTTGAATTGAATGGTAGATAGAAATGACAATTTTGACGTTGAAGGGTTGAAGTTGAGGTTATTGTATATTGTAAAATGAATCTTAACGATTTGAATGTAGTCGATTCTGACGAAGAAGGCTTTCGTAACGACTTCCCTGAACGAAGACAAGAAAAAAAATATTAAAAGACGGTTAGTATTTCTGACAAAACTATGCAGTAATACAAAGTTCATATTTTTAGACCAAATTATATGGTGGAGTATAGTGATGAAGAATTCTTCACACATTTCCGTTAATCTAAGGGGACTGTGGAGATGCTGCTAAGACTAATCGAAAGAGAAATTACATCCCCCACTGAAAGAAATCAAGCCATAACGCCCACGATGAAACTTTTAGTAACGCTGAGGTTCTATGCGACGGGATGTATGCTAATAACGACAGATTTTTGTGGCATAAGCAAAACGTCCACATGTACCATTATCAAACGTGTGTCGGAAGCCATAGCTACATTAAAGGTATGGTTTCGCTGGCACGTCTGGTGGCGGCGACTCACGACTGCGTCCGGACGCATACGTCTGTTTCAATAGGATTGTGTATGTGTGGTTCCGCTGGAGCGTCTCTGTCGCAGTCGCTATCAAGCCAGTCGCCGCGTCTGCGTCTCGACTGCTGAGTAGACCAGTCAAGACGCGCTGCCGTGCGACCAAGTGTACAAAAATGGCGAAATTCTCCACAAGTGAAGACGAGATCTTAATTGAAGAAGTTCAGAAATATTCAGTCATATACGACTACGAAAGCGAAAATTATAAGAACTTATTAATAAAAGAAAATGCATGGGTGAAGTAACATATGCTCTTCATCCTCTTCTTTCTCTTGTAATAAAATTAATTGTAACAAATTATTCTTATCCATTTGAACACCTGTTCTTTCTAAAATTAAACCGACAACTACCGTGATAGCCAGGCCGTTGTAGCTCAAATGCGATTCTGGGCGAGCCAACCAAACCACTTGACGCAGCGACCGACAACTGCGACTGCGATTCCCAGAGACGCAGGCTACCAGTCGCCGTCGCCAGACGTGCCAGCGAAACCGTACCTTAAGGCCTAGATTTGTATTCTTTCCGGAAACAGAAGAAGCACAGAGAAGTACCAAACTTCAGTTTTTCAAATCGCGAGGTTTCCCAACGTACTAGGCGCCTTGGATTGCACTCATGTGCGTATACAATCACCTGGAGGTGATGAAGCCGAACTATTTAGAAACAAAGGGTTTTTTCTCATGGAATGTGCAGACTATTTGTGATGCAGGATTGTGCATCACAGATATTGTTGTAAGATGGCCAGGGTCTTCACATGATCAAACTATTTTCAACAATAGAATCAAAGCGCGTCTTGGCAGAGGTGATTTTGGCAATTCTATAATTTTAGAAGATGGTAGATATGCAAATACTGCCTATGTATTTACACCACTCTCTTTGCCAAATACTCCAGAAGAGAATCTCTACAACGAATCTCAAATTCGAACACGAAATTGTGTAGAAAGGATGTATGGGGTATGAAAAAGAAGATTTCCTATATTATCGTTGGGGATGCGTGTAGCACCAGAATTGTCCTAGACAATAATTGTAGCAACAGCTTTGCTACATGACATAGATACGAAAGCGAACGAGGCTATTCCACCCAAAGAAATGGATGTAGAAAATTTTATAGTACCTCAACCACCACCTCTTGATGCAATACAAAATGGTGATATGAATGGAAGAAGGCGTTTGATTAGAAATTACTTTTCAACTTTGTTAGAAATTTATTAAATGTTAATTTGTTCTATTATATTATACATATTTTAACTGTTTCTTTTTAAATTTCTTTTAAGTAGCTTTATTTCGAGGTCGTGCTTTTCAAGCAAGCATTTTGCTTTTAGAGCCGCCTCGTCCTTTAAAATCTTCATCTGAAGATTGATTAATTCGATTTTTTTCTCTGCCAACTCTTCATACACGGTCATCTTCTTCCTATTCCTCGTTTTGGGTGTTTTTAATCCTATAGTAATTCATATTTTAGTACTAATTTAACTTATTGGAATAATTCTTTACCAAAAATGAGAGTAGGGGTGTTCTCGTCTACTTTACTTGGTCCCGGTGTCACCATTAAATCCTCTGGGCTTGTATGCGGACCAGAAACACACGAGACATTGGGGATCCGTGGCGTATTTAGATCCACCTGCAATGCCTCATGGACTGGCTGGCGTAATAGTGTAGGAGTCCACGATGACCAGTCGGTTGTCTGAAAATATCCACACTTAATAATGAAAACTTAATTTTCAATGAACATCTTACCTGTAAGATTTGATTTGATTCTCCTTCCTGGCTCCTATCTTCTATAGGTTGATCGGAATCAAACTTAGAACTAGTCCCCGTGGCGCTCATTCCTATTATCCCTAGGATTTTACTACTGATTGAGCTTAGGGCGGGCGTCCCAGGGCCACCACCAGTCTTATAAATATCTTTTTTTTTTTCAGCCACCTCCTTCCTCATCACCTTTTTTTAGTGACTCCCACTTACTTCGTAACGTCTTCCCGTTTCGGTTCTTCCCAGTCTGGCTATTAAATTCATTGGTGATTATCTGCCCCTGCTCGTCTTTTTTCTTATTAGCTGTATTATCCGTCTTTTTGCACTCTATAAAATTATACATTTTTATATACAATTAATATCATTAACCATTCATATTACCTATGATATGTTGGTGTTTTAACACAATATCCACTAAAATAGCTACTTCGTCTGTGGTGAAATTCTGGCAACGTTTTTTTTCCATGGCTGCAGAAATGAAGGCACACAAATGACACAAAGTAAAAACGAAACTTACGCGATATTGCGATAACCGAACTAAAATAAATCAGAACGAAATGACGCCGGTATGACATTGACACATAGCGGGTTATACTAGGAATAGTTATACCGGGTGCGCATATCGATTGTAGAACGCACCATCGGATATCCCTAGATTTATTCCTCGAACAATTTATTCCACGAAAAGTTATTCCGTTGTTTATACTGAGATTGTAGAACCGGCCCTGACAAGCGTAAAGTCGGCACAGGTTAGGCGATCACGCTACCAGCACGTGATTCGCGCATGACAAAAATGTGTTTAGAAAGTATCGGGTGTTTTTTTTAAATTTCACCTCATTGTTGGCTGTGGATAGTGTTTGTGAATGCGCCTTACTAAAAAATATCAATATTAACATAACCCCACTTCTTTGATAAACATTTAAACTGCTCCAATGAGTTACTAGTGTCTTGAAGAAGGCAGCTTGGCTCTATTAATTAGGGGTAGATGAGTGTGAGCTGTCTTTTTCAAGACACTATTAACCGATTGGAGCAGTTTCAATTTTTATTAAAAAAGTGAGGTTATGTTAATTTTGACATTTTTTAGTAAGGCACATTCACAAACACTATCCACAGCCTACTATGAGGTGAAATTTAAAAAAAAAACACCCGATATAACTCAAAATACGGTGCGGGGTACAAACGTACCCCATGTCGTATTTTATTCTTTTTCATAAAAATTATAAGTTTAATATTAGTTAATGATAAAAAAATATATTAAGAAGGTTCTAATTGACAATAAATTAAATCGACGAAGCAGAAAATTAAAAATTTACGAAATTATCCTGAAAATTGTGATTGTGGGGTACGTTTGTACCCCGCACCGTACGACGAAAGTCCTCCGGGCAATGTTGTGGGTTTAGATAAAAAAAAACTATAACAACTTTTTATTGAAGAAAGTAGGGGAGAGTAACCCAAGACGGGACAGTTTTTTTTCAAAAGCAAAAATTTTAAAATCTATGCATTTAACAAATTTCATTATAATGGAATGAAACTACATGTTAATTAAATACTTATTTTAATATTAAAAACATGTAAATTAACAAAAGGCAAAAGAAAAAAAAAGGTTTTTTGTCTCGTCATGGGAAACCGGTCTCTTAAGATGGGTCGACGGCTGCCCAACAAGGGATATTAGATTTCACATCTGCGACAAGTGAAATACAACTCATCCATAACTCCACAACACTCGTGATCCCACTCTGAACATGAATGACAATTATACCAGTCTTCGAGGCTCTCTGCATACTTCTCTCTACATACAATGCAGCTAGTATCACCATCTTCAGTGGTAGTGATAGAATTATTGCCGATCTTACCATCAATCTGCGACTTTCCAGCGCTTTGGTTATTATTATCTTCAATAATTACGTAAAACGGGGCGAATAGTTACGATTTTCAATTTTGAAGTTGTGTATCTTTTTTTTCTAGAGTGATAGAAAGTACTTCGTGGGTTTCAAATTATGGTCTCCCTTAGGTTATTGTGTTTTAGTAAAAAGGTGCTCGAAGAATTTTTTAAAAAAAAAAAATAAAAACTGGTGTAGCTATTCACCCATGATAGGTGGTGAAAAGATTCACGCTAGTTATTTCACTGCAGAAGCGATCGACCTCCCTTAAGGGGTCGATAGATACATTTTTTATAAGGTATATACAGGGTGTGGCATAATGGAGTCCCACATTTCCAAAGTGAATTGTAGAATAACAGTACAAGTTATGGAAAAAAGCTTTTCATTTACTT
Source organism: Cryptocephalus moraei (assembly GCA_946251905.1). Taxonomy (NCBI): domain Eukaryota; kingdom Metazoa; phylum Arthropoda; class Insecta; order Coleoptera; family Chrysomelidae; genus Cryptocephalus; species Cryptocephalus moraei. Next base: position 17,180,633 of record OX276459.1, read on the forward strand.
AAAGCACACATCATAAGGTTTTTTTTGTTAAGTTTTAAAAATAATATCCTGTAAATGTTGGCCTTGACGGGCAATACACATATGGAGCCGTTCCCTGAAGTTTGCCTCCACCCTCACCAGCATATCTGGCGGAATCCTATCGATTTCCTCACGAATGTTCTCCTTTAGTTCTTGTAGGGTATGAGATCAGGACGGTGTCTAAAAACCTCTGCCTTGGGGAACCCCCACAAGAAAAAATCGCAGGGACAAGTCAGAGTCAGGGGAGCGAGGGGGCAATTCAATGGCTTCTCGTAAGGAGATCACTCGATCAGGGAACATCTGTTACAAAATGGCAAGAGAACGACGAGCTGTATGGGCCGTGGCTCCATCCTGTTGAAACCATGATGCGGCCGCATTGTGCTCTTCCAGTCTGGGGCGTAAAAAGTTGTCCAACATATGACAATACCGCTCGGCTGTCACAGTCACAGTAACGCCATCTTCCTCAAAAAAATTAGGTCCCACGATGCCTACAAAAGATAAACACCACCAAACGGCGATTTTGGGGCTATGAAGAGGTCGTTGGTGAAGTCGCGGGTTTTCATCAGCCCAGTAGGGACAATTTTGCTTGTTTATTGTTCCAGAAAGATGAAAATGCGCTTCATCGCTAGTCCACAAAATGCCATTGGGAGGCACTGTTGTAAGGATCGCATTACAGCAGTTTCTACCTCTTTCCAAATCGTCTGGGCTCAGTTCTTGGCCATAGAGATCTTATAAGGGTGGAATCTAAGGTCAGTGTGCAAAATTCGCCTGAGTGTTCGGTCCGATATTTGAAGTGCCGAGGCATGCTTCCGAGCGGAACGCATTGGAGACTGCTCCATTGACGCTCTGACTGCAATGACGTTTTCAGGTGTTCTTACGGATCTGGGACGCCCAGCTGTTTTTTGGGATTTGCAGATCCCGTTCTTCTTGAATTTTCGATCCATTTCAAGTTCGTTTTCCGAGCAGGCACACTTGCATTTGCATTTAAACCGAAGCACGTGCGAAATGCTCTCTGCGTCGCAGTGACAGACTGCGCGTGGGTGTAAAACGCTTCCACGACGAAGCCTGGGTGCTCACCTGACCACGGCAGGTTGACTACTAAAAACTTATCATCCCCGAGCGAATGCGACCTCCCCCACTCCTCTACCTGTGCCACGTCAGTGTCAGTGACCTTGTGGAATGTGGGAGTCTATTCTGCCGCACCCTGTATAGAAACTTCTTTTTTCGAGAAAATTTATTTAATATAAACAATAAATCATTCTGCAAACATAAAAAAAATCTGACAACTTAAGAAATAAAATTGTACATTCCTTTCTTTGTTTGAAATTTGAGGAGACCACGTCCATATGATATTGGTTCTTCCAACTTTTACCTCCTCGTAAGTGAATTTATATATGTCTGGAACATCAGGATAGCCATACACAAATCCTTTATCAGATCTCGTTAACCTTGAACGCAGAAAAGAATCTTCAAATTATTTTTCATTGGTTTTGGCGACTATTTTACAAATATAATCTCGTGTTTTAACTGTTTTAAATGAACTAGCTTTACTGTTTACCAGGAGAAACCCACGAGAACCCAATCACTTATTTGAAGGTCGTTAATGTTAGCTTCCACCCTTTCGACATCACCGATTTTTGCCTTTAAGGTCGACAATGGAATATCTTCACTAGAAGAACTATCATCATCTGTTGACTCCACGGGTAGTGGTACATCCGGCAAATCTAATGGTAGTGGTACATCCGGCACATCTGATTCATCGTCACTAGATGGTGAGAAGGTGGCAGTGCCACTTTTTCCCGGTGCGACTTGAATTTTCTTTTTTCTTTGTTAGGATTTTTTACAATTTGTATCACCATAGCGCATTGATTTGAGTAAGCTTACAAGGGAATTGCCAATAGCATCTGAGATGGAAGCGTTGTTATTGACTGTTTCTGTATTTGGAGGCAGTGTGCCGAGAACCTTCTGACGATTCAAAGGAACGATTGTGCATTTCGCAAACCCAGATTTTAGATTTGACATCCTATTTGTTCAATGCCGTTAATGAGTGTTGTTAAAAGTCTGGGAAACATATCTTTTGGTATGGTTGCACTATTCGGGTACGGGGACGGGTACCTAAATTTATTTAGAAAAAGCGATCACTTAAATTCAAATAATGATTCATATCATACATAACAAAATCCACGTCGAACATATTCCTTACTACAATTCAACATTTAAAATAAGATGGAATGATATTCCCCCATTAAATTTAAGAAAATTTCTAAATTTGTATTACTGAAAACTATTTATAGTATTGTATTTTTAACGAAAAATAGGAGGGAGAGTAATCCCATTCCTTTATGTTCATGGAAATTTGTAGACTGCGAATTATCTGTATACTGACACGTTACCACTAGGGGAATACCAAACACCTTAGTGAATTTAATATATATATATATATATATATATATATATATATATATATATATATATGATATTAGGGAACTAGGCAAAAGGTCCTTTTAAAAGAAAATCCTCTTTGATGCGATCAAGCTTTCGGAACACTTTATTCCTTCCTCAGGATCTCTACAATAATGTGTGATATACAAACACTTACATACATTATGACAGAATTTACACTCACCAGCGCGAGAAAAATTGAAACTGATGCTTAAGGATAGAATAATCAAGAGTCTTCATATCAGTTTAGACATTATTAATGTTTTTTATTTTTTAATTTATTATTCTTCAGGAATTTCCGGCAATAGGTAAGTAATCGTAATACTCATTGGTCATCCATGTGATCGTTGTTTACATTTTACATCTTTACAGGTTATAGTTAAGTCAAGTCAGTCAGTTTAAGACATGGAACCGCTGCCACCTGCCATGTCAGAACCAACTAGCAAGACTGCCAACTCAAACCACGTAAAGGCCCTCGATTACCTAACGTATGCAACCAGGCTCTCACCCTGCTTTACATACATCAGTGGCAGAGCATCAAATAGGTATAATGTACAATTTCATTGTTACGAACCTGAACATACTATAAACAAAGACATTTACATTGTATAGTGAGAACAAAAAAACAGAAAAAAGAACGAGGAAAAAGAAAACATTATTATGAACATTACAGAAAGCAGTGGCCGACAATAATAACGACAGACCAATATTGTTATAGAAAACTACAGCGAAGAGGTCCATTGTATGAGAAGGAAAGTACTTTGTTAGTGAAATGTCTGTTATCTAGAGCAAGAAACCCGATCACTCCCACTGGGGAAATTATTAATAATATATATATATATATATATATATATATATATATATATATATACAGTAGCCGCTCGATTATCCGAAATAATGTGGACCTAAACCATTTCGGATAACTGAAAGTTCGGATAATGCGGAGGTTAATTATTATATTCCTGAATTCATCATATTAAAATAAATAAACCTTTTTTTACATATGGTTTATTGGTTTATTACTTATATTTATATTTTATGGTTTACGTTTACGGCCAAATCGTTCCATTGATAGAATCAAGTTGACACTGGCAAAATCTCGACTGTATTCGGAGATCAAAACAAAACCAATTTTTATTTTTATTTAAGAATGCATAAGGTTTCTAAGAAAGCATAAGGAAGAAACACGTGCAATTTCGGATAATGCGGCGACAAGTTGCAACCATTTTGGATAAATACGGCGAAATCGCTATTTAATTCCGTTTCGGATAATCCGAATTTCGGATAACCCGATTCCGGATAACCGGGCGGCTACTGTATATATATATTGCTTCAATGATTCAACAGATCATTGTTTAGTTTCAGAACGTAAGAGTAAATGTTACTGAGGTTGTCAATGTCAGTCCTTTTATTTATCGTTTTATCATTATTAGCAATCTCAACCATTTCTAGGAAGGTTCTTTTATAAAAATTCCTCTCAGTGCGAAGTATTCCTATATTATCGTAATCTGGATTATGCTTCACTTCATTTACATGTATAGCAAGCTGGCAGCTATTATTCTTCCTTCTGATGTCACTCTTATGTGCTAAAAGCCGACCCTTGATATTTCTGGACGTTTGGCCTATGTAAATTTTATCACAGTCACAACATGGGAGTTTATAAACAACATTGGATCTATCTTTGATATCAATTTTGTCTTTAGTCTTAGAGAAAATCCTGCTCACTAATTTAATGTTTTTATTGGCGAATTTGACCCTTGCCCCCTCAAAAACTCTCATCAATTTCGGGGTTAAATTATGAACGTATGGTAAAGACCTATATAACAAAGGCTCTGTTTCTCTAACGTCAGATGTAATAGTGTCATCCCTAACAATGTTGGTGGAATCTCTTTGATTAAACAAGATGTTGTTAATAATTTTTCTTGGGTAAGAATTTTCCACAAGAATTGATCTCAACCTTTCCAAATCCTCACTTACATGTGATTGGTGTGACAAATTAACTACTCTGTGTTTAAGCGCCTTGATAAGGTTTATTTTCGTCCTCGTTGGATGGTAAGAGGCATAGTTAATGAACCTATTGCTGCATATAGGCTTTCTGTACCAGGAAGTGGTCAGTATGTTGTTAACATCCCTTCTTACGAGAGTGTCTAAAAACGGGATACAACTATTTCTTTCCGTTTCTACTGTGAATTGTAACGATTCACAGTACGTGTTGAAAGTGGCAAGTGTTATATCTACTTTATCGTTGGGCACACTCAAAATGATGTCATCAACGTAACGTTTGAGAAAGGGTACGTTGAATTCGAGTAAACCAAGTTTCTCAGAAACTAATTTGTCCATCACATATGCTGAAAGAATAGGGGAAATGGAGGAGCCCATCGGGGTACCATATACTTGTTTGTAATATACGTCATTAAACTTGAACACGGTGGAATCAAACAAAAAGCGAAGCAAGTCCCTGAAGGTGTCAAAGTCCATCCCGCATATACTATGTATGTTGTCCCAAAAATACTCAACACTGCTCAACACAATGTCCCAAGGAAGGTTTGTAAAGAGTGAGACTACGTCCAGACTGATTAGTATGTAGTTTTCGGGAAGTTGGAAATTGTTGATGAATTGGCTGAATTGAAAAGAATCTTTAAGGTAGTAAGGGTTCGTCGTGTCATAAGCAGAGGTAAGGATGTCTGTGACAAATTGAGACAATTTACTGTTAGCACAATCGATGGATGAGATAATCGGCCTCATTGACAAGGTTGGCTTGTGAATTTTTGGTAGAGAATAAAATCTGGCTGCCACCGAGTTATACATGTTTAATTCCTTAGCTTTAATTTCCGTAATGTACTCTTTCTCTTTTAGACCTGTAACTAGTTTGTTAGCTTTAAGTTGTAAAGTATAAGTCGGATCTCTATTTAACTGTTTGTAATATTTGGTGTCCTTTAACAGTTCAAGGCTTTTGTTTATGTAGTCCACTCTACATGTGTGGGGTTGTTAGATCCCCCATCGGGCGCCTCCCCAGGTGGCGGATAGGGGAAGGCCTCCCAGATATGGGTGGTACCGGGGAAATGAAATACCCGGGGCGGACCAAAACTAACAACTGGACAACGGCAGCTGGTTGTTCAAAACTGGACACAGGCAAGAAATAAATTGCTGTGTATCAGATACTCGCAGGCGAGAATCAGGATGATTTAACCGGCTGTGATACAGCGATGAGGAAAGCAACGGGAAACTACCTCATTACAACTCCCAAGATATTAGCATGGCAGACACAACTGAAGAAATGGCCCTTAGTCCCCGGCAGCCCTTAAATGGGCAGAGGGTGCGAAGAATCCCCGGGTGGTTTAAAATAGCAACTTGGAATGTTAGAAGTATATATGAAAGTGGTAAAATACACAACGTCGTCCAGGAAATGAAAAGGTTGAGCATACATATAATGGGATTGAGCGAAACACGGTGGTCTAACGCGGGAGAGTGTATAGTACAAGACCAAACAGTATATTACTCAGGCAACAGCGATCCAGATCATAGAAATGGAGTGGGAATAATCATAAGCAAAGAAATCAGGTCTGCAGTGAAATCCTTCATACCAGTGTCCGACAGAATAATTATGGTCAAGCTGCATGCTTTTCCACTGGATGTGAATATAATACAGGTTTACGCCCCCACAGCGGAAAGTGATGAAGAACTGGCGGAGGAATTCTACTATCAGTTGGAACTTCTCATGAAACAGAACAAAAGTAGTGAAATAACTGTAGTAATGGGAGACTTCAATGCTAAGGTGGGTCAAGGAAAATACTCTAATATAGTTGGTAACTTTGGTCTGGGTACGCGCAACGAGAGAGGTGACAGACTGGTTCAATTCTGTGAAGAGCACAAACTGGTTATCGGCAATACTTTATTCAAACTTCCCCCTCGTCGACTGTATACATGGAAGTCCCCGGCTGACGCATCAGGCAAGATAATTAGAAACCAAATAGATTATATCACTGTTCCAGAGAGATTCCGCAATGCAGTCAAGTCAGTAAAAACTTATCCAGGTGCTGACATAAACTCCGACCATAATCCGGTTGTATGTAGAATGGAGATCAAACTGAAAAGAGTTGACAGAAAACCCTCAGGTAAAACAGTTGATATAAGTAAACTACAAAAACCTGAAGTCAAACAGAAGATGCAAGAATCAATCAGCAAGCTTTTTACTGGAATTGACGCTCAAACCGAAGACTACTTAGAAAAGTGGAACAAACTTAAGGAAGCTATTCAAACATCAAGCTCCGAGCTTTTAACCAGAGAAAAAGCAAAGAGAAAAGAATGGATGACCGACGAAATATTAGAATTGATGGAAGAAAGGAGGACTTATAAAGGCAAATGTCAACAGAAATACCTTGAGACGCATAAACTCATCAAGAAGAAGATAAGGGAGGCGAAGGAAACATATCTGTCGGAAAAGTGCAGTGAAATTGAAGAATACGAGAGGAAGTACGATTATCACAATATGCATAAGAAGATCCAAGATCTTACATCGAAGAAAAAATTTAATCGCCGAACAACGAGCCTCCTGAATAAAAATGGAATTTTAAAAACAGAAGTAGAAGACCTACTTGATATTTGGAAACAATACATCGAAGAGCTGTTTAATGATGAGCGACCCGACAATCATGATCCAGGTGAAGTTACAGCTGGACTACCAATCTTGAAGAGCGAAGTTGAGAGGGCCATTATGTCCATGAAAAATAATAAAACCCCAGGTCCAGATAGTATCCACGTTGAGATCCTTAAAATTATGTGCGAGACGATCCCAAGCTTCCTCGATCTGCTAACAAGCCTATTCAACGAAATCTACGACACTGGCGCAATACCTGAAGACTGGATGCACTCCACATTTATTGCTATACCAAAGAAACCAAATGCGAAAACCTGCGACCAACATCGACTGATAAGCTTAATCAACCACTTAACTAAGATCTTTACAAAAGTGATACAGAACAGAATCTACGCAAAGTGTGACTCTGAGATTGATTGTTCGCAATTCGGTTTTCGTAATGCACTCGGCACCAGAGACGCCATATTCGCCTTGCAAGTTTTAATTCAACGCTGCAGAGACACAAATAAAGATGTCTACATCTGCTTCATTGACTTTGCAAAGGCTTTCGATAGCGTCAAACACGAATTTCTCATATCCATACTAAAAAAGGTAGGACTTGACAGTAAAGACATAAGAATGATAGCCAACCTCTACTGGGGACAAACTGCGTGTGTGAAAGTAGGTAACTCCTCTACTGAAAAGGTCCAAATAAAGAAAGGTGTACGCCAGGGTTGCATATTATCTCCCCTCCTGTTCAATCGGTATTCAGAGGAAATCTTCAGGGAAGCATTACATGATGCTAAAGTGGGCATAAAACTAAATGGTGAGCTAATAAACAATATTCGATATGCCGACGATACCGTAATACTTGCCAGCAGTGTCGATGAACTTCAATATCTACTGAGAAGGATTCAGACCATCAGCGAACAGTACGGTTTGAAGCTTAATGTTTCAAAAACCAAATGGATGGTTATCAGTAAACGACAACAACATGCAGAACAGCTGATACTTAACACCGAACTAGTGGAGCAGGTTGAGAAATATTACTATCTTGGATCAGTAGTGAACTCTAAATGGGACCAATCTATAGAAATAAGAGCAAGAATTGAAAAAGCTCGTACAGCGTTCAACAACATGAAGCCTTTATTTACCTGCAAAGATATATCTTTGAAGACCAAAATCAAATTAGCTAAGTGCTACATATTTTCAATCCTATTATATGGGGTAGAGGCATGGACGATGACAGACCGAATGATGAAGAAATTGGAGGCCTTCGAAATGTGGGTTTACCGCCGCATTTTAAGAATATCCTGGACCGACCACATCACCAACGAGGAGGTTCTGCGAAGAGTCGGTAAACAGAAAGAGATCTTGTTCACTGTTAAAAAACGTAAAATGGAATACCTTGGGCACATAATGCGTCATGAGAAGTATCGTATCCTGCAGCTCATCTTACAGGGCAAAACAGACAGCAAAAGAGGACCGGGAAGACGAAGACACTCGTGGTTGCATAACTTGCGCAAATGGTACGGACTTACCTCGGTGGAACTGTTTCGGAGTGCAGTGAATAAAGTTAAAGTGGCCATGTTAATCGCCAACGTCCGCAACGGATAGGGCACCACAAGAAGAAGAAGAAGAAGTCCACTCTATTCATTACAACCGTTACGTTGCCCTTGTCGCTGTTAGTGACTATTATATCTGGATTGTTTTTCAGAAAAATCCTGGCTTTGTTGTAATATTTGGATATTGGATCTGGACTACTTCGTTCTTTCTGTAAAAAGTTCGTAATTATGTTTGTGTATTGACCACGTAACAAATTCTTTTTTTTGTTCGTCCTCATTAATGATTAAGTATTCTAGGCCTGCTAATAATACTGGCACATCTAAATCTTTAATGTTCGGTTTGATGACAAATTTCGGTCCCAAAGCCAGAATTTTTTTGACATCACCCGGGATGTCAATGTTTGAGATGTTTTTAAGCCAATGTTCTTGAATTTTGATAGATTCAAATTTATTCGTTTGTAGTACTCTCACTTTATGTATGTTTGAATCTTTAATTTGTTGGAAAATTCTGTTGTAATTCTGTAAGAAAAATTATTAACAACATCTTGTTTAATCAAAGAGATTCCACCAACATTGTTAGGGATGACACTATTACATCTGACGTTAGAGAAACAGAGCCTTTGTTATATAGGTCTTTACCATACGTTCATAATTTAACCCCGAAATTGATGAGAGTTTTTGAGGGGGCAAGGGTCAAATTCGCCAATAAAAACATTAAATTAGTGAGCAGGATTTTCTCTAAGACTAAAGACAAAATTGATATCAAAGATAGATCCAATGTTGTTTATAAACTCCCATGTTGTGACTGTGATAAAATTTACATAGGCCAAACGTCCAGAAATATCAAGGGTCGGCTTTTAGCACATAAGAGTGACATCAGAAGGAAGAATAATAGCTGCCAGCTTGCTATACATGTAAATGAAGTGAAGCATAATCCAGATTACGATAATATAGGAATACTTCGCACTGAGAGGAATTTTTATAAAAGAACCTTCCTAGAAATGGTTGAGATTTCTAATAATGATAAAACGATAAATAAAAGGACTGACATTGACAACCTCAGTAACATTTACTCTTACGTTCTGAAACTAAACAATGATCTGTTGAATCATTGAAGCAATATATATATATATATACGTGTAAAGTTGCTAAGTGACACCAAAAACTAAAATAGCCTTCTCGCACCCAGTTTTCTTCTGAAGTATTTTAACCAAATGGCTCCCTATATATTCTTTCTCTGTATATACCTTCTAGCACCAGTTACTCTATCTATACTTACTCAGTTAATTTAGATGGACTTACAGTTTTTAATACCAAATTACTTCTGGAGTTCAGAGATAAACAATTTAAAAATTGCTAAATAAAAATGGCACATTATCTTTGGAATATTAGGGGCTGAAATAACAAGACAGGATAAACCTTGAGAAAAAAATATTTATTCATAAATCAAAAATATTTATTCATAAATCAAAAATATTTATGTGTACCTACATACCATAAAAAAAAACATTTCTCTCTGCCACTTTTTAAAAATTGTAATTTACACAAAAAAAGTTACGTAAGCTTCCCTAGCCGTTTTAAGTGTTGTATCTTGCTTTTTATTTGGGCTACAGTTCTTTTTGATGACAAATATTTCCTTGAAAATTCAAGGAGTTCAGTAGCAGGAGGATATAATGAATGGTTGCCCAAATATTTTTTATGATGACATTTTATTAAATTTATTTCATTTGAAGACCACCCTATCCTTTTGGACTGACTTTGTGGATTTTTCATACGGACATTTATTTCTGATATATCGTCCTCATCTGAAGATGTAACATTCGTTGGGCCTGCTGAAATTCCTGGAGATTCGGATTCCTTCCTTTGATTACTGTCAGATTTTCCTACGTGCAAAAACATAGGGCAGCTTTAGATTAAGGTATACATGAAATAATCATTATTGAACCATCTAACTTTACCTGACATAAATAATTTAATTATCTTAATGGACTGCAATGCAACATTTTGAAAAGTATGAACAATGTTCCATTTAAAAGAATTTTCTGTTTCCGCCTGTAATTTTTGGCACCAGATTCTTAATGTTCGTAAGATGTGTTTCAACTTTTTTTATTTACAATACTTTGTAATAACGATATTAAGAGATAAATAAATGTGTAAAATATAAACCTGTATCATTTTTACCTTGACTTCGGTGTGGTTTTCTCCTACGGGCATTTATTTCTGATATATCGTCCTTATCTGAAGATGTACCATTTGTTTGTTGCCTGGTTGATTTATTCTGATTGTCGGGGGATTCAGAATTATTCGTTAGGCCTGCAGAAGTTCCTGCAGATTTGGAGTTCTTCCTTTGATGGCTATAAGACTTTCCTGCGTGCAAATGCATAGGGCAGCTTTAGATAAGGTATACATAAAATAATCATATATTGATCCACCTAACTTTACCTGACATAAATATTTTAAATATCTTAATGGACTGCAACATTTCATAAGGCGTGTTTCACCTTTTTTATTTAAAATACTTTGTAATAGCTATATTAAGAGATAAATAACTGTGTAAAATATAAACATGTATCACTTTTACCTTGACTTCGTTGTGGTTTTTTCATACGGACATTTATTTCTGATATATCGTCCTCATCTGAAGTTGTAACATTTGTTTGTTGCCTGGTTGATTTATTCTGATTATCGGGGGATTCAGAATTATTAATTGGGCCTGCAGAAGTTCCTGGAGATGCGGAATAATTCCGTTGATAACCATCACCTTTGCCAACATACAAAAACATAGAGAAAGTAGCTTTAGATTAAGGTATATAAAAAATGAATATATTTTGCAATCTAACTTTACTCAACATGAGCAATGTAAATACTTTCGCGTATTGTAACATTTAAAAAAGAATATACAATAGGTTATTATAACAAAATAACTAATACTAATTTTTAGATTTCACATACCGTTCGAAGATATAGATATGGCGAAATTCGAAGTCTCCTTTAATTCTTCTTCCGATGAAGAATGGGAAAACTCTGGTTCATCAATGTCTATTTCTTCCATGCGTTTGTCCTTACAGTTTAGAAGTTCTCCCTTTTCCATTTTCAACAAAAGTTTTGAAACCTTAGCAATCATCATTACATCTTTTGGCAGTCTGTAAAACTCCCTGTGTGTTTTCTCTGTGTGGCCCAAAAATGATGCTATTTGTCCAATTTCATTATCTCGTAAATCCATTATTTGCATCATGGTAGCAATATGCTTGCGCAGTTTAGAGCTTCGAATTAATTTTGGAAATGCTGCACCACACTCTTTAGAATATTTTGTCTGAATATAGCAACCGTTTATCCAGCCATCAGCGCTATTACAGTTGGGAAAAAAGTATTTATTTGTTGAGTCTATATATTTTGTTCTTTCCAAAATTAGAGTATTTACAAATTTTTGAATGTCTCGTGGCAGTAATACCAACAAATCTTTTGAACCTTTTCCAATAGTATGAATTTTTTTGTAGAGTTTTGTTAGCATTCGCTCTGTAGAATTTAGGGACATCAAAACTTCATCTGTTTGATCCAATACATCTGATTTTGTCACATCACTTAGTTCAATAAATTGAATATCCCCAACTCGCCTTCTGTTATGTAAAAGAACCAACATAAATGTTGCTTCCACAAGAATTCTATATTGCAAAATATTGGTCTCAGTATTTAACACGTTAATAGCAGTAACAGCTTTTTCAATACAATACTGTCTTAGTTTCATAATATCTTTGGTTAATGGAAGAAGCTTTTTTGTGTGGTCTCTTGATTTCTTTTGGTTCAGATCCTTCAATGCAAGGCTTCCAACTAAACGTCCCCAATTTTGTTCTATCATTTTTCGCAATAGTTTTAGTTCATCTAATACATTTTTGGCATTACTCAAAGACTCTTTTTTAATTATTTTATCTTTCTTGCATATCAGGTATATAACAATATCAATTAAATCTTTCAGTGTTTTTCCTTGGTGTAAAGCGAAAGAGGCAGCTCCATACTTCCTTTCGTTTTCAGAATAATTGCAAGAGTATTTTACGGCTCGAATAAGATTGTCAATATTGCTCGGTTTTAGGATATCTGTAAAATTATAACACTTGTTAATTCACACTTATTTTACCCCTATCGCACCAAATCAAAATTTTTGCGAACTGTGCGTGCATTGCGAAAATTTTAGTTTGGTGTGTTAGTGCTGAAACGAGTCGTGTTTATCTTAACAAAGTCTTGTTCGAGCCAAACAGTATAGGTAATATTTCCTAATTAAACCTTTAGCACATCTATGACTTCTTATTATATATTATGGACTTTGATAAGTAAATTGTTCTGATCTACTCTACAAGCGTTTGAAACAAAGTAAATGCCAAACATTAGCTCTGTTTACTTACCAATAATTGTTGCAATGAATTCAAAAGGTAGCAGTTTTCTCATTTCAATCAGGATGCGAGCACATTCTCGCATTTTATTGCGAACGACAACAGTTCGCCTTTTTATATTATTTGCTGTTTCTAGAAGCTGCAAGCCATACTTTATAATTATGGGGTCTGCTATTACAACCTTTCCAATTTCGTCCAACCTAAAATTGGAATTTACTGTTCATAGAGTCAAATTACTTGCTATTTAATAATAGAGTAGTAGGAGCTAATGCTAGTTTTACCTATAAATTGGCAAAATTGAATTAACTAAAGCTGAAAAGGCATTCCAATTATAATATTTCTGAAATCATCGAAAAAAATTATTCATAATGAGCAAAATATTTTTAAGAATATTTTGTAAAATGATATTCTAAAAATTTTAAAAATATTTTTAAAACCTTTAAAATATCACTATTGTAACTGTCAACAGATACAATGTGAAGGTTCAATATATTTGAAAAGGGTAGTAGGTATGGCAGTATAGGTGAATGTAGCGAACAGTCTCAAACAGAAGGTGTACAGCAAAAATTTATTGCACATGCAATATTGCATAGTGAAGTTTACTAAGCTACGTACCTTAGTTTTTCTAACAGCTGTTTTGTTAAGGGTTCTTTTCGTAAATATTCTTGATATTCTTTATCTAACGTTAGAATAAATGATTCTACTTTGGGATGTGCAGAGTAGGAATCAGCACTGTTAAAAACACATTTATTATTATGTCTAACTATATAACTGCATTTTATGAACGTCTTGCACTTTGCACATATCATATAATTAGAATAATTAATTTGGTTAGAAAACGGTTGTACACGTTTTTTAGGGATTATTGTTCCGTTCCTCTCTTTAATTCTGAGGTTTCCTTTGTTCCTGATTGCCATGATTATATTTTTCTTCTCTCTTGCGGCTAAAAAATATGTAAATAAAATATGTGTACATAAAATGAATTACACGAAATATACTTTAAAATAGTATTGCATAATAAATTTCAGATGTATGGGTGACCAGGAAGTCTACCGACAAAGGAAAAGCTCAAATACTTGAGATTAGGTTAGTGCTGACACGCTGATTAATTTTGAAAGTTACTACATTTAGGCCCATTTGCACTGACGTATTTTACTAAAGTTTAAATTTAAACCAAGTTTAAATTGATATATTCACATTGAAAACGTCAATTTAAACTGGTTTAAATTTAAACTTTAGTTAAATACGTCGGTGCAAGTGAGACTTAATAATGTTTGAATGGTGAATCTTTACATGTAAATTTTTTTGAACATTTGTAAGAACTTCCAATTAATTTTTTCTTGAAAAGGGTGCGTCCCACTGGCAATAAACAAAAGAACCTTATTATTGAGAACATCATTTTTAAATTTGGGATGTTAAATTGAAAAAGTAAAAAGATTTTTTTATGATGTATAGGTGTCCCCAAATAATACGGTTGAGATCGTCATTTAAAATTTACAATACCAAATTCACCATCAAAACGCTGTTACAAATGTGCATTAAATATAAAAAAATAATATCCATCAAGTTTAGCAACTTTGTCAAGTTTAACTACTTTAGGGAGAATTTTCATACAGGGTGTCCCGTAATTAATAGTAATAAATAAAACCACAGTATACTGAAGGTCTGTAAATACCAAAACTGCAAAAAATTTTGAAATCGGAGCAAGTTTAATTTTTTGGGGAAAACCCCTTTCATTTCACCATTCGGTCCGCCTAGTTATGGTTGTTATGGAAACTCACATTTAATGACAGCTGTTTTCATGCGATTGATAGGCAATGTCAGTGTGAAGTTATGTCACATAAACCCTGTCAGTGGCGGTACGATTTTTCCATGAAAACTTAAATTTTTTTTTTTCTAGAAAACTAACCTGGAAACCCTACGTGTGGCATTAAGAAAAAGTGTTTAGAATACCTTCAGCTATTTGGGGTTTTATTTTTTACTATTAATTACGGGACACCCTGTATACTGTGATTTTGGTGAAATCCACATGGATCCTCTAAAATTTGTGTTTTTTTTTCTTGTCGGCAGACTTACTGAACACCCTAAATATACCTACTTTTCGCGTTCAGTGCACAATTCACCATGCCTTTTTCTTTGTGGCGGTATTGAAGATGTCTCGAAAAATGTTTCGAGATTATAAAGGTTTCACAATAAATACGATAGGTAGTCTTATAATCTTTGTTTACTTTCTGGGAAGTTGGAAGATTTTCAATACTTTTATTTTCGCATTGAAATTCTGATGCAGATTCAGAATCGGCATATGGTTCCCATTCTCGGTCCCTCTGATCGTCATCATCAGATTCTATTATTCCTTCATTGTCGGCAATTAAATCTTAAATTTATAAATACACGCAATCAAATTTTTGAAGATTACGATAAAATAATGAACATTTGTTGACCAAATTAGTCAAATTTGACATTATTGTTATATCGCTTTAAATACAAAATTTCTTAAATAAGATATTTAAAATTGAAGTTTTTTGAACACAAAGGAAATCCGTTAAAAATTATATTTGAAAAAAAAAGGAACGTCTTAATAGTTAATAGTTGAAATGGATCGTTCCTATATTTTAATCATTAAAATATATTTATGTTAATATAATAATTAGGGTAAAATGATAGTAATGATGAATAATAATTCATAATAGGGTAAAATAAATTGATTTAATGTGACAAATTACCATCAGTTGCTTTTAAGGCAGTTTCAACAAGCGGCAGTTCCTCGTTTGCTATGTCTTCTCTTACGGTTATAGGGTTGTTATTATTTCCTATGACGTTCGAATCGTTATAATTGGCTGTTTGTAATGGCTGCAGGGTAGTTAATTCTGTCAGAGTCATTTCTTGATTTGTATCCATTGGATCATATTCTGATAACGGTTGCAATGGTTGCAAATTCATAAGATCATTGTTATTGTTCGGATTTATGTTTTGTTCAAAGTTATATTGGAGGCATTCATTGGTTGGGATCAATTCCGAAGAAATTAAATTGCTATCTTCAGGGTTAATGGTAGTTTGTGTACTTAACATACTCGTATTTGGTATGAAGTTTTTATTATTTGAATTAATAGCCTGCAAGGCGTCGTTTTCCTTAAATTTGCAAATATTTCCTGTAGAATCAACATGATCATGTGAACTATCAGAATGGTAGTTTTTCCCAGTACCTAAAATACAAATATGACTAATTAATTAGGAATTCATCATTAGTCATTACGCAATAGATTATTTGCTTTAAAAGTGTTACACTACCGTGAATTATTAAATCCTTATTGGAGTTTGTTTCAAATACCGCTACGTGTTTCAACCATGTTTCAACTTTGTTGTTATTTTCCTCATCTAAAGCTTTTGCCGCATTGCCTACAGAGTTCACCAAGTCTAGTGTCATTTCTGAATCGGAAGACGAATTAAAATCGGCTCTGCAGTCATCTTCTAATCGTAGGGAAAAAAATATGAGTCAAAATATATTACGCCCCATTTTGTCTCACATTTTTAAAATTTATTCCAATTTTTTTAAATACAGCCACTTTGATTTAACGAAATTGCACAGTACCACAAAAAATAAGTTAGTGATATGGCCCTTAAACCAAACATACTTACTAAAAGATTGTAAAGCAGCTCGCACTAGTATGCTAGCCCGACTGGTGTACGGCTCCGACGAAGAATTGTCTTTATCCTCTACAAATAATTGATTTTGTTTTTCTTCTTTAAATCGGATATTTGAAAATGTTATGATTATATGAAATATTAAAAAACATCAAGCATTAGCTAAACAAGAGCAATATTTAAATTATAAAAGGAAAAGCAAGTAACAAGGTGTAATGTAAAAAAAAATGGTTCTGATCTTAGTCCAGGCCGCATCTGTTTTCACGGGGATGTAAGGGGTCTTCTTCTTATGGTGCCGTCTCTTTATGGAGGTTGGCTATCATTACAGCTATTTTTACTTTGGATGCCGCGGCTCTGAAGAGTTGGAGGGATGTGCATCCAAACCATTCTCTGAGGTTTCTTAGCCAGGACATACGTCTTCTGCCTATCGATCTCTTTCCTGCGATCTTTCCCTCCATTATCAGTCGTAGTATACCGTATCTCTCTCCACGCATAATATGACCGAGATATTCTAATTTTCGGGCTTTAATCACGTTCGCTAGTTCTCTTTCTCTTTTTACTCGGCGTAGAACTTCCTCATTGGTAATCTTTTTTGTCCATGATATTCTTAGTGCCCGCCGGAAGATCCACATTTCAAAAGACTGGAGCTTTTTCATTGCGATTTTGTTGATTGTCCATGATTCCAGTCCATACAGAAGCACTGGGATTACGTAGCATTTAATCATTCTCAGTCTGAGTTGGAGATTTAAGTGGGGATTAGTGAATAGTTGTTTCATTTTGAAGAAAACATTTCTCGCCTTTTCAATTCTAACTTTAATCTCCATAGTCTGATCATGTTTGTCGTTGATCCACGTGCCAAGATACTGATACTGCTTAACTCTTTCGATCAACAATGAATTGACTTTGATGTTGGTATTAGGATGGCATGATGGATTTTTACTTATGACCATGTATTTCGTTTTCTTATAGTTCATTTTTAAACCGTATTCCCTGCTGACCCGATCGATTTCTTGAAGTATTATTTGAAGGTCATGTATGCTGTCAGTTATGATTAGGGTGTCGTCAGCGTAGCGCACGTTGTTAATGATCTTTCCATTTATAATTATGCCTTCTTTTCTGTTCCCAAGAGCCTCTTTGAAAATGGCCTCTGAGTAGTAGTTAAACAGAAGTGGCGATAAAACACATCCTTGTCTCACTCCTCGTTGTATTTTGATGTCTTCTGATGTCGTTCCTTCGGAGCTGATCACAGCAACTTGATTCCAATAGAGATTCTTTATTATTCTAACATCTTGCTCATCAAGTTGGCTTTCTCGTAAAAGATTAATTAGCTTCTCGTGTCTCACCCTGTCGAACGCTTTCTCGTAGTCGATAAATCCCATATATATTTCCTTATTCATATCCAAACATTTTTGTATTATTACATTCACTGCGAATAAGGCTTCACGTGTGCCCATTCCATTTCGAAATCCAAACTGATTTTCACTAATATCGATTTCTAGCTTTTTATATATTCGACTATGTATGATCTTGAGGAAGGTCTTTAAAGTGTGGGACATTAGGCTAATTGTGCGGTGGTCAGAGCACTCCTTTGCATTTACTTTCTTTGGCAACATTACGAAGGTTGATCTCAACCAATCTGTAGGGATGATCCCTGTATGATATATAGTGTTATATAGATCTACTAGTATTTGCAGCTGGTCATATTCTATAAGTTTTAGCAGTTCTGTCGGAATACCATCAGGGCCAGGTGCTTTTTCTGTTTTGGTGCATTGAATAGCATATTCCACCTCCCTCCTGGTAATAGGTGGACCTTTTCTGATTTCTTGGACTTGCAATTCTTCTCGTTGGTCTTCGAACAGTTCCCTAATGTATTCTTCCCATCTTCGCAGTTTTTGGGCAACATCCATAATTAAGTTCCCTTGCTTATCTTTGATGAGACTGTAGCTCTTCTTTTTACCTGTGCCTGTGATTTCTTTGATCTTTTTGTGAATCCCAAAACTGTCATATTTTTTCTCCAGCTCTTCTATTTCATGACATCTCTCTTGCATATATTGCTCTTTCGCTTCAATTATCTTGCGTTTTATTCTTCGATCTATATTTTTATAGGAATGTATATCTATTCCTTTGTAGGTTCTTCTTTCATCCATCATCTCGAGAATCTCCCTTGTCATCCATTTTTGTTTGAATGTTCGGTCTGTTTCTGTTAATTTACTCTGTGAGGCCTCTAGTATTCCTTCTTTAATGGTTTGCCATTGTTCATTAACCTTGTTGTCGCTTATTCTAATTTTCATTTTTTCGTTTATATTTTCTTTTATTTCCATTTTGATCGTTTGGTCTCTCAACAAGTCTGTATTTATTTTTGGGGGTAATGTCTTTTTCTTCAGTTTTTTAAAGCGCATTCTGAACGTCGCCACAACTGGATTGTGATCGGATTTTATATCGGCGCCTGGATATGCTTTAACAGATTTAATAGCATTTCGGTATCTCTTGTTGATTAACACAAAGTCAATTTGATTTCTGATGATATGCTGCGCAGTGTGTCTAGGTGAAGTCCAGGTGTACAATCGTCTTTTTGGCAGCTTATACCATGTATTTGTAATTACAAAATCATTTTGCTGACAGAACTCTATTAATCTGTCTCCGCGCTCGTTTCTATCGCCCAAACCATATTCCCCAACATATTCTCCAACCTTTCCTTTTCCAACTTTAGCATTGAAGTCGCCAAGGATTATTGTTGTATCTGCCTTTTTTGTTGTCCTAAGAAGTATATCGATTCCATTGTAGAATTCTTCGATTTCCTGATCTGCTTTATCGGCTGTAGGTGCATATATTTGGATTAGGTTGGTCTTGCCGTTTTTAGATTTTAGTTGTATCATTATTATTCTGTCGGAGTATCTCACTACATTCAATATTGATCCCACAATACCTTTCTTGACGCATATGCCTACTCCGTATCTATGTGGCTGGCCATCGTCGCTCCCGCTATAGTAAAACCGGCCATCCTCAAATGCGCACTCTCCGTTGTTTGGCCATTGCGTGTCACTTATTCCAAGTATGTCTATTTGTAGTCGTGTCATTTCCTGTATAATGTTATCAAACTTACCTGACTGAAACATGCTTTGAGCGTTCCATGTTGCTATTTTATAAAATTTGTCTCTTTTACAGGGGTTTCGCATGCTGACGACCGAAGAGGCCCTGCAATTTTGTATCGTCCCTCTCCTGCCGGATCTTGGCATCCGATCTCCATGATCAGTATAGTTCTGTGTATTGTCTATCGTATTCATAGCTATAATGATTGACTAGGAGTGTCTTGTAGACCTTTAATGCAGTGGTTCTCCTTTGCCTTCTGCATTCTCATGCCGTTGACCATCTTTGATTCATCCGCCTTTTGAACCGATTTCTCGATCCAAGGACAAGAGATTGCCCTACCTCTTATCAACTCCTCCACCCGAAGCTGTTGGTCAATAAGAGGGGGACAGCTTATTCCGGCTGTCTTTCGGTCGACAGAGCCTCGTTCGTTGTCTAGCAGGGTGCACCACGTGCAGGTGAGGTTGTCATTTGGGTTGGCTTTTATTAGCCATCACCCCTTACACCCCATGTAAGGGGTAACCGCAATGTTTTTTCATGAATACCTCGGGAATAATGCCTAGAATAAGGATTGACTTATCCTCCAAAGCACAGAGGTCGGGAACATTGTTTAAATTGCAACAATTACAAAAAAAAATGGAAAAATCGCGTGTTTTTCCGACTTATTTTGCTTATAACTTTTTAAGTGTTGAATTTAGAAGAATGTCGATGTGAGAAAAAAGTTGCAGAATAGGATTTTACATAATATGACATAGGTTAGAAATTCAAAAAAATTTTAGAGGCTTTGCAAAATAACAGTAAATACACAAAATGGACCCAAAAAAGTGGTTTTTTTGATTTATTATTTTAGGCACTTTAAAATGTAGGAAGCACTTCCATATCACAGGTAGAAAATCTTAAAGTTGCAATAAAAGAATTCTATAATTTTCGTTTCGATTTTGCACAATAATTTTGCAATCTAGAAAAATCGAAAATTTTTGAAACTTTTCAAAGTTGTATAAAAACTATTCCCACGATTCGATTTTAACAAAACTGGCTGAGCATATATAAGAAGGAACAAACTTTCATGTGCTTTTTTCAGAATTAAAAAATATTTATCAGAACGGTCACAATTGTTCAAAGTTGGTGTCGTTTTTTTTTTTTTTTTTTTGCTTATAAACAATTAGATTATCTCGGCGAATTTTTTGTTAAAAGAAATTCTGAACACATAGCCGGAAAATACTCGGAAAGACGCTTCTTTTCATATATAATAAGTTGCTATTTTGTTCATTATCTTCTGAGATATAATTCGTCAAAGTTGACTAGTGTTTCCGGCAAATGTTTAAACAATATCGTGTTTATTTTTACCATTGTATTTGTTCTTCCGAGTTCTTTGTGAGGTTAAATTTGCAAATTCGTAAGTTATCGGCAATGAGGTGTAGATTAATATAGCGTCCCATTTGAAAAAAAAAAGTTATTCACGCTCAAAACATTAAAAAATTGACCATCGCTGGTGGAATGATTTGATGCGCTTTGGACCCACTTCTTTATGAAAAACCAAGTACGTTTCTTGCTCTATTCATCAGCAAAAACCGCATCCCCCTACCGAGTTTAGTTTCAGAGATATTAAATTTTTTGTATAGTACCAGGGAAGTCAAAAATTCTAAATATTATTAAATAATTCCGAAACGATGCCGCGTAGGCAAAAACTCTAAATGACAAATGTACTTTAAAATGAATGCTGCATTCAAAAACGCAATATACAGGGTGTTCCATTTAAAATATCATAGTTGATGTCTACTTCCGGTACATCCGGAAGTCCGCCATCTTGGAAATTATTTTTTACAGATAGAACACTTGACCAGAAACATTTTTTATTCTAAATATTTTCTTCCATTAGCAAAGGTAAACGGGTTAAAGAGCACCACGCGCTTAGTGGACTACCCTGTATATGCTCAGCCAGTTTTGTTAAAATCGAATCGTGGGAACAATTTTTATACAACTTTGAAAATTTTCAAAAAATTTAGATTTTTCTAGATTGCAAAATTATTGTGCAAAATCGAAACGAAATTTATAGAATTCTTTTATTGCAACTCTAAGATTTTCTACCTGTGATATGGAAGTCCTACCTACATTTTAAAGTGCCTAAAATAACATAAAAAAACACTTTTTTGGGTCGATTTTGTTTGATTGCTGTTATTTTGCAAAGCCTCTAAAAATTTTTTGAATTTCTTACCTATGCCATATTATGTAAAATCCTATTTTGCAACCTTTTTCTCACATCGACTTTCTTCTAAATTCAACACTTAAAAAGTTATAAGCAAATCAAGTCGGAAAAACACGCGATTTTTCCATTTTTTTTTAAATTGTTGCAATTTAAACAATGTTCCCGACCTCTGCGCTGTGGAAGATAAGTCAATCCTTATTCTAGGCATTATTCCCGAGCTATTCATGGAAAAACATTGCGGTTACCTCTTACATCCTTCAAAAGCAAATTTTAGACAGATGCGCCTTGGAATATCTATAAACAAGGGGAAATTAATTATTGGCATTTAAAATTATGAAAAGTGTGGACGTGATTTCTACTCGACGATCGCGCACTGGCGGAACTTCGAATGAGGGTGAAGTGTATTTACCACAAGTTGGATTTAATTTTTAACTTGAATGAGTCAGTTGAGTAACAATGGTAAATATAATATCTTTTCCGCACTGAATACGCTACAAAACGGCGCGTAACATCTAAGCGAGGCAAAAAGTAACTTTAATAACTAGAAATGAGCAATGAAATTTTTACTATACTTTACCGGGAAAAATCTGTAGCGCACGTTGCCAAGATGAACATATGGGTTATGAAATTTTGTTGTACCAAACATTTGTTGTAACTTGTACTAAGTTTATTGTGAAAAAGTATTTTTTACGAAAGTAACAGAAAGTTAATTAAACGGTTTTTATGTCTCTTTGCTGAAATAACGATTTACATAACACTTTGAAATCAAAGGTTATTGAAAGAAGTCAGTGACTAAACGCCATAAATACATGTACTATAAATTTAACATTATATTCAATAATAAACCCCACTTACCAGCCAAACTTAAATTTTCGCACATTTTAATAGAATATATTCACTTAGCAAAGAGATAAGAATCACTGAGCTCGTGCTCCAAATGCGAATGATGCCAGAAAGTAATGTTAACCTAAGAAAAATATGGTGCCACATGGTCCTGTTTATTATATATAAACAGAGCGCAGGAGCTCCCTCTGGAACGCCGCGCTTCAACTAAAACCGCGATTTTATATATATATGGTGGTTGTGGCTCCACTACGAAATTTGGTGGGGAGGATGCTATGGTGTTAGAACGCTCAAATATAGCTCAAAACGTTCTGGCACCAGCAAATGGTGCCACAACGTAAATATAGGTGCCACTTGGTCACTTTATATGCGAATATGGTGCCTAAACGTCCAATTACATATATATATATATATATATATATATATATATATATATATATATATATTATTAATAATTTCCCCAGTGGGAGTGATCGGGTTTCTTGCTCTAGATAACAGACATTTCACTAACAAAGTACTTTCCTTCTCATACAATGGACCTCTTCGCTGTAGTTTTCTATAACAATATTGGTCTGTCGTTATTATTGTCGGCCACTGCTTTCTGTAATGTTCATAATAATGTTTTCTTTTTCCTCGTTCTTTTTTCTGTTTTTTTGTTCTCACTATACAATGTAAATGTCTTTGTTTATAGTATGTTCAGGTTCGTAACAATGAAATTGTACATTATACCTATTTGATGCTCTGCCACTGATGTATGTAAAGCAGGGTGAGAGCCTGGTTGCATACGTTAGGTAATCGAGGGCCTTTACGTGGTTTGAGTTGGCAGTCTTGCTAGTTGGTTCTGACATGGCAGGTGGCAGCGGTTCCATGTCTTAAACTGACTGACTTGACTTAACTATAACCTGTAAAGATGTAAAATGTAAACAACGATCACATGGATGACCAATGAGTATTACGATTACTTACCTATTGCCGGAAATTCCTGAAGAATAATAAATTAAAAAATAAAAAACATTAATAATGTCTAAACTGATATGAAGACTCTTGATTATTCTATCCTTAAGCATCAGTTTCAATTTTTCTCGCGCTGGTGAGTGTAAATTCTGTCATAATGTATGTAAGTGTTTGTATATCACACATTATTGTAGAGATCCTGAGGAAGGAATAAAGTGTTCCGAAAGCTTGATCGCATCAAAGAGGATTTTCTTTTAAAAGGACCTTTTGCCTAGTTCCCTAATATCATATCTTTGTGGTTCAAACCAGTCAAGGCAAATACGCACCAACGTTATATATATATATATATATATATATATATATATATATATATATATATATCTAATCTTAACTCTTAACAACCCTTAGGTGGAAACTGTCATCACGCCCACTTCGGAGGTGAATTGGAGGCGGTGGAGAAGGACTAGTTCAATTTAAAGACATTCCGAAATCGACATAACAGATTTTTCAATAGTGAACATTCGCAGAGAAGTGTTTTCAGAATAACTGGAGTTTTATCCGTGAATCGAAGAAGAGTAAATATTTAAGATATACTTCAGGAGACAGATCAACAATTCATGTTTGATTATTTCCCCTCATAAAGACAAACAACTTTTGTACAGAACATATTTTAAGAAATGTATGACGATTTTTCTCTTACTAATTCATAAATCTATTCTCTTACTCGACGTCACTAGTAAATCTTTGATTCGTGCGCTGAGAAATGTGTCGGTGTCGCTTCTGCACGAGCCTCAAACCTGGCTTACCAAGCCTCATTAGGCGCATCTTATTTTAAATTGAAACTGCAGCTTCGCTATATACTTACCAATCTCTCTAACTAAAATGTCCCACAGCGAGAACTCTTGACAGTAAAGTTTATTTGGTGATATCTATAAATGAAAAATAAAAGTCATCAATTATGGATTGCAATCGTCAGCAATCATTACCTCTTAAAATTTATTAATTGTATGTAGTAAACGTTATGGTTAGTTATGTGGTAATCGTAAGTAAATAATTAAATTTATGGTCAGTTATAAATATTAGAAGTGTTTTATATATACCCTCTCAGTGGAGATTGTACAACGGTTATTGCAGTGACTACAGCTCAGTGCTAACTCTAAAGCGCTTGTTGTTGAGCAACTGTAATACTTTTCTTCCGTTTTTACAATTGGGAAGGAATTTATCCCATTCTATAAATAATTATAATTTAATATTTTAAAAAATGCACAATCAGGGCGTAAAATATCTGTTCCAATTGTCATATATTTTTTGAATTAAACACAATCTATTTTCAAATCTAATATTTATAAGGTCTGATGGTAGAATGGTTTTAGTTTTGTGAAACTTCAACAAATCCCAAGTCTTCCCCATCAGATACGTCATCAATTTCGTCAATGTCATTATCGTCACCATCATTTCTCACATCAACCTCGGGAGCCGGTACTAGATCCTCAAGGAGCGCCTGATTTATGTGTTGCATCTCGTTTCCATTCAATACTATATTATTAATTTCGGGACCGAACATTTCATCCTCAAGGCCCAGTATATCAAATCCACCATGAGCCAAGTTTCGTATCAGTTGATTCTCATCTCATTGTCAGCCATTTTCTAATTTAAACAAAATAATTTATAAGAAAAACTTTTAATTTTAGTTAATAGTTACATGGTATGGAATTAGAATTTTAGTAATTAATAACAAGCTAGTATGAATTGAAAATCTCAACTCAATTTAAGGAAATATGGTATTCAGCAAAAAGTTAATGCTAATTCAAAAACTATAAACTTCGATTGCAATTTTCAGATTTTCAGGTTTTCCATATCATTAAAATAAATCTGTTTTAAACTTTGAATTCTTCAAAAATGTAAGAAACTTAGAGATATAGTACACGTGTATAACATTTTATTTACTATTTAAATCCTTACATAATCTATTTTATAAGGTCTAAGTTGCATACAATTAAGACAAAATTGTATACCCTTACACCCTTTGGATAGCCACACATTACGCCCATCTTTCACAAATTTAATATTGATTCTCCACCTACAAACTAAACAAGCCATTTTTTTATAAAAGTTTGTTCCTAGCTCTGATGAAGAGTCATATATATCCATTGCTTTAAAAACTAAAATGATTTACACATGTGATATGTTTAATTAGATGATGTCAGCCATTTTCTAATTTAAACAAAATAATATATAAGAAAAACTTTTAATTTTAATTAATAGTTACATGGTATAGAATTAGAATTTTAATAATTAATAACAAGTTAGTATGAATTGAACATCTCAACTCAATTTAAGGAAATATGGTATTCAGCAAAAAGTAATGCTAATTCAAAAACTATTTAACTTCGATTGCAATTTTCAGATTTTCAGGTTTTCCATATCATTATAAAAAATCTGTTTTAAACTTTGCATTTTTTAAAAATATAAGAAATTTAGAGATATAATAGCAGACGTGTATAACATTTTATTTACTATTTAAATCCTTACATAATCTATTTTATAAGGTCTAAGTTGCATACACTTAAGACAACATTGTATACCCTTACACCCTTTGGATAGCCACACATTACCCCCATCTTTCACAAATTTAATATTGATTCTCCACCTACAAACTAAACAAGCCATTTTTTTATAAAAGTTTGTTCCTAGCTCTGATGAAGAGTCATATATATCCATTGCTTTAAAAAATAAAATGATTTACACATGTGATATGTTTAATTAGATGTTGTCAGCCATTTTCTAATTTAAACAAAATAATTTATAAGAAAAACTTTTAATTTTAGTTAATAGTTACATGGTATAGAATTAGAATTTTAATAATTAATAACAAGCTAGTATGAATTGAAAATCTCAACTCAATTTAAGGAAATATGGTATTCAGCAAAAAGTTAATGCTAATTCAAAAACTATTTAACTTCGATTGCAATTTTCAGATTTTCAGGTTTTCCATATCATTATAAAAAATCTGTTTTAAACTTTGCATTTTTCAAAAATATAAGAAATTTAGATATATAATAGTAGACGTGTATAACATTTTATTTACTATTTAAATCCTTACGTAATCTATTTTATAAGGTCTAACTTGCATACACTTAAGACAACATTGTATACCCTTACACCCTTTGGATAGCCACACATTACCCCCATCTTTCACAAATTTAATATTGATTCTCCACCTACAAACTAAACAAGCCATTTTTTTATAAAAGTTTGTTCCTAGCTCTGATGAAGAGTCATATATATCCATTGCTTTAAAAACTAAAATGATTTACACATGTGATATGTTTAATTAGATGATGTCAGCCATTTTCTAATTTAAACAAAATAATTTATAAGAAAACTTTTAATTTTAATTAATAGTTACATGGTATAGAATTAGAATTTTAATAATTAATAACAAGCTAGTATGAATTGAACATCTCAACTCAATTTAAGGAAATATGGTATTCAGCAAAAAGTTAATGCTAATTCAAAAACTATTTAACTTCGATTGCAATTTTCAGATTTTCAGGTTTTCCATATCATTATAAAAAATCTGTTTTAAACTTTGCATTTTTCAAAAATATAATAAATTTAGATATATAATAGTAGACGTGTATAACATTTTATTTACTATTTAAATCCTTACGTAATCTATTTTATAAGGTCTAACTTGCATACACTTAAGACAACATTGTATACCCTTACACCCTTTGGATAGCCACACATTACCCCCATCTTTCACAAATTTAATATTGATTCTCCACCTACAAACTAAACAAGCCATTTTTTTATAAAAGTTTGTTCCTAGCTCTGATGAAGAGTCATATATATCCATTGCTTTAAAAACTAAAATGATTTACACATGTGATATGTTTAATTAGATGATGTCAGCCATTTTCTAATTTAAACAAAATAATTTATAAGAAAACTTTTAATTTTAATTAATAGTTACATGGTATAGAATTAGAATTTTAATAATTAATAACAAGCTAGTATGAATTGAACATCTCAACTCAATTTAAGGAAATATGGTATTCAGCAAAAAGTTAATGCTAATTCAAAAACTATTTAACTTCGATTGCAATTTTCAGATTTTCAGGTTTTCCATATCATTATAAAAAATCTGTTTTAAACTTTGCATTTTTCAAAAATATAAGAAATTTAGAGATATAATAGTAGACGTGTATAACATTTTATTTACTATTTAAATCCTTACATAATCTATTTTATAAGGTCTAAGTTGCATACACTTAAGACAACATTGTATACCCTTACACCCTTTGGATAGCCACACATTACCCTCATCTTTCACAAATTTAATATTGATTCTCCACCTACAAACTAAACAAGCCATTTTTTTTTATAAAAGTTTGTTCCTAGCTCTGATGAAGAGTCATATATATCCATTGCTTTAAAAAATAAAATGATTTACACATGTGATATGTTTAATTAGATGATTTTACTTACCAAAATATGTGACTGAACTGATGATGAGAATCGAAGGCCTAATTTTTTTGATATGTCACGTCGCTTCACAGCTGACAAAGTAAGAATTGTTCAGTTATACAGTTTTTTTTATGTAACAATACCGGTATTTAATTTCGTCATCATCGTGCACATCCCGATCCCTGTCTTTCAAATAACATTAATCTTGAATCAACAGTAAATTAACGTCTTGGTCTAATTTGTATTTCGCTAACCGAATTGGAATTACTGTGTAACACTTCTTTTGGTACATTTCCAAACCATAAACATTCACGGATGTCATTGGCACTCTCAAATTTTGAAATTTGTTGTACGTCTAAATTTTCCTTCCCACTTATTGCTTTTCGATAATCATTGAAGTTACCGAAAAAACAGCCCATTTTTTATTCGGATCGTCGTTTTTACCTAAGGATAAATTTCATCCCTTAAAGCATCCCTTAAAATCACCCCTTAAAATAAACCCCTAAATTAATCCCTTAAATCAACCCTTAAATTCATCCCTTAAAATCACCCCCTAAAACCACCCCCTACATTCCATGCCATTATTTCATCCTTAAATGTTTAACCCTCCATTTGCCATCTGTTAATTGTTCATCTCTTCCCTAAATTTCATCCCATTATTTCATCCTTAAATGTTTAACCCTCCATTTGCCATCTGTTAATTGTTCATCTCTTCCCTAAATTCCATCCCATTATTTCATCCTTAAATGTTTAACCCACCATTTGCCATCTGTTAATTGTTCATCTCTTAAATTCTTCCTTAAGTTTTTCATTACTAAATTATATATCGTTTAAAGAATATCAGTATTCAAAACTTAAGCTCATCCTTAAGTTTTCATCCCTAAATTATAGATCGTTTAATTAAAAATTGTAATGGTGGATTATAATTCAGATTTTCAAAATTAAATTAAAAGCAAATAAAAATATTAAGCACTTACCTTATTTCCCCTTTGATGTTGCACACACACAAGAAAGACTACCTTTCGCCACGAAACACCGCTCCTTTATACATAATTTCAAAATCCATTTCAAATCCTATGCACGGCGGTAATAGTAATTTAAGCGTCTTTTCCCCTTCACTTTTTCCATCAAAATTGTAAAGTAGCGAACATTAATAATCTTTCATAATACATAATTTGAATAACGTACCAGAATAATTAGAAATGATTGGCGCGCCGAGGTCGAAAAATTATTCTAAATGCGAAAACAAATTAAAATGAGAAATTGCATATGGATAGAATTTCTGCTTTCGATAGCTGTATTTGTAAGAAGGTTTTGCTTCCACATACACCTCATTTGATAAGGAATTACGTTATTTAAAATATAAATCTACTCAAACTTTAACATGTAACCAACCCATATTCATTAAAATATCTAGCGAGCATTGTAATTTTAGGAGAATGTAGAAAAACGCTGTAATAACTGTATTATACCTTTTAAGTTTTGTTTCCCCAAATTACTGTTTGTGTTATGGAAAGAGGCCGATTGCGTTGTAGGCTATGATTATTCTACTTCCTACAGAGCGTTAATCCCAAATAGTGCAAAACCACTCCATTTTGATTTGTTAATGATTTGTTAATAATATATGCAGAGGTTTATGTCTTCACGGATAATATTAAATTAATAAAAATATTCAAAATATTTGACATACCCGAAACGAAATCATTTTTAGGACTATTAAAATATTGTCAGATATTCATAAAGGATTGAAAAATAACAAAACCTATCACATTCTGCCTAAAGAAAACTCGAGCAGATAAACATACCCCCGAATTCAAAGTGAGGTTATGTCGGGTTTGAACCAGTGCCTCTGTCACATTTTAAATTTTGGTAAACTTTATCCAAACTTATTCCTCATTTCCGAGTCCCTTCTGCATAAAATATCATGCAATATTCGAAAAATTTGGATTTGTAATATCACAGAAATTTACACCTCTTTGCATAAATTCCCACAACGATTATTCTACTTCCTGCAGAACGTTTATTCCATGTAGTGCAAATCCAATACATTTTGACTAGGTAAATGAACTCTACCTTGCTCATTAACATCTTACCAGTTTTAGTAACTGACTTATTGGGAACCAATAATTTGTGTTCCTCATTTATTTGTAACGTTAACGAGCCCCCCTCGCGCTCATTATACGAACACAATTTTTCACCTAATACATTAAAAAAGGAGCTGTAAGTAGGTACACTAAGTAATTTTGTAAGATATGTCAGTTTTAGGTAAGATTGGAAAATCAAAATTCCAGTGGTGAGTGGAAATCTCCAGCCCTCTACATGATTCCCAGTAACAATTACTTCGTTGTGAACACGTGTTCCGCCACGTTATAAAGCCGGATGCGTAATAAAAATTTCCAAAAAATGTGTTAGGTTCGGTTCACTCAACGCGAACGTTGAGTTATCGATAATTTTGTCGTCGTCGTCGTCGTCGGAGGAGATGAGAAATAAAATTGAAAGACAAAATAGAGATAACATGTTTATTTAGAGAATGGGTAAAGTAGAATGCAAGTTACATAGTAAAAGGTTTAATTTCATTACAATTTATACAAAAACAATTTATAATCTTTTGCTCTCGTTGTGCGCTGGGTACATTTAGAATTGCGTTGCAGGTTAAACGTAATCTTATAAATTCTAGTTTTCCTTTACAATACAAAATATGTATTTTTGAAGTTTTTTCCCTCCTGAACATCGACCTAATCGTTTCAGGATCGTTCAATATTAATGCGTCGTCTTCCCTCCCGAATATTGATTTAACAGTTTCAAGATCGTTCAGTATTAGAGTATCATATTCTTCCCTTGGGAATAAGGACCCAACCGTGCCGAAAACCTTTTTGGGCTTGTTCTTCTTCTTTGAATAGGGTCCGCTCGAGATTTATAATGGCCTTCCACCCATCGAGGTGAACTAATTCTTTTGTCGTATCGCGAATTCACTCCTTCAACTCCATCGTGTTGTCGATTGGTGTCCAAGTATTGGTGGCGGAGACGGTTAAAGAGGGTGTCGCTTCCATTACAGACGTTTCGGTTCGGAGACGGTTGTCAGCTGGTGGTTAATCAAAAGTGAAAATAGATGTATGAAATGGATTAAATTTGTTGGTATACCCAAGGTTGCGTATCTGTATAAATATAGTTCACGTTACGTTTGTCATCATATAGTGTTAGAGCAAGTTTCGTTTGAGCGACCGTGAACTCCTCATGATTTGTGCTTTTTATATTCCGTTACTGATAAAGTGTTGGCATTGAATAGACAATCATAATAATTCTCCAAAGTAATCGACCTAAGCGATGCACCTGTGATGCCTTTATCTTTCCGAATGGTATTAACATCTGATGAATTTGAATGGTTTTCAAATTTTTTGATAGCATACATTTTCAGTCATTTGGAATTTGCAACAGTGGGTGGCGCGCTCAAGACTTATTTCTCCTCTACCTGGCAATAGGGGGCGCGCTCACGGGGGCCAGTAGCTCCCCCAGAGCAGCAGAGTCTCCGGCAGCCCCCACGGTAGCCCTACCACCAGAGACTCCTGTACGACCTCGGGGGGGCCAGTGAGGTTTTGAAACCCCACGCCACCACACTCAAAAAGTGAGGTTATGGTTCCGATTTATTTTCGTATCCTCTTTGTTACCCTACTACTGTTTCATTAGTGAACATCTTGTTAGTATAATGTGCGTTTGAAAAAGACCCTTTTGAAGTATTCAAAGGATATGAACGCCCTTTTAATTAAACTGGTCCGCGCTCTATTAAAAATATCCTCTGTTTGTCGGGTAACACTTGTGGCCATAACGCAAGATCATTCATAACATCTTCTCGAAGTATTTTCTCGGGGGACACATCCCCACAAGAAAACTCGTCAACAATCGCCGACGAAGACAGCAGCAGCGGTGACGACGTTGAAGAGACGAGTTCTCCTGTTGGGATCTCTTGCACCACATGGCCTTCATCCGAAAATGTATACTTCCTTCTCCAGTTCTCTTTTTAGATTTTGTGCACCAGAAAGTTTCTTTCTTCCATCGCCATCAGATATCTAAAACGAATAATAGTTTGTTTAAAAGTAGCGATCAACGTATGTACGTACATAAAGCACTCTAAGAAAATTAAAAAAGAAATCAAGTGAAAAAAGTCAATACATATATACATATAATGCAGTTTAGATCGTTTAAATACAGTTGACAGAGTGGCAAAGTTACATACCAGTATGACCAGTAGTACCATCAGATAATGATCAGATAAAACCTTAATATATACCTACTCGCGTATCGTGGTCTGTCTGTCGAGCTGTTGTTCGTCCATCCTCTACTTCGTCCTGCTGCCTGACGGGTGTCATAACAAATGGGCTTAGCAGGGCCGGCAGAGGGGTCATAGCTGGCGCATCCTCCGTGGGGCTCTCACCTGCGTGGATCTGTCCTTCCGCAGCCTGCGGAGTGGTGATCGCTTCAGAGCTGAGCAGACCCTGCGGCTTGAGCGTGGCTGCTACTGCGCCCAGAGGCGCTGGCTCTCGTAAATCTTTGGGTGAGAAGGGGCATAGTCTTCAGGGCTGGTGGTGGAACCACCACGTCCTCCGGCTGAAGTCCAGGACTAGCCCTGCTCGTGAAATAAAATCTATCCCCAGCAGTGTCTGGGCGATGGGAGCGCCCAGCAGGACCAGAATGATCCTCGGGAACTTGCGCCCCTGTATGGTGACTGTGCAATGCGCCTCCACGTCCTGGGTGTTGGCTGTCCCATCTGCCAGGGTGACGTCCAGAAGAGAGTGCTGGAAGCTTGGGCATTGTTTCTGGCGTATAACTTTCGCCAGTGCTGGTCTCGCAAGGCAGTTCCTTGCTCATGTGTCCTGAAAAGCGGTCCCGGAAATTTACAGCTTTACAACTGTGAAAAACAACACTAAAAACTACAAGACTAAAGTAAACACAACACTAATATAAAAAACAATAAAACAACGTGGACAACAATAAAACAAGGCCCTGCAAAAAAGTGTAATAGAACCTGTTTAAAACTGATAGAATTTCAATCGCTTTCAATCCGTTCCTATCGGATCCTATCGCCCCTACTTGTACACCTAATACGTTTCCTATTCGATCCTATCAGTTTCTTTCGTTTACGCTTTCTATTGGTCAATGCGGATAACATTCTTATCGTTTTCAATCGTATTCTATACGACATTTTGACAATTTGAGTTTAATTTGAAATATCGGACAGATATCCTCGCTGATCTTATTGGTGAGCTCAAGGCGTCTCGGTACGTTTTTTTAACCCATCGAGTATATCGGTACCTATCGTTTCCTATTCGTCATTTTTAGATAGCATAATTCGTTCTATATAACGTTTTCAAGTTAATCAATAAATTAAGGTAAATGTGGGTATGTATAGTGCAGGATTTCATATAGCGAATTTATTACAAATACGCCATTGAATGCACGAAACGTCCTTTTATAAACACAAAATAGTAAATATAAATAATTAAAATGTGTAAGGTAGACGCGGTAGAGGTATTTTTGAAATAAACTTTTATGTGGGTATAATGTACATTTTATTGACTTTTTATTACATACATGCTTAATAGGTATTATTGTATATCATACAGGTAATTATACAGCATAGAATTAATAGGTTTAGAAGGCTGGTATATAAAGAGTATATAAGCGGATCTACTCACCAAGGAAGAGAGACAACACATGGATGTGTTAGAGTGAAACGGTGTGGTTTGGAAACTATTGCGCACGCGTTCCTAATACAAGGTGAAAGCCTTGCTAACACTGGCGGGATTTTCAAAACTATGTATTGTTGCAACTTGATAATTTATGTAGTGAAACAACAGAAGTCGAAATATAAATAAATACGTATATTTCATACACAAATTATATAGTAATATTACAATAAAATTTAAAATCGCAATAATTTCATACGCAGAAATGTACACAATTATCCAGAAAAAAGAAAAACAGCTACAATTTCAATAATGAGGCAAGAATATTTAATAATCAGATATAGAACTAAAACAAACACACACTAAATTAAAAAAAAAAAATTAAACGCAGAAATGTACTGCATAAATACCATTATCCAGAAAAAAGAAAAAGCAAGTACAATTACAATAATGAGACAAGAATATTTTAAATAATAAGATATAGAACTAAAACAAACATACATAATATATAATATTAAAAAAAATAATTGAAAGGAAACCATTATTTCACTGATTTTTGAATAAAATTAACTTATGGAACTTTTGTCTGACATATTCTGGTTTTTCTGAAGCCTTTTTACTTTCCCAGTGTAATCTAACATTTAAATAGAAATAATTTTTTTAATTAAAAGAATTCTATGGTTATCTAATATAGACTTGTTTAATGTGAGCAATCATATCATCATTAGAAAACACAGACTTGACGTTGTACAATACTTCGTTATTTATACGCATGGCAATATTTTTTATTTTAAAATTCTTCGCCAGTTGTCTAATTAGTTTTTCGCATTCCCCGCAAATTAATATTACGTCTTTACTGGGGGTGATAAAATTTTCCGAATACTTTTTTAATTCAATAAAATGATACCTGTCGTCTGATGTAAGACATTCAATGCAAGTTTCGCACCGAAGTGTTTTTAACAATTTAGATAGAACATATCCAGCCATATAGGCTGTTATATCCACAAATGGAGATAGTGCCCAACAAGTTCTTACGTAATCATGAGATTGTAGTGTTGGGTATATATTCTTCCACTTCTTCAACATCAATTGTCTCCTTCATATGTGTGGAAGAAACATGCAAAATGTCGATCCCATCGAACAAGCAATTTTTCAGTTTCAATCTGTTTTAACTCCATTCTTAGTAGTAACCTTTTGTAGGCAGATTGAAACTGGAGACTATTAGGATTGTTATTAAATCCCCCTGGCTCGAATAGCCGAAAAAAAGTTTCTAAATAATCTTGGTTTACCTAGTATGTCAAGAAATACTCTAAACCAAGATTATCTAGATCCTTATATAATCTAAACATTACATGAAGATCGACAATTATCCCCAAAAACCCAGTTTTACGGGGCGACTTCAGAATTGGACAGCCATTAACGTCTTTTAATGCTCTTATATATTCTTCGACCGACTTGGCAAAGTTTTGAAGAAATATGAAATTTTTTTTCATTTACAGGAATGTTATATCCACTTTTAGAAAACTTATTTTTGCAATTCAGGACGTCCATGATGTCATTAAACATTTGAC
Source organism: Cryptocephalus moraei (assembly GCA_946251905.1). Lineage (NCBI taxonomy): Eukaryota > Metazoa > Arthropoda > Insecta > Coleoptera > Chrysomelidae > Cryptocephalus > Cryptocephalus moraei. The sequence continues at coordinate 17,216,076 of OX276459.1, forward strand.
AAAATTCGGCTGTAGGTTGGGAATACTTAAATGAAGAATAATTTGAATTTTTTAGATGTAATAGCGATCTCGAAACACTTGCTGACAACGTTTGACATGCAATTCTCACATTCATTCTATGATTATCAAAATGTACATGTCTTTTAGTCAACTTGTTTGTCAGTCGAAGTCCTTCTTCGTCTTGTAACTTATGTAAACGCGCGATAAACTCCCATCTAATAAATTTGTCTTTACATTTTAAAAACTCTTTTTCGCCAAAGGTATTTCTGACAAGTTTAATCATATGACATATATCAAAAAATGTGTAGATATAATAAGGGCAGTTTGGTACTTTGAAATACGGTTTCAAATTGTCAATATCAAAACTTGCTTCTAAATCAGTGCACATCTTAATATTATTAGGAGCACCATCAAATGTAATGGAATGTACTAATGCCCCAGTTTTATTTATTAACTCTATGCATTGAATTAGGAGATTGGCTCTTTTAGACCAAGAGCTGGGCACGAGATTTCAACATCATCAGTAATATGGAATTCGTAAACAGGAATAAATTCTATTACCATCAGTTATTAAAGTTCCGAGCAGGCGGACAGCTTACTGGTTGCGAAGGGTAGTTATAAGGGGTGAAAGTGTTTAATTTTTAGGGGAAGTTTCGGCATCGATAATAAGCTTAAAAATCTATGTAATGATAGTTCTTACCATACCTAAACTAAATTCCAAGCGGCGGACACATAAGTAGGTGCAAAGGGGGTGGCGGACAATAGTAAGGGGGTGAAAACGCGAAGAGCTAGAGCCGAAATTTCAACGTCATCGTCATCAATAATATGGAATTCGTACACAGGAATAAACTCTATTACCATCAGTTATTAAAGTTCCGAGCAGGCGGACAGCTTACTTGTTGCGGAGGGTAGTTATAAGGGGTGAAAGTGATTAATTTGTAGGTGAAATTTCGGCATCGATAATAAGCTTAAAATTGTATGTCAAGATAGGTCTTACCATATCTAAACGAAATTCCAAGCGGCGGACACATAAGTAGGTGCAAAGGGGGGGCGGACAAGGGTAAAGGGGGTGAAAACGCGGAGAGCTAGAGCCGAAATTTCAACGTCATCATCATCAGTAATATGAAATTCGTAAACAGGAATAAACTCTATTACCATCAGTTATTAAAGTTTCGAGCAGGCTGACAGATTACTTGGGGCTAAGGGTAGTTATAAGGGGTGAAATTTGGTAATTTTTCGGGAAAATTTCGGCATCAATAATACGCTTAAAATGTATATAATGATAGGTCTTACCATACCTAAACGAAATTCCAAGCACAAATTAACAAATTTCGCCCCTTATAACTACCCTAAGCCCTAAGTAATCTGTCCGCCTGCTCGGCACTTTAATAACTGATGGTAATAGAGTTTATTCCTGTTTACAAATTCCATATTACTGATCATGTTGAAATTTCGGCTCTATATAGCTCTCCGCCTTTTCACCCCCTTTACCACTGTCCGCCGCACCCCTTTTGCACCCACTTATGTGTCCGCCGCTCGGAATTTCGTTTACTAATGGTAAGACCTATCATTACATACATTTTTAAGTGTATTATCGATGCCGAAATTTCCCCTAAAAATTAATCACTTTCACCCCTTATAACTACCCTCCGCAACAAGTAAGCTGTCCGCCTGCTCGGAACTTCAATAACAGATGGTAATAGAGTTTATACCTGTTTAGAATTCCATACTACTGATGACGGTGACGTTGAAATTTCGGCTCTAGCTCTCCGCGTTTTCACCCCATTTACCATTGTCCGCCACCCCCTTTGCACCTACTTATGTGTCCGCCGCTTGGAATTTCGTTTAGATATGGTAAGACCTATCTTGACATACAATGTTAAGCTTATTATGGATGCCGAAACTTCCCCTACAAATTAATCACTTTCACCCCTTATAACTACCCTCCGCAACAAGTAAGCTGTCCGCCTGCTCGGAACTTTAATAACTGATGGTAATAGAGTTTATTCCTGTGTACGAATTCCATATTATTGATGACGATGACGTTGAAATTTCGGCTCTAGCTCTTCGCGTTTTCACCCCCTTACTATTGTCCGCCACCCCCTTTGCACCTACTTATGTGTCCGCCGCTTGGAATTTAGTTTAGGTATGGTAAGACCTATCTTGACATACAATGTTAAGCTTATTATGGATGCCGAAACTTCCCCTACAAATTAATCACTTTCACCCCTTATAACTACCCTCCGCAACAAGTAAGCTGTCCGCCTGCTCGGAACTTTAATAACTGATGGTAATAGAGTTTATTCCTGTGTACGAATTCCATATTATTGATGACGATGACGTTGAAATTTCGGCTCTAGCTCTTCGCGTTTTCACCCCCTTACTATTGTCCGCCACCCCCTTTGCACCTACTTGTGTCCGCCGCTTGGAATTTAGTTTAGGTATGGTAAGAACTATCATTACATAGATTTTTAAGCTTATTATCGATGCCGAAACTTCCCCTAAAAATTAAACACTTTCACCCCTTATAACTACCCTTCGCAACCAGTAAGCTGTCCGCCTGCTCGGAACTTTAATAACTGATGGTAATAGAATTTATTCCTGTTTACGAATTCCATATTACTGATGATGTTGAAATCTCGTGCCCAGCTCTTGGTCTATTTCCTTGCCAGACAATCCTGAAATAAGGAAGTAGTCTATTGGAATTTTCCAATGATCATTAATTGGTACTGCCATGAAAACTAAGGCATATTTTGCCAATGGAATGTTATCTATATCAAATGAATCATTACATCCAAATTCAATCCCCCCATAAAATTTATTGTTGTTATAAATTAATTGTTCCCTAGTGACATATCGACCATGCAAATATTAATAAAAGTTTTTTTTCTGCCACTTTAATTTTTATTGCATTCAAGGCTTCAGCTTTGAATCCTGGGGAAGCATTTATTACTCGGTACCATTGTTTTATTGTACTTGGACGAGGCAAAAGATTTTTCCATACAGAACGAACATACAAATATGTTCGTGGAGAATAAAAATGGAGGGTTAGGGCGAAGCTTCTTATTTTTTCTGAGTACTTCTTACTCACAAGCAAATCCACAAATAAAAAACACAAGTCACCGCTGCTCAACACAACAATAATCACAATAATAGTAACCCTAACCTCTAAATGGCATATGTATCTATCATTATGTATTTTATGTAACTACGTCATTATGTATATGCCCGCGCTTGCGTATTACAGCCTATGCCATACAACTTTCTCCGTTCATCCGTGAGGGACTTCTCACTCTATTAGCCTTCTAAACCTATTAATTCTATGTTATACAGTATAACATGCATATTGCTCATATTTTATATATATATATATATATATATATAACTTTTATAACTATATGTACGTAAATAAATCTATTAGAGGTACTATTAATTAGTTTATGTACGTATATATGTATTAATGTGTTGTATTTGATGTCTATATCTTTTTTATTGAATTTCAATTGTATTAGGCATCACACATACATATTGTTCATTAATGTTAACATAAATATAATATACAAGTTTAGAAATGACTTTAAACATATGTGACAGTGTGATTTCACCAAACTTTAATTTCCCTCTTTTCATATTATAAACAATGATGAAACTTTGAACAATGAAATTCTTTATTTACAATACAAAAATCGCATATACTTGCAATATCACCGGAATCTAAGAGAACAGTAGACTTATTTCGTTTGATATTAGCACTGTATGAAAGTGTACGAAATAGTTTTTTAAAAACGCATTTTTTAATTGTTTCGGTTTGCAAAGCGGTATGAAGCGATATCGTGAAAAATATCTCCTCTTCCCAACAAAATCACATTACTGTTCATTTTTTTTAACTTTTGAATTTGATATATTATTTTTGGACAATAAATTATTACAAAATTGAATTACTTTATCTGATTTTTTAAACATGTCTCAATTTAAAAGGTATGCCCGTCGTTCTGAATATCCATTGGTTATCTGTTTTCTTCTCCTTTTGGTTCGTTTCAATGTTTTTTTGAATACGTAAATGGCATTTTCGTTGGAGAAAGCTGATGTTGCCCACAGTGAACCAGTTTGTCGCACTGATTCAACAATGTGCATTACACTGTAGTAGTATAAACAGGTCAGAACTGTGACATTTTTTGCTGAGTCATGGTCCGCAATAACACGTGTGGATACTCAGGATGACCGCGTCCTCCGGAGCGACTGCGAGGAGGTTCTTCGGCTTTACAGAGTTCGCTGCGGCCAGGGGGTGACCCGCGTACGTGTGCGGTGTATTTTAGCACCCTTAGGGGGTGTGTTAGCCGGGTTTACCCTAGATGACTTCTTGTAAAATAGGCTAATTAGATCTGAAGACATATACAAGACCAGGGGAGGTTGCTCAGTTGTGCCACAGTGTGACTCGGGGGTCGGGGGTGGTTTGTTAGTGCCCATTTGGCACTTTTCTGAAGGGTGGAAAAAAATATTTTTTTTCGTGCACCCTCTTTTCGTCAGTAGTGTATCTATTCGGGTTCTAACCCAAAAAACCGACTTTTTTCGTCAAAGTCAAATTCTGCCCATTTTGGTACCCAAAATGCGCGGTTTGTTGCCTATCTCCACATTTCTAACCCAATTCCCCATGTAATTTTAAACGGGGGTATAATTTTGTGCCCTATTTTCTGTCTGAAATCGCCCGCGACGGAATTTCTAATCCAAACGGCTAAGGTCCAAAACTGCCCATTTTTGTACTCTCCAATTCTAGCCCAACCTCCTATATTATTTTAAATGGGGGACAGTTTTCGCGCCCAAATAGTCCAGGAAACGAAGACAAAAAAATACCAAATAGCGGAAATAATTCATGTAGAAGCCAAAATTGGTGCAGTTGTTTCCCGCCCGAAAAGCCCGCTGAGTCCATCCAAGATTTCTTTGTGTTAATTAAATTATTGCTAATAAATGGCAAAAACAGTGATTTGTTATTTTATTTTCATCCTACGTGAAATTGCTGCATTTAATTAAAAAAACATTAAAGGCAATCTTGTAAAGCATAAAAAAACCTTCAAAATGACCTATGGTACATGTTGTTCACTGTCTTTGTTGCTTAATTATACAATGAAAGAGGAAAAAAAGACGGAATTTCTAAATTATTTATCACTATTGCAAAAAGGGCTCAGCAGTTTTGATTTTTTGTGAAAGGTAGGGTATTGTGGTGCTAAAGTTTCCATAAAAATTTCAAAACGATTCATCAAATAGGTATTGCAAAATTGAAAATAAAGTGATCTTTTATCAGCACCCTACATTGGTGGCAAAAAATGCTAAACATGAACTATTTCTGTTTGTTGTACTGATTACAAACATAAACTTTTATAGAATCCCATTTTCTGTTGCCAAAGAGATTGGGATATAGCTTAATTAAATCTAATACTTCACTTTTCTTTGGCGCAATGCGTTTGGTAATAGGTTTTCTGAAAAAGGATTCTGCAGCTTCCTTTTCTGCTGTGGTCAATTTTTTTACCGTTTTCTTTCCCTTAATTATTTTACTTTTAGTTATATTTGTCTTGAAAAGTTGTTGGTTTCACCATATCAAGATATTCGGTTTCACTATTTTCCTCTTCGGTATCGTCTGATTCAAATGTATCCATATCGACATTTAACTCATCAAGTTGTTTACCTTTGTACGCCTCAATCGAGGTTTTTTGCGACATTAGAAGAACTTTTGAGACTTTTGCAGCTTGGTATAAGTCATGAGGTAATCTATACCATTCTTATCCAAGAGCGTAGGCTTTCACGGCCGGAGTCAAATGTGCAAATGCGTTTTTCCGGGCTATTTGGTCGTGGTCCAAAAAGGTTTAAGTAACCTGACGTTTCGTCTGCTTCTGCGGCAAACATCTTCAGAGGCGATGTGGTAGTCTTCTAAGCGTTCGACTGCTTCGAAAATTACCCTCGACTGAATCTTCGACGTGACACTTCGTGACACTTGACATTCCTAGACCTGCTGCGTTTGTTTTTGTGCTCCCATGATTATCTGTTAAGATGTCCGTTTGTCCGGTCACTCGTATACCTGTCCCTTCTTTGAACGTTTCCCTGTTTAATGGTTTAATTTTCGTTCTGTTAAGTATGGGAATCCAGGTACTGTTTATCTTTAAAGTTTCTTCTTTCCGGTTAAAATTGTTCTTGTGTTTGAAAATTTCAATTGCCTCTCTCTGTAGTCGTGTGCGGAAATGTTGAGTGTTGGCCAAAATCTGTGTGTCCTCAAACAGGATTTGATGGTCTCCAGGCTCGTATCGTATCGTATCGGTACGTTTACGATACATTTGTTATTTGGGAACATAGAGAAGAAGAACTAGAAAAATTTTTGCGACATTTGAACATCATAAACCCAAAAATCCAGTTCACGATGGAAAAAGAAGAAAACAATTGTATTGCCTTCTTGAACGTTCTCGTCATTAAACAGAAAAATGGAACATTAGAACACACAGTATATAGAAAACCAACACATACGGACAGATACCTGCACAAGAACTCCAACCACCATCCTAGCCAAAAAGGGGAATGATTAAAACCTTAGCTACCAGAGCCGCACTCATCTGCCAATGGGAATATCTTCAGGAGGAGAACAAACAGTTAAAAAATGTATTACAGAGAAATGGATATACAAAACAAGAGATCAACAGGGACCTACGAAAAAGCGAAAAACTACGGGAGGCAGAGAAATGGAACAACGAGGAGTGGTATACCTACCTTACATAAAAAACATCACGGATAGAATAGGGAAAGAGATGACGAAGAAAGGGGTAAAACCGATACTTCGCCCCACCCGAAGAATACAGGAGAGTCTAAGGGGCCCCAAGGACAAGAGGAACCAATTGTCAACACCAGAGGTATACAGAATACCATGCAAAAGCGGAAAAGTACATTGGCACCACAAAACGATCCACCAACACAAGGATAAAAGAACACAAGAGGAACTGCTGCCTAGGACAAACAGAAAAATCTGCGGTAGCAGAACACACTCTAATGGAGCCTGGAGACCATAAAATCCTGTTTGAGGACACACGGATTTTGGCCAACACTCAACATTTCCACACACGACTACAGAGAGAGGCAATTGAAATTTTCAAACACAAGAACAATTTTAACCGGAAAGAAGAAACTTTAAAGATAAACAGTACCTGGATTCCCATACTTAACAGAACGAAAATTAAACCATTAAACAGGGAAACGTTCAAAGAAGGGACAGGTATACGAGGGACCGGACAAACGGACATCTTAACAGATAATCATGGGAGCAAAAAAACAAACGCTGCAGGTCTAGGAATGTCAAGTGTCACGAAGTGTCACGTCGAAGATTCAGTCGAGGGTAATTTCCGAAGCAGTCGAACGCTTAGAACACTACCACATCGCCTCTGAAGATGTTTGCCGCAGAAGCAGACGAAACGTCAGGTTACTTACACCTTTTTGGACCACGGCCAAATAGCCCGGAAAAACGCATTTGCACATATACCATTCTTGATGCGTTTTAGTTGTGTGTCCCATAAATGACGCCAACTGTTCTAAGTCTTCATTACTCATTTTTAGAATTTGGGAAATTGTTGCTAAATGTTTCCGTAATCTGGTTGAAGTTAATGAAAACGTTTTTTTTAGGATCGTCTAAGGCTTTTATTACATGTTTTCTAAATACATGATATCCACTTATGGGGCCTTCTGTATTCAATGTTGGAAATATGTACTTATTACTAGTTAAACAAAAGTGGTCTCGAAGAGTTATGGTTAAGTCAAGGGTTTTTTTTGTAAGTTCGTCAAACAGAACTGGAACGCCACGTCCTCTTTTTCCTCGGATTACAATTCGTTTTAAATATCTGCTCATATGGGGATAATAATTTGTCAAAATTGTTTATATGTGCTTCGTATGTGTGTAGTAATATTCGCTGTAATTCTCCGACTCTTCTTTTGTTAAAAAGTAAACGATTGCAGTATGCGCCCTCGACTATTCTTGTGTAGGCTTTTTCATCATCATTTCTTGCATTCAATGCATCCTGTGCTTCAGATATCAATTTGCCCAGGTAAGTTTTTATTTTCTGAAAATAGACTAATTATTTTCCACCAATACTTAGTTGTGTTTTTGAAAGATATATAAATGTTCGTTTTTAATCTTTGCACTTAAATTAGTTTAATTAGACTTATCAATAACTTTCAAATCAGATATACAGTGTCTGCAAATCATTACAGTAAAGTTAAAGTAAGTAGTACTATTAAGAATATGAAATAATTCTATAAAAATTTGCACGAGGAAGTTTAGTATCAGATATGCATTAAACAAATAATCAGTTTTATTTTATATCCTAGAGATGGTCTGATAAATAGTATTAAATTTGATTTACACTCTACAAACATAAGAGATATGGTGGCTTTTTTAAAGATAAATGATTTGTGAGAATTTAGGCTTATGGTATGGTATTGACTTCAAACGTCTGCATCACTGGGTTTATTATACAGGTTGATTCAAAATTGAGTGCAAAGATTTTAAGGGCGTATTTACCAGCCAAAAATAAGATTTTTTTTTTCATATAATCGTATGTCCTAACTTGCTTCGTTTTCTAGATACAGGGTGTTAATTTTTTTTAAAAAAATCGGGTTTTTATCAATTATTAATAAAATAAATTTATTGATTCCAGTGGCGTCTCAGGGGACTACCTACTTGATACTTATAGGTAAAATTATGGTACGCCACCCCTTTTTTGACAATTTAATTTTTTTTTAGATTAAGCGGTCAATATTGTAACTTTCTTGCCTCTTGAGCTTTACTCGTATCTAGCTTTGTTTCCAAGAAAAAAATCAAAATCTGGGCCTCGCCCCATTAAAAAAATAATAAATTCGAATCAATTATTGAGACTCATTTAATCTGTTTAATTTCTATTTAAAATTCAGCTTAGCCTAAGTAACAAATACACAGAAAAGCAGATTTTCATAACAAATGCTGGAAATGGCTGCCTCCTGCGGTGATACAACCCTCCATTCTTCGCCTCATGGACTGCCGAACGCGCTCGAAAGTTCCGGGAGTATTTCTGACTACCTCCAAGGCATGAAATATCCTTTGTTGTAGGATTTCAATGGAAGGAACTGGTCCTGCATCATAAACCAGGCTTTTAACATGGCCCCATAAAAAGAAATCCAACGGGGTACAGTCTGGCGAACGCGATGGCCAAGCTATTGGACCTGCTCGGCCGATCCAGCGTCTGGGGAATTCAAGGTCTAAATATTCGCGGACAGTTATTCGAAAATGGGGAGGGGCTCCATCGTGCATAAAATAAAGTTTTTTGCGAATATTCAACGGCACATCCTCCAATAAACCGGGTAAATGATTTTGTAAAAAGTCCAGGTATGTATCACCATTTAAAGTTCGGGGAAAAATAAATGGACCAATTAAAAAGTCCCCAACAATCCCTGCCCAAACATTCAAACTGAACTGCTCTTGGTGGTTCGACTGTCGAATTTCGTGGGGATTTTCAATATCCCAAACATGAATGTTATGATAATTAACGACTCCATTGCGGGTAAATTGGGCTTCGTCGGTAAATAGGATGCGAGATAAAAAGTTCGGATTCCTGGCACTATTATTTAGTATCCATCTTGCGAATTGTACCCGCTGGGGAAAATCTCGTGGGAGCAAACCCTGCACGCGCTGGATATGGTATGGATAAAAACTATTTTGATGTAAAACCCTCCAAACTGTCGATTGACTAAGGTTTAAATCCCGTGCAATTTGCCTCGTGCTTAACGCAGGATTCTCTTCAATAACTTGCAGAATTTCCTCTTCCGTCATCACGATTCGGACTTCACGCGGCCTACCAGCATTCATTTTGGTAGATTGGAATCTTCCAAATTCCCGGAGATGCTGATGAGAGTTGCTGAAAGTTCTACAGTTGGGCAGCCGACGATGAGGAAATCTTAACGAGTACATCCTACGAGCTTCAAGCGCATTTCCATCAGCTAGACCATAAACAAAATGAATATCTGCAAGGTGCTCGAATGAAAATGGTTCATTTTCCATTTTTAAAAGAAAAGAAAAATGAAAAATAACCACACAACAAAAACTAAACCGACTGTAAACACCAAAACGTAAATAATGACAATTGTGTCATGGTTACGGAGAAAAACAAATTACTGCTAACAAGGGTCACAGCCCTCTGCTTACTTACATGTTTTAATAGGGCCAGGCCCCGATTTTGATTTTTTTCTTGGAAACAAAGCTAGATACGAGTAAAGCTCAAGAGGCAAGAAAGTTACAATATTGACCGCTTAATCTAAAGAAAAATTAAATTGTCAAAAAAGCGGTGGCGTACCATAATTTTACCTATAAGTATCAAGTAGGTAGTCCCCTGAGACGCCACTGGAATCAATAAATTTATTTTATTCCCACCAAAGGAAGGTCATTATGACGACAAATAAGCCTACCAAATTTTATTTAAATCGGCTGAAAGGTTTTTAAATAATTGATAAAAACCCGATTTTTTTAAAAAAAATTTAACACACTGTATCTAGAAAACGAAGCAAGTTAGGACATACGATTATATGGAAAAAAAATCTTATTTTTGGCTGGTAAATACGCCCTTAAAATCTTTGCACTCAATTTTGAATCACCCTGTATAGTGAAAACGACTTTCAAATATTGCATTCAACACTAACTATTACCTTAATCTTTTTTAATATTTTGTAAGTTGTTGATGATTTAGGATATAAAAAAATATCTTACCGATAAATCTGCAGCAAGTGGCAGTACTGTGGGCTTATTAAACCTTTTCTCATTCAAATTCAGGCTTCAGTAGATACTTCTGTTGACCATTCTTCTTCTATTAATTTCTTCATAATATTCAATACTGTAGCAAGATCCCCTTTTGAGGGGGGATTTCGCTCGTCCGGGCGGGGCAAAGAAACACAAACACAAGCAGAGTACTTTCACCTTTCAATATAATGTCTAAGAAGGGTTACTTACACAAGGGGTTCTTCGGTGGTAGAGTTGCCGGATGAGGGTCCTTGGGCTGCACGGGAAATGCAGCGGGGCGGTCGGGCGTCGTGGGGCGTCCTGAAGGGGCTGGCCGACCTGGGGCGTGGCTGCTTCCGTCGTCGTCCTTGGCGAAGTAGTCCCGGCGGTTGAGGTCCTCGAAGTGGTTCTCGAAGTGGTTCCCGAAGAGGTCCATGAAGAGGTCCTCGAAGTGGTTCTCGAAGAGGTTCTCGAAGAGGTCCTCGAAGTGGTTCTCGAAGAGGTCCTGGAAGTGGTGCAGGAGGTCCAGCTTAGGTGGGCGCTCCGAGTCCGTGCTGCTCTAGTGGGGAGGTGGGGGCGGAGGAGACCCAACTCAGGTGGATGCTTCTCCGAGGAAGGTGACCCAGCACAGGTGGATGCACCGGAAGATGACGACCCAGCAAAGGTGGATGCATCAGGAGGTGGTAACCCAGCACAGGTGGATGTACCAGAGGTTGGCGACCCAGCAACGGAGGATGCACCAGGAGATGGTAACCCAGCACAGGTGGATGTACCAAAGGTTGGCGACCCAGCAACGGTGGATGCACCAGGGGATGGTTTGCTCTTCTTTCGGTTTCTGTGCTCTTCCAACCCAACCCAGGTGGATGTAGAAGAGGAGAGTTCGAAGAGAAGGAGCGAACTGAGGATTCATGGCTCAGCGCTCCTTTTTTGTACCCTATCTTAAGCGGGTGGTCTGACGTCAGAAGCGGGGGTCGTCCATGGACGAATAGGAATCGCTTGGCGCGTGGGGGTAGTTCCCGAGCGCCGGCGAGGGCGGATTGGTGCGGAACTAAGGGTTCTCTCGAGGGGGTTCCTACACCTACCCAGTGTTGAAGGTGCCGTACTTACGGAACTCGGCTTCAGGGGGCGGTAGGGGTATTGATTTCGTTACAATACGGTTAAATGTGGTGAGTTTAAATTTTCTTTGCACTTCCAGAGAATGGGCTGCTGTAATAGCTTTTTTTAAGGATAGGAACAAAACCATTTTCATTACCCATATGGCATATTACTAGCCTCTTCCCTTTTCCCGGAGGGTTTTTCAGTCCATTTGAAAGGCCACTCAAAACAGATTGTCTGCTGGAAGTTACAGTTTGATCTCTCCACGTTTTCTGTTTCATATGAACAGCGTTTAGCCATGTTTCATCGAAGTAATAAATTGTCCTTCCTTCTTCTCGATACCGTTTAATTGTTGTTAAATAGTTCCTTCTCCAACATATCTCATTCCGATCTGTTAACATGGCATCTTTACCACGCCGAACATATTCAAAATTCAATTTCTTGACAACTTTACAGAACTTTGTTTTCTTAAAGGAATGCAAGCTTCGTCGTTATTGACAACGCTTAATATTTTCATAATGGTGGGAATTTCATTTCGGGACAAAAATTGGTGTACTATTATTCTTATTGCGTTTTCATCAAAATCATCTAAAGTATGTTCAATTTTTGTGCGACTTTTAGTCGCTTTTGGCGCAAATACTTTATTGTGTTTGTTATATTCCTTAATCACACGTTTTATAGTGCTTTTGCTAACTCCTGTTGGAGTAGTTAACTATCTTCCAGGTCTCTTTTTGGGAGGCGAGCAGGGAAGGTTTCTTTCCATAATTGCATTGGATCACAGAAATATGTTTATACAAATTTATATCATAAACCTGAATAACAATAGCGATACGTTAAAATAAACCATTAACTAAAAGTCTACTATCACCGTCAACGACTTACCTGAACGCTTGTAAACAGACAACTAAACTTGTTAATTTTACTGAACCGACTCCGTACGTCAACAATACCCGCCAAAAGTTTTATGACTTTTCCACCAATAGCAAACGACGTGTATTAGGTGTTGTCTAACTTTACTACCTCTTCTCGATTCGTGGATGTTTTCTTCTCAGTGGATTTACAATAATATACTGCATTACCAGAGTAAGCGTTCTAAAATTGCTTCAAAACAGCAGCATATGCTAACACAAATGTCGAACAATACACTGGATGCTTGTCGCTAACCGGCTTAATCGTCGGTACATAAAGTGGTAACAAATCTTGCTAGTCATGTGGAATTATTTTTTACCGATTTATTTACATTGCTGCCTCTTCTCCGTAGTGTGGTAAACGGTACCTTGAATGCTTTAGAGGCCCTCAGCGATTCCATCTCCCCATTTTAAACAGCTTTAATAGCATTTGCCATGTCTGCTTCTACCATATCCATTTTTGTACCAAAAGTGTGTGAAGCTCTGTACAAAGATTTACAACCAAGTTATATGAAGGTAAGTTATTAAAACTAAATTAAGAATATAAGATTTATTCAAAATAATTTAGTTTTAATATCAGAAAAATGTTCAAACTAAAATTAAAACTAATCCAGTGTTATAAAATATTTTTATAAACTTTAACACTATTTCTGCTCCTTGCATAGCTACATAGATAGCATTATTTAAACCCTGACTACAACAGTCATTGGAAACACACATGAAATTTGCATATCCGGAAGATATCTACAGTCTAACATATTTGATGCAGAAGTAGATGGCCTACTAGCATCTGAATATTTCTCTCATGAAGTGGAAGGCCTATTTTCGTTTTGACCAAAGTTATCTCCATTAATATTCTCTGTTTCTAATAGTTTCAATCGTTTTTCTGTTATTATTTCTTGAATTTCTAATTGATGTTGCAGAGCATGCTTTAAGTGCCTGTCCACGTGAGAGTAAATTCTTATAGTTGCTCTCGAGAGTACTCTCACGACTGTTTTCATGCGAGAGTAATTTTACGCCTCGAGAGCCGTACGTATAGTAGCCGGAGAGTTGCTGTCACAAATTACTCTCAGGACCATGTCCACTGGAGAGCATTGGCATTGTACTAGCTTTTGAATTCCGTCGCTACTTGTGTCAGTATCAGTCGAGATATCTTCCCATAACCAATGAACTGCTGCAGCAATAATAGTTGCACTGGAAATTCTTAAAAAAAAAATCGTGGATATCGCGAAGGCAGCAACACGGCGCCACTAACAATCTTGTGCGTGAAATGGAAATAGAGGACGTGTCAATTTCGAAATTTTATTCGAATGACCGCAGTACGGTTGGAAGAACTAATAGAATTAGTTGGTCCAACTATTGCAAAACAAGATACGACAATGAGACAAGCTATGCCAGTGAGAGAACGCATACTGGTAACCCTTCGCTTTTTAGCATCAGGTTTGTATAAAAATACGTATATCTATAAACTGCGTTGAGATCGAGATTGAAATACATAAATAACGTTCAATGATTAAATTTCTCTTATTTATTTATTATGATTTTGTACGATGTGTTACAGGTGATTCTTACAGCAGTCTACAATATTTATGTCGAATACCCGTGTGTACAATCAGTCGAATAGTGACTGAAACAACGAGAGTTATATATAACGTTCTAAAGAAGGAATATTTAAAAGTAAGTAAAATGATTATAGTAATTAATGAAATAACATGAAGATGCAGCCATGAAATGTAAAAAAATGTTAATAGTAGGTTTCAATTGTGTTGTAAGTCAGTTTCCATGTCAAAAGTCATATTTGAAGTAGATGTTTGATCGTATTGTGCGTAAAAATTCCGGGTGGTTGTAGGTGTGTTATCGGTAATGGCGATGGTGACGGTGATGGCCCTGAATACGGCAATGGAGATGGCGCTGAATGTTGTAATGGTGATGGATATGGCGAAGATACTATAGATGCGGAAGTAGAGTCAGTATCGTCTTCGTCGGCAATACGAGCTATCGCTCTTCTAATTTCAGATTTCAGTCTTCTTCTATTTGAATCAAACCGCAAACTTTTAAGCTCCATTGCAACAATGCAACGTATTCCTCGAAACGTTCATTCTCATCTCGTTCCTTTTACATTATTTCTAATGCACGTGTGTATACTTTGGAATGGTCATCATCTGATTTTACGTTTAATTTACGTTTAGAGCCCGTTTTTTCAAATTTTTCTTGTTTTATACTGTGCTTACTTCAGTCCTCCATATTTCTTTGCGTCTCTTGAGTTTCGTCGTTGTTGACATCACCATGACCATCTTCTTCTTCATTGCCTTAATCACATATAGATATTATAAACATATGATTATACGATTACATGTCATAATACGCTTATATTTTTATTAAAATACTGTATATTCGAAATAATTATTAAGCAACAATACTAATATTATTTTTATATTGCCTTTCAGTTTCCGAATACTACAGAAGACGTTACTAATTTCTGAAAATTTCAATAAGCGATGGAATTTTCCTCATTGCGTAGGGGCGCTGGATGGGAAACACATTGTCATCCAAGCTCCGAACAATAGTGGAAGCATTTATTACAACTACAAAGGAACTCATATCATAATTCTGTTGGCTGCCGTGGATGCGAATTACAAATATATATATATATATATATATATATATATATATATATATATAAACTAAATAGTAACGGGGATGCAGCCTTATCTTGGGACTTTTTTTAAAAGAACACTCTTATTCCTTTAATACAGGAGCTTTCGACAATGTTTATTGTCTTTATCAACTGCAAAGAAAACGAGATTGCTGTTAAAACTATATAACACATCAGATCCAGAAAAAAATTCAATATTGGAGTGGAAGAGGCAGGTTATTTGTTCAGAGACGTTACAAAGATATTTCAAAAATGGATTTTTGAATCTATATATAATCTAATCTAATCTAAATTATATCTGAATATAATTAATTTTAGGTTTGGATATCACCGGAAAAATGATATGAATTGGAGGTATAAAATGTGCAACTGCACAAGTGCAGTGAGTATGATTGCATCGTTCCAGCGGTGACTACTTACGAAACGAATTCGTTTGTGGGTGTGTCTAGTGCTTCTCTACGTAAGTTTTTTTTAATTCTATCGTCAAAGATTATTAATAGCAATAATTTTTAATAGGATCTTGTGTAAGTACCATGAACATTGAGATGAAAAGAGTTGAGATAATTGAAATACTGGGTAGTGTCACACGCCTGAGGACCTAGGGTCCAAAGGGAGTGCTCTGGTTGGGGGTGTAGCTAAGTAGAAACTAAAAAGAAGTAGGGATTATGGAATTATTGTCATCGAGGAAGATGAAGTGATTCAGGTTAACGAAGGGGAGGAGAAAATTTAGTTGAACACAATAATAAGCATGAAGTGATTAATGTTGAAGATGAAGTGATTCAGGTTAACGAGTGGGGAGGGGAAAATTTACTTGAACAAAATAATGAGGATGAAATGATTAATGTTGAAGATGATAGTGATGATGAAGACAATATTAATTTTGAAAATAATGATGATGGATTTGAAGAGTCCGCTCACCGTGAAATATTATAACACCAGACAAATTCATATATCAGAGATCTTCGAAGCAACTTGACGAATGCGTATTTGCATAGACCGAACTTATTTTACCGTAGATAATTTAAATGTATGTAGGACATGCATTTACAATTATTTAGGGAATTATAATTACGTGGGAAGAATGCCAGAAGTCCACCAAGTTAGATTTCATGCGACATGTCTCATCGCGCATCAGCATGCGTCATCCGAATGGTGTGGAATGTGTCGCGGGGAATTGTCCTGCACAATTTTGGAGGACTTCTGTTCTGAATGTATTACGCATTCGTCTGATTCCATATATCCCTAGTCAGTATTCATATAAGTATCGCCACAGTCAAGCGTAAGTTATTTTTTCGTTTATTTTCCCATTTTACACTAATACAAAATTATTATTGATAGATCATTTTCACCACCTAAGATACCAAAATCGACCAGTTCTGGAAGACTTCTATTCGTATAATTACCACAGCATCCGAACGTAAGTTATTTTTTTTATTTTTTCCCTATTTTGCACTAATAGAAAATTATTGATAAATTATTCTTTCAGCTAAATTCAATTCGGCATCAACCAGTTCTGCAAGACTTCTACTACCTTAATTCACCTCAACATCACAGTTCTGGAAGACTATTCTATTCGTATAAGTACCCCAGCGTCCGAACGTAAGTTATTTTATTTTCTCAATTTTGCAGTAATAGAAAATTATTATTGATAAGTATTTCACTAGTTAAATTCAACTCGACATCGACCAGTTCTGCAAGACATCTACCACCTAAATTCAATTCAACATCGTTCAGTACTGCAGGACTATTCTAACAATCTAACAACGACTTCATACCTATTCCATATCAACATCGCCCAATTCAACTGGATGAACATGGAGGACAAGATTGGATAGGCTAGTGATAACATTGTAAAAATTATACGGCTAGCACAAAATGAGCTTTTAAATTTTAAAAATGGTGAACGTAAGGAAACGTGGATCAAAATGATTATACGTAATATTCGTTTAATTATGAACCACTTAAAAAATGGTAAAAATATTAATCATCCTTCGAAATTAAAATTACAAACGAATTTAGGTAATTTGAAAAGATACAAAAATTTACTCAAAAACTAAGTTCAGGTACAAAAAATCGAAGTGGTAGAGTGAGATGGGAGGAAATAAATTCTGCATTTAGATGTAATATTCGTTCGGCATTATATGAAATATTACTCATATTGATACATATTAATTTTTATCTGATGCATTTACCCTCTTCCAAAGTAGAACTAAAAATGTTTTAAAAAAAGTTTAACATCATTAAAGTAAACACCATATTTTGTGGAGAATTTATAAAATCTTCAGGTATTGAACAAGTTACTGATTTTATGTATTTCAAACCTAAAAATGAAATAATTAATTTGGGTACTAATTTGAATGAATGGTTTCAAGAATATGTACTAGAAAAAATTCTTCACAAATTTTTTAACTTTCAGGAGAAAGATTCTGGGTTGGCGTTAAGCAAAATAATAAGTTCAAAAGTTAACATTAACAAATTTGAGATGGAAAATGGTGCCTCATCCTTCATTCCAATACCAACGGAGATTATGCGAAAACGTGCGTGTATTAATATACGAAACAGTGATGAGGCAAGTTTTGCGTGGTCCATTGTTTCAGCTCTTTATCCTACTAGTAGTCACCCATGCAGGATTACATCATATCCTCATTATTCAGAAGTTTTAAATATGAATGTCATCGAACTCCCCGTAAAACGTAAAGATATTAATATTTTCGAGAAACAAAATAATATATCCGTTAATGTTTATATTTTAGAACTTATTGTGCCACCCATGTCAGCATTCTTTGTGACTTTGCCAGCACGCCTTACAAAGAAAAAAAGTTGACCGACATGTAAATTTGTTAGTGATTCAGAGTAAGTATTTCCCAAAAATTAATGATTATGAGGCGGTGCCTGACGAAGAGTGTAATGAAATTAAGTATCACTATTGTCGGATGTCTTTCTGCATTAGTGTCGAAACAATCGAGCAAGCATGGTCATAAGATTTTCATTTGTGATCGATGTCTTAAATTATTTTCATACTGAGAAAAAATTTCACGACCATTATATTGCATGTAAAGAAAAATATTATTATAAAATTTCTTTTCCACGTTACCGCAGTATCGAATTTAAAGAATTAATCCAAAAAGAACCTGTACCTTTTGTATTATATGCAGACTTTGAGTCTATGTTGATTCCTTATAATGATGACAGCCCACAGCTTAAAACCCAAAAGTATCAGATACATAAAACTTTTAGTGCAGGATATTATTTGAAGTGTAATTATGATGACTCGTTATCATATTTTAAAAGTTATAGAGGGTAGGATTGTATGGAGTGGTTTAATAATAAAAAATGTTGTACCAATGGGGAATCCTCCACAGATTGGTCGTACTCCAGGTCATACCTGTTGTTATATTTGTGAAAAAATTATTGATCCTAAAGATATTGTTCGTGATCACAACCACTTCACAGGGAAGTTCTGGGGCTTTGCGCATAATTACTGTAAACTTCCCTACCAGAAATCACCAAAGACTATGAATATACATTGTCTTTGAAATCCCTTATGATTCCAGTAAGTTTTCATAATTATTCTGGATTTGACAATCATTTTATTATAAAGAACTTAGCGAAAAATAGCAAAGTCGCGCTGCTCCCTATTAACAAGGAAAAATACATATCTTTTCCTCGAGAAGATTGCGAAACGAAAATAAAATTTCGTTTTATAGATTCTCTAAGATTTTTAGGTGCATCCCTTGAGGAATTAGTATCTCCTTTATCCCTAGAAAACTTTCAATTATTAAAAAAGAATTTAGATATTTCGATGATGAAACATTGCAATTGCTAATGCGAAAAGGTGTTTTTTTCTATGACTATTGATTGTTGGGAAAAACTGGAGGAGCCTCAGCTTCCATCTATATCTAAATTTTATAATAAACTAAATGACGTAAACATTACGGAACATGACTATTTACATGCGAAAAGAGTGTGGGATAAATTTTTTATCAAAAATTTAGGCGACTATTCGGACCTATACCTAAAGACCAATATTTTGATACTAGCAGATGTCTTTGAGATTTTTCGTGCCAATGCACATGCCATATATGGATTAGATCCAGCTTGGAGCTGTACTATGCCTGGATATACATGGCAATGCATGTTCAAATATACAGAGTATATGCTTGATACCATACAGGACGTTGATATGCTCATGTTTATGGAGCAGGGTATACGTGGTAGCATAAGCCAGTGTTGCAACGGATATTCTAAAGCTAATAATTAGTATCTTCCAACATATGATCCCACTCAACCTTCATCCCATATCTTATACCTCGATGTGAATAACCTATACGGGTGGGCTATGAGTCAACATTTTCTTTATGGAGGTTTCGAGTGGGGTCGATACAAATATCAATGTTACTCAGGTTGTCACGTTTGAATTTTACTTACTTATCGTTTATCTTATTCCTAGTCCGGCTAGCTAAAACTTAATTAGATTAGGGTTGGTTGAAATAGAGTCAAAAGTAAAATTCCAGCAGTTTAATTAGGTTCTTCGAAATGACAAAAAATACCAACTCAAATCGGACGAGAATCGTCCACTAAACAACTACTAACCTACTTATAATTTTGTGAGGAAAGCATTAGTCAGCCCTGTAACTTATTCACAATACCTTATTAAATTATCCAATAAAAATCTTGACAACCATCAACCACAACCACAATAATCTCGGCAAACCACCGCTTACGGAAAATGAGGGAGACGACGGTTGTCGTTCTGGAGTGCCATTCGTCCTCGGGAAGTTGAGGAGGCGGCGAGTGCCGGACTGTAGTGGTCGTACACTTCCTCAGTGCAGAAGTACCCTAAGTTGCTGGGTCGGACCACTGGGCCGTCGATCAAAGGCCGTAAAACACACTCACGACCGTCAAGAACACAATCTCGTTATTTACTTTCACCTGATTCTCGCGAGTTTACGGGGCTTTCCACTCCTGGGCACTTACACGTTCAAATTCCCGTTAAACTTTACTTTTCACAATAATTTCCCTACAATTATGAGTTTTATAGTATTAAGTTTGTCAAAAAGAATCTCACGTGTTGTTACTTCCAATGCCCAGAACCAACTGCCCGATTTCCTCCTCGACCCTCTCGAACTTTCACTTTTCCCCGTTTTTCCGTTTGACAGCCGACCAATCCTCAATTTTCAGTTAAATCTTCTTCTTCATTTCCACCTATCTCTGACCAGTAAAATATCTAATAGGCGTGACCGATCTCCCCTCTTTACAAGACATTTCATTCTCTTAGCACGTGATATTAACGGTTGTTATGGTTTCTCGGAATACATTACCCGTAAACAAAATAGTGAAGGTTAACCTTCGACAGACTATTATTCCGCCGATCAATAGCGTTGAAACGGATTGGAGAATTGTTCTCCAATCCATACTTTGACCATACTCAATCACAGCTATCATTCGCACCTTTGTTTGAAATTTCAATCGCCTAGCTTACGTACTTTTCGAGTTAGAGAATAGGCGACGGTAAGGCGCGAGTCGACCGTAATAAATTGTTTACCGACCCGCTCGAGTCCGGCTCCAAACGCTTCGCACAAATTCAGTTGCTATGCGGGAGAAAATCATACCCTAACAAGGTGGCAGATGATTTACCTGAAGGTTATTTTCTCGAGATAGATCTCGAGTACCCAGAAAATATTCATGATCATAAAGATCTCCCATTGTGCCCCGAACGTACCTGTCCTCCAAGATTTAAATACCCTAAACTCAAGACAACTTTACACAACAAAACACATTATGTGATACATTACCGCAATCTTAAACAAGTCCTAGCTAACGGACTAAGACTCATACGAGTACATAGAGTTCTAAAATTCAAGCAATCGGCGTGGCTGAAGCCCTACATAAATCTCAATACTCAACTAAGAGCTCAAGCAAAAACCACCTTTGAGAAAAATTTATATAAATTAGTTATTAATGCAGTATTCGGCAAAACAATGGAAAATATTCGAAAACATCGTAATGCCAAATTAATAAATAAATGGGAAGGACGTTACGGAGCAAAAAATTTAATAGCATCACCATATTTTAAATCTAGAGAAGTATTTGATGAAAATTTGTAGCTATCGAGTTAAGAAAGACTGATTTAATTTTTCATAAACCCATAGGGCGTGCCATTCTAGATGTTTCAAAAACATGTGTGTACAACTTTCATTATGATTTTATGATGACAAAATTTCCTAATTTTAAACTCGTTTATACTGATACTGATAGTTTAATTTATGAAATTCACTGTGAGGATGCTTATAAGGAAATTATTTATACTTATATCGATAAATCTGATACATGAGATTACGCACAGAACAACCAATATAACATCTCTAGGAAAAATTGTAAAATTCCGGGGCTAATGAAGGATGAGGCTAATGGAAGTCTTGTAACGCTCACTTTAGTAATTTTAAATTTATTTGGCTTAATTACTTCTAAGAGAACGAACAATTGCCACGGCTAGCTCTGCCTGCAATGAGTACTCTTTCGTTGATTTTTAATTCCTGGGGTCTTGGGGAGAATTCAATAAATGTTCAAACGAATGATGATGGTTACACTGAGATATAATTTCATTTAATATTTTACACGTATATGACTAATCACCACATTTAAAAGAACAAGAGCCGCATTAATGAATTCACTTACGCCTATAAGTAGGCAACCAACAATACACTATACTAATTGATGTCAGTGGTGTCTAAGATCTTAACTAAACCGACTTCGAATTTGTTATGTTCGCATCGCTTACATAACCCTAATGTTACGTTACCTCGAGCTAAGTTCCCATTAAATTCCTACAACAATAGCAAATTCTATTCTCTACGGGGAACACCTACCGAACAAAGGTTTTACTGTTAACTGCTGGCAATGTAAACAAGCAAGAAAAAAAGTTATACTAACAATCCTTCAGAGGAGAAACAAATCAAATGTACAAATACCTCACATATAAGTGTCTCTATACATTGGTCGACCAATAGTAAAACGTACGATACCTGATCAGGGTTTATTGGCGTTGTCGAAGAGGGGCTCACTCACGCAGGCTCTATAGCCCTCGTGCGTAGAAACCACCGGAGGAGTACTGGCTCGATGGTACTCTTGAGCAGGCTAGTCCTGTTGACTGGCCACGTCCGCTGCAGGTTCGCAGCCCGACGCCGGGTCCTGAAGGCGTTGACGCAGAAGTCGGAAGTCGTTTGCAGAAAATTCAAGGAACGCCGTGCGAGTACGTTCGCGCGTCACTATTCACTCGCTCACACTTCACTTTACAAATGTACAATACAATTCTTCAACAGAAGTACGCACACTTCTTGTTTACCTAACCTCAAAACATTAACCTCTGTCAATCTGACCTTCACAAAGTACAACGCCTACAACGGTCCCTGTTAACCTCAAATTCCAGCTAACAACGGACGTCTTTAGGCGTCGAACGTTCGTACCAAACTCCTCGTCCCTCTTGCAAAATTCTGCCACTTCTCCTCGTACCTACGCGTAGTGCCGCGTTTTCATTGGACGCGCTTTTCTCCCTCCCTTCTCACGTGCTCTGCTCGTGTCCAAATTTCTTCAACCGTTTTGTTTACTCAAGATGTTCGCCCTTTACCGCGAGGTGGGAAGCAATTAAAATTATCTTTACACAGGAATATCTCAATTAATTTTCCATCCCCAACTTTGATTTTAGTATCTTATAAAAGGGCTATTCCGAGACTAACTCAAGGTGAAATTCTGGGTTGATCCGTTATTGCGGGGGCGAGTAATTAGCTAAGCGTCATTTATCTCCTACAAGCTACCATTTCTCGGCGTCCAGAGCCGTACTGGAAAATATGACCGTTACAGTCTAATTAAACAATTTATTTGATTAAGATCTAAAATGCATACTTACGAAATTGGGGGGGGGGGGGTAAAGCCATAAAAAAATAAAAAAAAACAATAAAAAAAGTATAATATATTATCACTAATCGCAGTATATTGGTATACTATTCTGCGAGTATATTGGTATCTAGTGATATGTTGTATTTGGAGCATATTTATATCTAGTGGACTCTTTTATTTTATATCATAATAAAATTATGTCACGTATTTATAAAGGTTCTTCTATATCTTATTATATCATATAGGTATCTAACTACATTAATAAATATTTTAACTACATACATTTTTTTATGAAAGAAATAAAAAACCAAATATATTTTAAATAACCTTTATTAATCACTAAGTACAAATCATTTAAAACATTTGTTTATTGCAGTACAGTAATTCTCTTATACAGTAACTTTCGATACTTCTAGAAATATCGTAGAATGTAGATATTACTTCTTCAGGATTTCTTTCCTTACACAAATCTTATCATTTTTATAAAAATTTTGTAATAAGTATCAAGATGAAGTTCATTCAAATCTTCAATTTTAAATTTAATAAAATTATTATGTGTATTACACAATTCCAACACATTATTTTCTACTAAATATATGGTGACACATCCCTTAGTAATCGAAATCATCTTAATTTCAACATAGGAAATATCGCTAATTACAATATCACCTCGACATAGAAGTCTAAGATACGACATATCGAAGTTTTTAAAATATCCTCCATTTAAAATCCAAGAAGTATTTGAGATTAAATTTTCCCATTCATCATCATTAAATATTATATGAGTCACATCGTGAATTTTTATTTTTATTGCGGTTTTAAAATTTCTTGAGGCACTGAGCCCCACATTCACTTCAAACCCACTATTTTCACATGAAATTATTGAACTAAGTATAAAGTAACGATTTTTTTCTTTGAGTTAAATGTTGGGAGGTTGGCGGTGGTTGCGACGTCAACTGTGTTGGTATAGGAGGTACTAGCAGCAGCGGTACTAATTTCTTGATGAAATGTATTTATTTCATCATCTGTAGTTGGCGATAACGGGGGTGGAGGTGGAGGAGAAATGTTAAATATTTTTTCAACATCAGTCATCTCGACGACTTGACGGTTACTGATTAAGTTTCTAGACGTTTAAGTATTTATTCTACAATACATCAGCGACATCTATCCACGAATCATGTTTTTTATTGTAACCAAGCCATCGTACCAAGACTTTACTACCTTTTCTTCTTAAAATTTTCTCAACCAAATAAACGTCAGGATATTTTCAACGACCGAAGGTTGTCCAGCTTCTCAAAGTTGGCCATGGTAATTTAACCAAAGGAAAACACCAAGTCTTAGCTAACTGCTTTATTAAAGATGAGCGATCGGTTTTGGCTTCATAGAAGCCATCATCAGTCTCGCACTACATGAATGAGGAGCATTAGCAAACAGAAGGTAAAGCAATACTCACAAGTTGTTTTTGTTTTTAGGGCTCCTGTTGTTCGAAATGTGCGGCGTCACACATACAAAACAAATACGTTGACATACACAGTTAAAATAAATAAAAATTAGAA
Source organism: Cryptocephalus moraei (assembly GCA_946251905.1). Classification (NCBI taxonomy): domain Eukaryota; kingdom Metazoa; phylum Arthropoda; class Insecta; order Coleoptera; family Chrysomelidae; genus Cryptocephalus; species Cryptocephalus moraei. Next base: position 17,240,958 of record OX276459.1, read on the forward strand.
ATTAACACACATCGAACGAGATTAACTACATAAAGTTCTTTCAGGACATGAATCAAGCCCTAAAGGCGCGAGCTTCCTCATTCTTGAGAGGTTGGGAAGTAACTACGAACGTGTTCGATCTTCAAGGATTAAGTTTTGCCCCCCTTGACATTCTAGAAAGATCTCGAACGTCGGACCGGCCAAGGAGGGGCAGTTGAAGAAGACATGCGCAAAATTGAAAGTTGGCGGGCGTAGGTAAAAACACAGAAACAAGCTTATTCACAGGTTAAATAGAAGATGACGGAACAACGGTCTAACCTTATAAAGTGTTGAGGATTGAATGATTACTAAGAAAGGTTATGTCATTTACACAAGTCATGTTATTGCGCTTCAGTGCCTTAAATATTTCAAGAGTCTCTAGGACGTTCAACCTCACACATTTATTACAAAAGTGTAAAAATTGTACATCCTCCTTGAAATCGCAGGTATAGTGTTCTAATAATAAGTGATTAGCAAATTTTGACTGTGTAACAACAACCCCTTGATCCTTGTAATTAATAAATTGCCTCTCATGTTCTTTTACACGAGTAGAGAAAGAACGTCCAGTTTGGCCTATGTAAGCCACATCACAATCTCCACAGTTTAAACGATAAACACCCGATTCCTTCCACACCTCTCTTTTGTCTTTCGAATTCACAAGAAACTTCCCGGAGTTGTTAACAGTTCTGTACGAGATTGTGATGCCATGTTCGGCCAGGATTCTACCTAGTTTTAGAGAAATTCCCCCGAAGAAAGTAACGACCTGTAAATTATGTCTTTCTCCTTTGATTGATACGGGAGCTGATAGTTGAATATGACATGTTTAAAGATGTGCTTGAAATAAAGTTTATCGATAACTTCAATCGGATAGTTGTTATTAATCCCTATCTGTTTAATGACCTTAATTTCTTTTTGGAAGGACTCATCCGAGAGGTCCAGAGAGAAGGCTCTATGGAAAAGGGAGTTAAAAGCTGCTGCCTTATGTGACCAGGGATGGAACGAGTCATACGGAATAATACCATCCGTAGCAGAGGGTTTCCTGTACACTTCAAACTCCAGTTTGTTATTCTGAACATCCTTGATAACAAGAATGTCCAAGAAAGGTAGACGGTTGTTGACCTCTATCTCGGTTGTGAAACGAATCCTCGGATGTAGAGTATTAATGAGGGAACAGAAACTCACTTTCTTTAATATCATGAAGGGTGTTCAAGGTACGATTATTCGTTACAATCTTCTGCCGCTTAGCTGCACGTCCAAACTTATCAACACCCATTATGAAACGGATACCGCTTGATATGTATAGTTTTTATTTAATGTATTGGATTTTTAAAGTGCAAAGTTCTTTCTCCAACATATGAATTTGGTAAGATAAACCTTCCTCTATGATTTCAAACCGTTTACGTGCATTTGTCCTGTCATCTTCTGTATCACGCTCAAATTTCAAAACTAATTCTTTAAGATCAGTAGAGTTATGATCTTTGAACGCTTTTAAAGTTTCGTTCAATCTGCATTTAATTCATGTTTTCTTCACGTAATTTGATTATTTTATAATCAATGAATTGAGAATAACTCAAGAAACTTTTTAGTTCCATTTTCTTTTCAAAAATTTCACGCATTCTATCCAACTGAGCTAATGTAACTACATCGTACTGATCTACACCATCTTTCACGTCAACAACCCATCTACCCCTAACAGTAAAATAGGTTGATGTAATTTGTGGAACCTCTTCAATTTGATGAAGTCTTTGATGAATCCTACTCAACGATATCTCTGTTGTATCTAGTCTTTGAACCCCTTCAACGATATTTCTGAATAATTAAATCTTTCACGGGACCTTTTCAGCGATTTTCCTGCTGCCGTAGCAGTACGTCCAAACTTATCAACAGTCATCATTGAACTAATATATAGTCTTAGCTTCTTTTAGTTCTTCTATAATTGAAGCAATTTCTAGGTTAATACAAAGATTTCGAATAGATATACGTTTTCGAAACGAAGTCCATTCAAATTAAAAAGCAGTGTTAAGATCGCATTAGTCTTGCCACACCTACTAGGACCGCAAAATATCGCTCGAAAACAATTTGGTAATTATTTGCTGTGTTTAGAATGCACATTTTGTTCAATAAAATCCAAATTTTCGATAGGTAATTGTACACTTTGTTCGATGAAACGCATGTTACTACCTTCATACACATTTCTCTTTTGATGTTTATATAAATCTTAACAATGCTCGAGTTTACATATAGGTGTGTATGTCATTAAAATTCATTTCGATGCTGATACCCGAACACGAAGGTTGTGGGTTACTACACTCTGCAATTAATAATTTACCGGTAGAACTACAGTTGCCTGGTTATCAGTTTTGTGGACTTGGAACCAAACTTGCTAAAAGGCTCGCTAAAGGAGATAAATGGGCTAAATGCTCTTGATGTAGCATGTAAGAAGATAAGAGAGTATTGCATACTCTCAAAATCAATCATTAGAGGATCGACATAAAGCTGATTGGAAATTAGAAGACCGTGCTTGGGAGAGATTTAGCATGTGGGAGAGAGAGTTAGCATAAGATCAACGTCATAACAAAGCTATGGAAGAGGTTGGTAAAGCAGGATCAGGGATCTACCTGAACTAAGAAACTAGGAAACTAAGAAAAAAGTGTAATGGGACAAAATATGTAGACGAATACATGATGATATTTAGCGGAGTGAATCGAGATGAAAGAGCAAGTAAAGGTATAGCTCTATACATTCATAAGAAATGAGAAAATAGACTGAAAGAATACGATTTTGTAAGTGAAAAAATAGTTTTTGGCAAAAATAAAACTAGATAGAGGCAATGCGACAATTTTAGCAGTATACGCCCCAGAGGAAGGAAAAAAGGAAGAGACCGATGCCTTCTACGAAAAGCCACAATTTATAATTAATAAATGTAACGCTACCGACCAAATTTTTCTAACAGGGCATTTCAACGCTAGAGTTGGCGATATTCCATTTGACAAATGTATAGATGCTTTTGGAGAAGGAGTGTGCAATCAGAATGGAAAAATACTTAGAGATTTCGTGACCTTTAAAAACTGAAAATCACTAACGGTTTTTTTTTCAGGAAAAAATACATCCATAAGTATACACGGACGGCGAGTGGCCACAGATCAATAATAGACTACGTGATATTAAATAACAAAGTAGCAGGAACAGTAAGAGACACAAGAGTATACAGAGGCCGTGATATAAGTTCGGATCATTTTATCCTAGTGACGACAATAGATTTATTTGAGAGATGGAAGAAAGTAAAACCGTTCAAAAGTCTAAGTACGGACGAACAAGTATATAAAGTACATCTACTCAGTCAAGACAGCATTAGATACTTATATCAGACGAGAATGAATGTAGCATTAGGACAACTAGAAACAAAGGATAGTACCTATCGAAGAAAAATGGACAAACCTAAAAGTAGCAGTGATAAATGTAGCAAACGAAGTCTTGGGTAAAAAGAAAAGATATAGGAAGCGAAGAGGTTTAAGAATATGGAAAAAGGAAGTCGAAAACGAAGTTCAAGATAAACAAACAGCATATCTAAATAAAATTAACAACCCAACAGAAAGAAATAACGAAATTTATAGACAGAATAGAAACCAAAGCAAACAAATAACACGAGAAGCACACGAGGAATCATGGAATAGATTCATAAGCAACATCGAAGCAGATATACATGGTAGACAAACTATGGCATACAAAGTGATCGAAGCAATTAATAAAGAAGAAAAGGACCAACTAATTATTAATAACATATAACAACGAGAATCGATAATGTGATGTGGCTGATATTCACGTTAAAAAGTCATAGTTCAATACTTTCTATAGATCTCTCTACCCCGATTTATTTAGATGCTAATAATCAATACGGATTAGCGCTACTTGGATTCCATTCCTATAATACAATACCGAACGTTGAGGAGAGTACTAAATTCCATTATTTAGATAAGGAATAATAACGGAACCGCAATAACGGATATCTCCAATTATCTTAATTTTTTTCCAAAATAGTGAAAATATATTTTTTTTTGAGGCCTAACAACACTTTGAAGGTTGAAATCTTCCAGCGTGACTATGATATTGATTTTCGCCATAGTTCTCTTGGACAGCTACTAGGATTCTCAAAATAGATTCTGAAGGCTGGAGAAGTGCAGGAGTCTGATTTACCTGTGAATATCGTGAAAGTAAGAACTATCCACATAGACAGTAATATTACGGGTGGTGCCTATTACAACGATAGACCATCACATACCATATACGAATTCCCCATCAACGACGGTACTGGGTTCGCTATTGACGAAATACCGAAAAACTTACTTTACTTGCCAGTCATTCGCTCGGAAATCAGTAATATTACTTTAAGAGTTTTCGATCAAAATTTTAATCTTGTTAATTTTCTGGGGGAGGAGATTATTATTAGAATAGAATTGAAGATATGGGTCTAGTGATTTATTATAAAAGTTTAGATGTACCTTACGTCAGCCGTAATAAAGCGACAACCGCGTAAGATTGGTGGAAAATTATCTCATAAAAACGCTGCCTATCTGCAATCTCTCGGCTATGTTCTCGTCCGCTAGCCTGTTTGATGTATTCTCAAACGTCATTCAAGATGATACTTCAATTGTTAAGAGTGAACCTCACACTTATTGACCATAACAGGTTCTGCCGGAGTATAAAAATAATATTATAGAAATCATTCCAATCAGGCAGATGTTTTCACTTTAATGTGTGACACTTGTTTAATTACTAATGGAAAATTAACTAAAAAAACTGGAAGTGGAACTGTAAAACTGATTAATAACACTGGAGCGTTCTTTTTCGAATCGATATCACTTAGCCTCCATATAATGTAGAGCTAGATAATACGACAAAGCCTGGTATTGTAAGTTTGATTAAAGGCTACTTGTGTTACAACTCTGACCACAAAAATTCACCTACAATCTGCCGCATGGTGTTATCCAGAAACACCTGAAATCAACGAGGATGGAACATTCGCATTGCGAATTTCTCTCTCTCTCTCTCTCTCTCTCTCTCTCTCTCTCTCTCTCTCATCTCTTAGGTATTATGACTGACTATAAACGAGTGATATTTCAAAATCAAATGAATAGACTTGTAAGAGCTAGCAACGATGCTAATTGTGTGATTGTTAGCACACAAGACATTACAGGAAAACCATCGATAACTAAAATTCAATTGGAAGTAAAACATCTCCAACCTAATGATGATATCAAATACAACCTATTCCAGAGCGTAAAGCGTGACAGTCGAATCCTATTTCCGTTCAGAAAATGGAGTTTACATGAATTACCAAGTCTTGTCTACTCTGTGCTACGGAAGAATCGTGGTCTATTAAAACTGCATTAGGTGTGGAAGCTCCCCACTACGCTATTATAGCATTCCAGGTAGATCGAAAAGATAATGCGTTAAAGGATAATACCCTCTTCGATCATTTAAACATTAGGAATATCTCTTAACATTAAACAGTATGACTTTCCCAGGACCATCCACGCTGCTCAATTTCGAAAAGAATAGCTATAGAACAGCGCACTCTCGCAGATTTTTATAACAATTTTATGGGTCACCCTTTTTCCATAAATGATGAAAAACGTCGTTTATTGGATTTGAAAACATACAAAGCTGGAGCCTTATTTGTGATTAACTGTTTATACCGTCCTGCCAGTATCAAAACTCACGAAATGAATATATATCATTATGAGTAATATTTCATATAATGCCTGAACGAATATTACATCTAAATGCAGAATTTATTTCCTCCCATCTCACTCTACCACTTCGAATTTTTGTACCTGAACCTAGTTTATTGAGTAAATTTTTGTATCTTTTCAAGTGACCTAAATTCGTTTGTAATTTTAATTTCGTAGCATGATTAATATTTTCACCATTTTTTAAGTACATAATTAAACGAATATTATGTTTAATCATTTTGATCCACTTTTCCTTAGGTTCACCATTTTTAATATTTAAAAGCTCATTTTGTGCTAGCCGTATAATATTTACGATGTTATCACTAACCTCTCCAATCTTATCCTCCATGTTTCTCTAGTTGAATTCAGCGATGTTGATATGGAATAGGTATGAAGTTGTTGATGGATTGTTAGAGTAGTCCTGCAGAACTGAATGACGTTGAATTGAATTTAGGTGGTAGATGTCTTGCAGAACTGGTCGTTGTCGAGTTGAATTTAGCTGGTAGAATAATCTATCAATAATAATTTTCTATTAGTGCAGAATTGAGGAAAAAAATAAAGAAAAAACTTACGTTCGGATGCTGAGGTAATTATACGAATAGAAGTCTTCCAGAACTGGTCGATTTTGATATCTTAGGTGGTGAAAATAATCTATCAATAATAATTTTGTATCAGTGTAAACTGGGAAAATAAACGAAAAAATAACTTACGTTTGACTGTGGCGATACTTATATGAAACTACTGACTAGGGATATATGGAATCAGACGAATGCGTAGTACATTCAGAACAGAAGTCCTCCAAAATTTTGCAGGACGATTCCCTGCGACACATTCCACAACATTCGGATGACGCATGCTGATGCGCGGTGAGACATGTCGCATGAAATCTAACTTGGTGGACTTCTGGCATTTTTTCCACGTAATTATAATTCCCTAAATAATTGTAAATGCATGTCCTACATACATTTAAATTATCTACGGTAAAATAATTTCGGTCGATGCAAATACGCATTCGTCGAGTTGCTTCGGAGATCTCTGATGTATGGATATGTCTGGTGTTATAATATTTCACGGTGAGCGGACTCTCTTTAAACCCCTCATCATCATTATTTTCAAAATTAATATTGTCTTCATCATCACTATCATCTTCAACATTAATCATTTCGTCCTTATTATTTTGTTCAATTAAATTTTCCCCTCCCCCCCTCGTTAACCTGAATCACTTCATCTTCCTCGATTACAATAATTCAATTATCCCTTCCCAGTATTTCATTTATCTCAACTCTTTCCATCTCAATGATCATGGTACTTACACAAGATCCTATTAAAAATTATTTCTATTAATGATTTTTGACGATAGAATTAAAAAAAAAACTTACGTTGAGAAGCACTACACACACACACACACACCCACAAAAGAATTCGTTTCGTAAGTAGTCACCGCTGGAACGTTGCAACAATACTGCATTTGTGCAGTTGCACTTTTTATACCTCCAATTCAGATCATTTTCCCGGTGATATCCAAACCTATTATTAATGTGCGGCTGCAAAGGAAAAACGTCTAATCTACTCATTCTGAATACGCGCCTCCGGAATGCTGACCGCTTATCAATTTCCTGTTTTCGTAGTTTCTAATCTTGAATTCGGCGATGTTGATATGGAATTGGTATGAAGTCGTTGTTGGATTGTTAGAGTAGTCCTGCAGAACTGAACGATCTTGAATTGAATTTAGATGGTAGATGTCTTGCAGAACTGGTCGATGTCGAGTTGAATTTAGCTGGTAGAATAATCTATCAATAATAATTTTCTATTAGTGGAAAATAGGGAAAAAATAAAAAAAGGACATACGTTCGGATGCTGTGGTAATTATACAAATAGAATAGTCTAGCTGATCTGATTAATTTTGATATCTTAGGTGGTGAAAATGATATATCAATAGTAATTTTGTATTATTGTAAAATGGGAAAATAAACGGAAAAATAAATTACGTTTGACTGTGGCGATACTTATATGAAACTACTGACTAGGGATAAATGGAATCCGACGAATGCGTAGTACATTCAGAACGGAAGTCCTCCAAAATTGTGCAGGACAATTCCCTGCGACACATTCCACAACATTCGGATGACGCATGCTGATGCGCGGTGAGACATGTCGCATGAAATCTAACTTGGTGGACTTCTGGCATTCTTTCCACGTAATTATAATTCCCTAAATAATTGTAAATGCATGTCTTACATACATTTAAATTATCTACCGTAAAATAATTTCGGTCGATGCAAATACGTATTCGTCGAGTTGTTTCGAAGATCTCTGATATATGGATTTGTCTGGTGTTATAATATTTCACGGTGAGCGGACTCTCTTCAAACCCCTCATCATCATTATTTTCAAAATTAATATTGTCTTCATCATCACTATCATCTTCAACATTAATCACTTCATCCTCATTATTTTGTTCAAGTAAATTTTCCCCTCCCTCCTCGTTAACCTGAATCACTTCATCTTTCTCGATGACAATAATTCAATAATCCCTACTCAGTATTTCATTTATCTCAACTCTTTCCATCTCAATGTTCATGGTACTTACACAAAATCATTATAAAAATTATTTCTATTAATGATCTTTGACGATAGAATTAAAAAAAAACTTACGTTGAGAAGCACTACACACACCCACAAACGAATTCGTTTCGTAAGTAGTCACCGCTGGAACGTTGCAATAATACTCACTGCATTTGTTCAGTTGCACTTTTTATACCTCCAATTCAGATCATTTTCCCGGTGATATCCAAATCTAATACTAATTTGCGGCTGCAAAGGGAAAACGTCTAATCTACTCATTCTGAATGCGCGCCTCCGGAACGCTGACCGCTTATCAATTTCCTGTTTTCGTACATGAACGTTGACCGCTTATCAATTTTTTGTTTTCGTCGTTTCTAATCTTGAATTCGGCGATGTTGATATGGAATTGGTATGAAGTCGTTGTTGGATTGTTAGAGTAGTCCTGCAGAACTGAACGATCTTGAATTGAATTTAGATGGTAGATGTCTTGCAGAACTGGTCGATGTCGAGTTGAATTGAGCTGGTAGAATAATCTATCAATAATAATTTTCTATCAGTGCAAAATAGGGAAAGAATAAAAAAGAACATACGTTCGGATGCTGTGGTAATTATACAAATAGAATAGTCTAGCAGATCTGGTTGATTTTGATATCTTAGGTGGTGAAAATGTTCTATCAATAATAATTTTGTATTAGTGTAAAAAGGGAAAATAAACGATAATATAACATACGTTTGAGTGTGGCGATACTTATATGAAACTACTGACTAGGGATAAATGGAATCCGACGAATGCGTACTACATTCAGAACAGAAGTCCTTCAAAATTGTGCTGGACAATTCCCTGCTACATATTCCACACCATTCGGATAACGCATGCTGATGCGCGTTGAGACATGTCGCATGAAATCTAACTTGGTGGACTTCTGGCATTCTTTCCACGTAATTATAATTCCCTAAATAATTGTAAATGCATGTCCTACATACATTTAAATTATCTACGGTAAATAATTTCGATCGATTGAAATACGTATTCGTCGAGTTGTTTCGAAGATCTCTGATATATGGATTTGTCTGGTGTTATAATATTTCACGGTGAGCGGACTCTCTTCAAACCCCTCATCATCATTATTTTCAAAATTAATATTGTCTTCATCATCACTATCATCTTCAACATTAATCACTTCATCCTCATTATTTTGTTCAAGTAAATTTTCCCCTCCCCCCTCGTTAACCTGAATCACTTCATCTTCCTCGATGACAATAATTCCATAATCCCTACCCAGTATTTCATTTATCTCAACTCTTTCCATCTCAATGTTCATGGTACTTACACAAGATCCTATTAAAAATTATTTCTATTAATAATCTTTGACGATAGAATTACGAATTCGTTTCGTAAGTAGTCTCCGCTGGAACGTTGCAATAATACTCACTGCACTTGTGCAGTTGCACATTTTATACCTCCAATTCATATCATTTTCCCGGTGATACCCAAACCTTAAATTAATTTGCGGCTGCAAAGGAAAAACGTGTAATCTACTCAGTCTGAATACGCGCCTCCGGATCGCTGACCGCTTATCAATTTCCTGTTTTCGTACATGAACGCTGACCGCTTATCAATTTCCTGTTTTCATAGTTTTTAATCAGTTTATTAAAATTTCAAATGGGAAGCGACTTATCCACTCGACCGATTACATTTTCAACGGGAAGTTACGCTTCCGATCGTTAACAAAAGTATCGTTGGGAAATCGAAATAGAAAATACAAGAGATGTGTTAATAGTTTTTATTTTCTGCTTGCGAAATAATACATGTCAATAAAGGATCTCACGTACGTCTCCATTTTCTCGCGTTGTATTTGCCAAAATATGCAGGAACAGGTGTATGGACCTTCTACTGTTGAATCGGATGACCAGGGGCAGCTGACGATATGTTTCCCATACTTAGATTTACGTTCTTCGTCTGCTTCTCTGGTTTTCAGTCGTTCGTTTAACTCTAGAAGTTTTTTCTTATGTGAAGGTGTGACATAATACCCGAATTCGAACAAAAATCTTTCAACTTCCATACTGCAGTTGATGTGAATATTATGAAGATTTATAACAGATTGAATTCAGATGGTATTTAGACCCAATGTTAATTAGCGATTTCACAGTTACTGTTTTATATCCCCCTCAGAATTGTAATTAGTTCAAGTAGACCACCGACGGCTTACCAATTTTCTGTTTTCAATTAAAACCTTACCCTCAATTGATCCCAATTAGCGATCACATAGGTACCGCCCCGGAAGCGGCTTATCTACTCAGGTTGATAACATTTCAAACCGGAAGTGGCTTATCACCAGAAGCGGCATGTCACCGGAAGCGGCATATCAGCCTGATTACATTTCAAACCGGAAGTCACGCTTCCGCTCAGCTTGTGACGTCACTTCCAGGCTTGAAATCGGCTTAATATATCTACCGAGATCCTACATTCTAAAACCTTATCATTTCCGAAATCAACCGGCACCAAATCGAATCTTTAATTATAGGCTCTCATGACCACGAAGGATTGTCAAAAATGCATTTGGCATTATCGACAATAAATTTCGTGTTTTACGAAAGCAGTAGATATAAGAGGCCGGTTCAGCCCGCTTTTCCCGTACATAACCTCACTTTTGCCGGTATTTGAATTTCGCGCTAGCCGGCCTCAAGGTCACCCGCCGCAGCCCGCCGGCCCTTCCACCGGGGTCTTCGCTCATCCAGCGTGGGCTGCGCTCTTCCCTCGGCGCCCCCCCAGTTGCCCGCGTAAGTTTGACGTCACGGAGTCATGGAACACAAAGATGGTGTGACAGATGTCACGGAGGCATGGAACACAAATTTGACAGACGTTGCAAAGATGGTACTTGCCTTCTGGACCCCCGCGGCGAGCCTCCCCCTCATCCTCGTCCCTAATCACGGGGTGTCGTTAGAGGTGTGAGATTTTAGGGTGGGGGAGCGGGAACCCGATCGTAATTTCGACATGATAGATTACCTCGAAACGCTGGTCGTGACGTCACGCTGTTGTTGGTGACTTTGTAGTTGGTGGTGGTGGCACCGATAGGCGGCGTCTTCTTTCAAGATGGCGGCACAAAAATAAAAAACGGAATTCGAATTTGTTTTTATTTTTTATTACAAGTCACAAAAAAAAGTGGTTGACTCGCAGGCGGGGTTGGGATCCACCTCTTGAAGGTTAAAAGGAAAAATTAAAAAAAATCTAACGAAATTCATTTCCTAGCTTACCAATTCACCCCACCCAGACCGTTAGAAAATCTTCTTCATATTTGTAACATACGCGCCTCCCTAAAAAGGGTGGCAGAATAATCATTCCTGGCGGCGCTGGTGTAGAGGCGGCCACGATGAACGGGGGTGGTCCCATCATTATTGCTGTAGGTTTATGCTATAAAAAGCGAATTGACTTAATTAAAATCAAAATAAAAAATCAGAAAGGGAGGTATCATAAATATGGTCGTAGGTTTGTGTTATAAAAGTGAATTGACTTTAAAGAAAATCAAATACAAAATCAGAGTGGGGCTATCACTATTGCCGTAGGTTTATGCTATAAAAAGCAAATTAACTTAATCAAAATCAAAATACAAAAATCAGGATGGGAGGTGTCATAAATATGGTCGTAGGTTTGTGTTATAAAAAGCGAATTGACTTAATGAAAATCAAATAAGTAAAGGAATAACTACTGTATATTTAACTGCAATAATGTACGTGAATTGTGAATATTACCAGTGATTGTATTATTAAAAAATTGAGGATTTACAAAATACACTTACTCTTAAATGGGGGGAGGGGGAGGGGGGGGACAACACCCGCCTTAAATGAACAATCACGGCTCGTTCTGAAACAAACAAACACACACAAAAATTTTTTACACAACAATTTTGAAGTAATGTACCTTCTGCTTCCGTCGCCTGCATTTTGGAAATAAAGTAACGAACGTTTCTTTCCTCGGGAAACGGGAAAGTTTAGGTGAAAACTATTACAACACACACGATTCGAAGACAATTACCAAGACTGTTAAGATAATGGTAATGGACGAGATAGGAGGCACATTTGATTCCAAATATCGAGGACGACAATTACTTGATTAATGAGTTACGCAATTAATGAGGGACACGCATTCGCTTTTAAATCTTTGATAATTACTGCAGCACATAATGCAGAAAACTAATAAACGTATACAATTAGTAAAACACGCTAATTATTGCAAAATACGCACATTAGAATCCGTTTTAATGATTAAAATTTCGTATAAAACATCAGCCTACTTTTGTGAAATCAATTAGTTTGGTGTATGTGCTACAAGGTAATTAATTCACGTGTAAGTACATATCACTAGTACTATCAATCTTTGTCCTAATAAAGTAGAGAATATTGTGCTGGCGATATGTACGTTGCATAATTTTTTATTATCGACGAAAGAATCACGTTCAGCTTATTTCTATCCTGGGTCTATCGATACTGAAGATACAGAAAATCGAAATATTCGACCTGGAGATTGGCGTAAGGCTAAGTCCTAATTGCCAAAAAATTTTAGACGCGCGAATGAGCGAGGCGATCGTCGCGTCGCGTGAATGCGCGATGATCTCGAAATTGTCCAAATTTAAACTCCTAGTTCGGGTTCTCTTTTTAGTCGGCAAAATGACGCGTAGCAAGCAGCAACGTCGTTTACTTTGTGAAAACGTTTACCTCAAATATTTAAGTATCATGAAACGCAAGAAAATTGGACGTCCATACAAGCATGCAATACATCTGAATAGAACAGAATTTGGAGAGTTTCACCATCTTTATAAGGAACTAAGACAAGATCCAGTTTTATTTACCGGTTACACAAGAATGAATATTACAACATTTGATTATATTATTGAAAATATTCGAGAAGAATGTAAGCATGTGCCAACAAATTTCAAGAAACCTATCGATGTTGAGGAAAGACTGCTTTTAACGTTATGGTGAGTAAAAAAATTAAATTAGAATATTTTCATGGTGAACTTTATTTAAAAAATAGTTATACAAATATTTGTATTTATTAAAGATGCATGTAGGTTCTACCTGAATATGATTCAGTAGTTAATGGCGGTGGTGTATTCAGAGGTGGTGCAACGGTAAGAACAGGATTGTTTGCTGATATGGCATCTTCTAAAATAATATATATATATATATATATATATATATATATATATATATATATATATATATATATATATATATATATATATAGAAAATTTGTTTTCTCGGGGATGCAGCCTTAGGGGACCAATTATACTTCTTTTTTACTTTGTGAAAGCTTTCGAAATAAGTTTATTGCTTCTTCAGTCACACTACAATATGAATTACTTCGATATTACATGTATAATCAACAAATACACAACTTACTGTAAGGTGAAGACTCAATTGAAAACTAAGCAGTGACGGGAACAGGAAAATAGATGGTGATTGATTCTGATAACATTGATTAGCCTTAGCTTATACATAATCGATATAATCGATTCAACGTGACTCGACCTAACCTATCTTCATTTGACCTATTTACCTCTGACCTTTCGCATGGAACAAGGAAACAAATGTCAACCTTCTGTGTTCATAGACTTTAGTCAGGGAATGGTAGTATTTGTAGTGTCCCATGGTTTCTAACTTAATACTCAGTATGAAATTCATTAGGAGATATTTCTCAACATTCATGACATTTATCTGTCCTAACGTCTCCTGTTGGAGCACTCCTCTTTACTGAACAGTGTTCCTCCAGGGGAGGTTATGGAGAACTTACACAAACCAACACAACCTAACAAAGCAATTAATTTACCGGAAATACTGTATGACTAGGAAAGACTTGACCCCCATTCCCCAATGCAGGAAAACAACTATAGCTACTCTTGTATTTCAATTTAGTTCTATACCAAGAGAAGAAAACTCTTTAAAATGCCTCTACCTGCCACCAATAGAGGCACTCCCAAGAGAGGTGTTTTAATTAGAGACCTCCATAAGATACTTTATTTGTCTTGTCGCTGTAAATACGGTCATATCCCATGTTAGAACCCCACTCTGCCACCCAATGATGTTCCACATGGGAGGTTCCCGCATTATACAATTCCTGGATTAGAGTAGAATTTGTTTGGAAACATTGACTTTTATGTAGGTCGTTGTGGAAAACCACTATAGTCGTTTTTTACACGGAGATGAGGGTGTTAATGTTACTCTATGTTATGTAATAAACCTGTCGTATTCCGTTCAACTCTCGTTCTTTCTTCATCTATGTATAGAATGTTAGAATAGATGATGTTCAGGTTCTGAATGTCTGTTTTCTTGTTCATGGGTCTAGGTTCTTCATTAATGAATGTCATTTCTAAAAAACATCTCTTGAAAGTGTTTGGCTCCTTTGCCAATATCTTAACGTTGTCATAATCTATGTTATGTCCCGACGTTTTCACATGTTGTGATAGGGCACAAGCTGTATCTCTTAACCTGACGTCACTCTTATGTGAAGTAATTCTAGCTCTTACTGTTCTAGATGTTTGTCCCACATATTTGGAATCACATCCCTGACAACTTGGTTTGTAAACAACGTTTGTTTGATCCAACGGTGCAATGGGATCTTGTAGATTCGAGAAGAGATTGTTTACTTTCTTAGTCATTTTATTGGCAATGACTAGTTTGTCGTCTTGTCTGAGGATATTTATAACTTTAGGGGTGAGATCCCTAATATATGGGAGAGAACAGTAACGTTTTGCTTCTAAGATGTTATTCCTTTCTGTACTCCCATTGTTGGTACTTAGGACATTATTCCTGTTTGTTTGTGTAGTCATATTTTGATTGTCGCTCGTTTGTGGTTTTGAGAATATGAGTTTGTTTAATATCCTTTTTGGGAAACCGTTTTCAAGGAATAATCCATGCAATCTCCTGAGACTATTAGATCTGTATGTTTCATGGCAAATTTTTTCTATCCTGGATTTCATACCCAACACCAGGTTGAGCTTCGTTTTTTCGGTGTGATATGATTCGTAATTCATAAATCTGCCAGAACTCATAGGCTTAACATACCAATCTAATTTAATTTTATTACCCTCATCCCGGCACACTCTTGTGTCAAGGAAAGGTACACTTCTATTTGATTCTGTCTCTATTGTGAATTGAATGTTGCTATTGTAGGTATTAAAAACATTGAGTATTTCTTGATCTTTGCCTATAGGGACTGCACAAATTATATCGTCAACGTATTTCTTCAAAAAGGGCAGGTGAAAAGATAGTTTTGGAATGCAACTGTTCAACAAATCATCCATCACAAACTGAGCGATAACTGGAGAGACTTTAGACCCCATGGGTGTACCTAGGATTTGTTTATAGAAAGTATTGTTAAATGAGAAGTATGTGGTATCGAAAATGAAATCTTCCATTTTTTTGAAGTTCATTAAGTTGATGTCACAGAATTTTGAAATATCTACCCAATGTGTTTCAATGCTACTTATCACTAATTCTCTAGGTATATTACTAAAAAGTGATACTACGTCTAGGCTAATGATTACGTGTTCAGGAGGCAATTGTAAGTTATTGGCAAAGTTGGCAAACTGAAAGGAGTCAGCTACATAAAAGCTGTTATCCTGATTATATGCTTTAGACAAAATTTCGGTAATAAATTTAGTAATTCTGCTATTAGGAGCGTCTATCGAAGCTATAATCGGTCTCAGACTCAAGGTTTGTTTATGAATTTTAGGTAACCCATAGAATTTCGGTAGTATCGGGCTATAGAAGATTAACGTTTTGGCAACTTCGTTACTAATTTGGTTAGTCTTTTTTAGTGTAGTTATTAACCTATTAGCTTTCTGTTGAGTGGTTGACGTAGGGTCCCTTTGTACCTTACGATAGCAGTTTGCATCATCTAGTATGTTATTACTTAACTGTATGTACTGGTCTTTGAACATGACTACTGTTACGTTCCCTTTATCCGATTTTGTGACTAGTAATTCTGTGTGTTCTTTAAAAAACCGTTTGGTAATAACATACCAGCTATTCATTTCATTATATTGTATGTTGTGATGTTGAAGAAAGTTCGTGAATACATTTGTTACTTGTGAACTCAATATGTTCTTAATATGCGATAAAGCAAACTACGTCAGCCAGAAATTTTTTAATAGAAATCTCTCTATGTGTTGGTGGTAAGCTAAATTTAGGGCCTAAAGCTAATATGTTCCTAACTTCAATAGGGATCTCGATGTCAATGAGATTTTTGAACCAACTATCCTTAATTTTAACTTTACATTTATACATTCGTTTTAAATTTTGTATCTTTCTGATGTTACGATCCCGGATTAAACGAAAGGATCTCTCAAATTTCGACATTTCTAATTGTTTGAACGTGTTCCAAATACCACTTGGTAGTATTTGCTTTATGCGACTTATTAAGTTCTGTTGCTCTCTGACAAGTCTATCGAGATTCTTATGTGTTACCTTAATTTCAAGATTAACAAGTTTGCTGTTT
Source organism: Cryptocephalus moraei (assembly GCA_946251905.1). NCBI lineage: Eukaryota > Metazoa > Arthropoda > Insecta > Coleoptera > Chrysomelidae > Cryptocephalus > Cryptocephalus moraei. The sequence continues at coordinate 17,257,770 of OX276459.1, forward strand.
AACCTGTGGTGGAAGCTGTTGACCAATTGTCCTGTTCGTCCTTTTTGTACATCTACGAGTGTGCCCAGGTTCTGCGTTTGGTCCGATATGTGTCGAGGTACCAGTCCATATCTTCTACATGTCAGTAAGAAAATTCTCCTATTCTTCATCGCTGCTAGTTTGGTGTTATTGCTGGTCCAATGTTTGAGGAGTCTGGTGCAGTCAACTCCATATTGTGCTTCAATGTCACCGTAAAACCCCATCCTATGAATACAAGCGAAAGGGTAGTCTGGGCTGGACTAGTTAAACAGAAAATTTGTTTTCTCGGGGATGCAGCCTTAGGGGACCAATTTCAGGGGGCCAAACACTTTCAAGAGATGTTTTTTAGAAATGACATTCATTAATGAAGAACCTAGACCCATGAACAAGAAAACAGACATTCAGAACCTGAACATCATCTATTCTAACATTCTATACATAGATGAAGAAAGAACGAGAGTTGAACGGAATACGACAGGTTTATTACATAACATAGAGTAACATTAACACCCTCATCTCCGTGTAAAAAACGACTATAGTGGTTTTCCACAACGACCTACATAAAAGTCAATGTTTCCAAACAAATTCTACTCTAATCCAGGAATTGTATAATGCGGGAACCTCCCATGTGGAACATCATTGGGTGGCAGAGTGGGGTTCTAACATGGGATATGACCGTATTTACAGCGACAAGACAAATAAAGTATCTTATGGAGGTCTCTGATTAAAACACCTCTCTTGGGAGTGCCTCTATTGGTGGCAGGTAGAGGCATTTTAAAGAGTTTTCTTCTCTTGGTATAGAACTAAATTGAAATACAAGAGTAGCTATAGTTGTTTTCCTGCATTGGGGAATGGGGGTCAAGTCTTTCCTAGTCATACAGTATTTCCGGTAAATTAATTGCTTTGTTAGGTTGTGTTGGTTTGTGTAAGTTCTCCATAACCTCCCCTGGAGGAGCACTGTTCAGTAAAGAGGAGTGCTCCAACAGGAGACGTTAGGACAGATAAATGTCATGAATGTTGAGAAATATCTCCTAATGAATTTCATACTGAGTATTAAGTTAGAAACCATGGGACACTACAAATACTACCATTCTCTGACTAAAGTCTATGAACACAGAAGGTTGACATTTGTTTCCTTGTTCCATGCGAAAGGTCAGAGGTAAATAGGTCAAATGAAGATAGGTTAGGTCGAGTCACGTTGAATCGATTATATCGATTATGTATAAGCTAAGGCTAATCAATGTAATCAGAATCAATCACCATCTATTTTCCTGTTCCCGTCACTGCTTAGTTTTCAATTGAGTCTTCACCTTACAGTAAGTTGTGTATTTGTTGATTATACATGTAATATCGAAGTAATTCATATTGTAGTGTGACTGAAGAAGAAATAAACTTATTTCGAAAGCTTTCACAAAGTAAAAAAGAAGTATAATTGGTCCCCTAAGGCTGCATCCCCGAGAAAACAAATTTTCTGTTTAACTAGTCCAGCCGAGACTACCCTTTCGCTTATATATAACCTCGAGGGTAGTCGTGACTAACTAGTTGGATAAAGATATGCTTCGAAACTTTATATTTCAAAAGTATCTGTTTGTGAGGATATATATATATATATATATATATATATATATATATATATATATATAGAACTTGGTAGTCACGGCTGAATTAGTTAACAAACTAATTCGTAAAGGGGGATGCAGCCTTATCTTGGGACTTTTTTTAAAATAACACTCTTATTCCTTTAATACAGGAGCTTTCTACAAGTTTTGTTGACATTATTAACAGTAAAGAAAACGAGATTGCTGTTAAAACTATACAACACATCAGATCCAGAAAAATTTCAATATTGGAGTGGAAGAGGCTGGTTAAATTTATTCAGAGACGTTACAAAGATATTTCAAAAATTTTCCATGGGTTTTATCAAATAATTGACACCACCATACATCACGCCTAAGTGCTTAGGGCCCAAATGGGGTGCCCCGGTTGGGGGTATAGTTAGGTAGAGACAGAATACAACGGGCAAGGAGAACAAAGTTTATTAGATCGTACATCTACAGGGGAGAGACAGAGACAAAACACATGAATTGGGCGAGACGTAGACAATGAAAAGGAAGTGAATGTGTAAATTAGGAAGAGCTAAGGAGGTGGTTGCTTATATTATCGTGTAGAAGGGCGATAGGCGTGAGGCTTCCCCAATGCGCGGCGTGATTGACGCAGGACGGGATCCTGGACTGGCAGCTGGTGCTTGATGACTGATTCACTGATCGCTCTGATCGTCTCGTATAAATACTGTAAGATTGTTTTGTACGTGCCGCGCTACCATTCTTCGAGTCACGTACTGCTCCTGTGTCGAGGTCGCTTCCGTGCTGATTTTGCTCGGATGGCGACCTGGATCCGCTAATTGGGGTCGCTTCGCGACAATAATTCTCAAAATTCGTTTAATTGTAATGATTTATTCTTGTTGGCCACTTCATTTTTAATTTGGCCCAAATAAGTTTGATGGGATTGAATTCGCATTCCACATCCTCTGGCCATTGCATCAGTCGGGAGTTCGATATATTTGGATTTATTTCTCCGAACAATTTGTCATAACTCAATTCCGAGCGTTTTTGTTTCATATGCGATATTCTTAGATTCAAACCAATTTATTATTTCCACTTTACGCCATGAAGAAATCGGTATTTTTTCAACACGGCGACTGTGATATGGCGCGTTATCGATAACACTTACTGATCCCGGTTCCATCAACCTAATTACCGAGGAAAACCAATTTTCAAAATTGTCCGCGTTTTTGACGTAACATTGTCAGTTTTCTTCTCCAATTCAGGCTCGAGTTTAGAATGTGTAAGTTTTTCCTTCTTGGCTTTGGCTGGACCATCCAAATCCACTTTCCTCTTAACCGCTGCTGCTTTTTAAAATTTTTTTAGCCCGTTCTAATTCTTTTTTTTCTAATTCTTCTCTCAGTGGAGTATAAGTAAGGATTTTGGACGCCTGCTTCTTTCTATTGCTGCTCCTCAATGCTTTCAGTTTAGTAATTTCATATATTTCTTCAAATGACTTGTTGAACCGTATGGACTGGTCTTCATCATCAGTTGCTTCCGGATCGAAAACTGTAGTGAGCTGAAAGCTCTTGAATCAAATCACGATCATCGTTGAAATCTTGAGACGCAGTTTCATTTTACGAGTTCTTGACTAGGACTATGATCATCGTTTTGAGGAACTGTTTCATTTTCTGGGACAGTATCCGCAAACTTTTCTTCGCCAAAGATATTCCTGTTGAGGGGAAAGATTCCTGTAACCTGAATTCCTTTTATTCCCTTTTCAGTTGTAGCTATTCGGTTATAGGCTTTGGTGAATAATTCTGCAATATTTGTCACAACAATCTGAACAAACCGGTTGGATTTCATGTATTGGTCGCACTCTTGATTGTATGCTCCTTTCAACGAACTAAAAGATGTTACATCGAGAGGTTGAAGTCGATGTAATGTGTGGGGTGGCAAAGAAACTATCACAATGCCATTTTCACGACAAAAATTGTAAGATTTTAGACTGGAATGAGTACAATGATTGTCTAAAATCAGTAAAACTGGATCCTCCTTTGAAACTTTCGTGAATACCGCAAAATGCTGCAACCATTCCAAAAACAAATCTTCAGTGATTCAACCGGAACTGGAACCTCGATATATGGATCCAACTGGTCCGTTTCTGTCAAGCCCTTCCTTCATCCTTTCTCGCTCCGACTTGCTTACGGCCTTTCTGTGTAAGTACACGAGAGGGTTTACGAACACCAATTACACCTGTTTCATTCACATTGAAAATCCTATTTGGAAGGAAATGATGTTTTTCCATAACTTGCTCCAGGTTATCATAAAATAAATTTACATCATTGCGATTGAACGCAAGCACTCTGTTTAAACTGGTTTCCATAGGTCGTCGTAAAGAAATTTGAGGATGACGGCGTAAAAACCCATACAGCCATTCTTTTCCGCACATTTTCTTGTCCCAGTTAAAAATATGTTTGATGTTGTTAGACGCTGCAAGTTCATAAGCAATTTGTCTGAATTGTTTTGGAGTAAGTCGATAATACAGATTTGCTAATTTCAATACGTAGTTCCTTTGTTCTGCTTCTTGTTCTTCCGAAAATACAGTTTTTCTTTCAAGTTTAACCTTTTGTGGTGGGTATCGACTCTTTAAGCGATCTTGCCAAGTGCCATATGGAATGTTAAATAATGTGGGAATATTCCGTATTGAGGTTTATTTTTTGTCTACCGCTTTAAAAGTGCGAGCCATGTCAGCTTCATTCCACGACGATCGAGCCGTTTTACGCATGTAATTTCTTGGCATCTGAAAAAAACTCGTTGTTTAATTAACAGTCCAAACGACGGGTAATTTCGATCACCACCTATTTGACAAAGCCAAATATTTGTTTAAAAACACCATCCTAACCTCAACATTTGAAGCTCATATTTATACTGATATATTTCATCAATGTGTAGTAATCATTGTGTATCAAAAGAATTAAAAAACTAGCAACCTTAGAAATTACCTACCTTATTAAATATGTTAAATATTTTATAAGAAAATCGCCCAAAACAAATTTCACAACGGGAAACCTTCATACAACAAAACTGTCACTGAATCTGCATACCACGTACGTGTACCGAGAGATAGACGATACAAACAGCACTTGACGACGTTGCTAGCGTTATCGTTTCTCTAATAATAGGGTGGTCGAAATTGCCCACTGGTCGATATTATACACCGCTCCTACTTCGCGATTCGGAAATATGTAAACCGCCTTCCAAGAAACCACACTCACTATCGATTATTAACCGACGACCTTTTCCCGTTGGAGACTTTATACCGGTAGTAAATCTATTTAAAAAGGCTTGTCTCGAACTCGTAACATTATCTTGCCAGATCTTCGAACGCGTATGTCCTTCATTTAACCAGGTGTCACCTGTATAATAAATTTTCTTTCCCGCATGCCGATATTCGCGGATTTCCTGTAACTATTTTAGAAGCAATAAAACGATTTCCTGTTTTTCTATTAAAAAACACTCTATTACGTTTTAAGAACCGCACATTTATATCGCGTAATGATCGATATTTTTGGCAAATCCGAATCATTGTTGATTTCATCCACTATTATTTTAATCATTGGTCAACGAAAGTGCAAAGTGATCTGTGTATAGAGTGGACTGTATGTAATCTCTCTCAGCTCCTGGGTGACTGTGGAGGTGAATCTTGTCTCCAGGTTGTAAGGCTGAAGACGGTCTCGTGGTTTGGAGATCAGGGCGTGACGTGATCTATTGAAGTTCTTGGAGTTGAACTTCTCGAAGTAGGGAGAGAGGGCTTAACGTGCTCTCCGGGTTGGATCTGAGGGCGTGACGTGCAGATCCGGGGTGAAGTTCTAGTCGAGTGGAGAGAGGGCTTAACGTGCTCTTCCGGTGGATTTGAGGGCGTGACGTGCAGATCCGGGGTGAAGTTCTAGTCGAGTGGAGAGAGGGCTTAACGTGCTCTTCGGGTTGGATTTGAGGGCGTGACGTGCAGATCCGGGTTAAAGTTCTAATCGAGTGGAGAGAGGGCCTAACGTGCTCTCCGGGGTTGAAGAAGTTGTCGTAGCTTGAAAATCTCGTAGTGCTCTCAGGGCGTAACGTGACAGCTTGTAGGGTGGGGTGACTTGTGACTTTGAATCAAGACCACAACACACTGTCGTTTTGAGCATACTAGGTATACTGGTTTATAACCAAAAATTCACAAGCTTTTATACATCTTCAAATTACATTGGTTAAATGAGATATTGTTTGTTTTCTTACAATGACCTAGCGTTGCAGAAACTGGCCTTATCTGTAGCGCTTGTTACCACGTTCCCTAAACTCTTTTGTTATGCTTACTCGGTTAATTATTGTGATTTGATCTTGACTTGTTGACGTTCGGTCGGCGTTGTTATTCTTCGTAATAAAATAAGACGTGCTTATTAGTTGATTTAGCTATCCCAAAAACCTTGTTACCTAAGATGTGTCAAGGATAATTATCTGTTTGTAAAACAAAACGTGTTGAAAAGTTCCCAAAATTAATTCACCTAAACTATTCAGTTGATTTAATAGTTATTAATTAGTTAATCGATGATTACTTTATAAGCACGTACACTAAAATATTTCCCTGACTTAGTTTGTTCTATTAATTTTGAATACTTAATTTGCAAGAGATTTCACCTAAGATGTTTTAATAGCTAGTTGCTCTAGTTTTCTATTTAATGGTTATTAATCCCTAATTGATGAATATGTTCCCTAAATTTCAAATTAAATCCCTACAACCCTACTTAGCACTCTTTTATGTTGATCGTTGAGTCAACAATTGGAATCTCATTTGTTAAAAGAAAACCGTGAAACTCTCTTCGAAACGCGTATTTAGTGTGATTATCAAGAACTATTTTTTCCGGCCTCCCGTTTTACTGCGGTTTTAGGTTTTATTCTCACTATTTACACTAATAATGGTATAAACGGTAGAAACAGAAACTTTTACCAAAGATGCGCACATATCAACCACGTCAGATTTCGATATACCCTGATTTCGTTTCCGTAAACTTTCATACACCGTAAAAGTAGATTCCCGGGCTGTCAGGCCGTGGTCCATGCAGGTTTCTTGAGCCTGACGTTTCGTCTACATCTGCGGCAGACATCTTCAGAGGCGGTGTGGCAGCGGTCTTAGTGTTCTTCTAAGATTCGCATCCGCGACTGTTTCTCCGGTTCGAAAGACCCGTGTATTTATACCGATGTCCCTTATTTCTAGAATATTGCTGTTTACCTGTATAGGGTTGTTTTTATCCGTTGATCTTTTCGATGGTCGTAATGGGTTTGTTGTGTTTCGGGTTAATGATGTGTTAAATGTGTTTGTTATTTCCATCCGGGTTAACGATGTGTTTGTATTTTTTGCTAATGGTTTTGTTTTCGTGCTTTTTAATGCAGGTATCCATATGTTGTTTACTTTTAAACTTTCTTCCTTCCTGTTGAAATTTTTCTCGTGTTTGTGTATTTGTATTGCTTCTCTTTGTAACCTGGTGTGGTAATGATGTGTCGTCGCAAGTATTTGTGTGTTTTCGAACCTTATTGTGTGGTCACCGTTTTCCTGTAGTGCGTGTTCTGCTATGGCCGATTTTTCTATTTGTCCAAGTCGACAGTTTCTCTTATGCTCCTTAACTCTTGTGTTAACAGACCTTTTTGTGGTTCCAATGTATAGTTGGCCACATGAATAAGGGATTCTGTATACTCCTGTAGATGTTAATGGATCTCTTCTGTCTTTGGGGCCCCGTAGAATCTCTTGAATTTTCCGGGTGGGTCGAAAAACTGTCTTTATTCCTCTCTCTCGCAATCCTGTCCGTTAAATTTTTAATGTAGGGTAAGTATACCACACTTCGTTGGTGTTGCTCTCTTGGGGTCGTCGTTCTTGTATTTGGATGTAGTGCTCTCTTGACTTCCTGTCTTGTGTAACCGTTTTTCTGTAGTGCTCTTTCCAAATGTTGTAGTTCTTCTTTTAAATACTCAGGCTGACCAATACGTGTTGCTCGTGTTGCTAGTGTCTTGATCACACCTCTCTTTTGTCCTGGATGTTGGTTTAATTCGCTATGGAAATATCGATCTGTATGTGTAGTTTTACGATACACTGTGTGCCCCAATTTACCATTTTCTATCTTCATGACCAAGACATCCAGAAATGCTATTTGCTTGTGGTCTTCCCGTTCCATTGTGAATTTTATATTGGGGTGAATGCTGTTGATGTGAGTCAGGAAATTGTTGAGTTCCTCTTCTCCATGCTGCCATACCACGGCCCGGGAATCTACTTTTACAGTGACTCCGGCCGTGAAAGCCTACGATCTTGGACTTTCATACACCGTTTTAATGACGTCCTTTCCATCGACTCTCCTACGTTTTTTAGCGGGTGGTATAATTTCCATATTGCTTGACATTGCAAAGTTGGAATCTCGATCCGAACTAGACCAATATCACACAGGTACTAACCATGTACTAACTAGCGCGTATCTCGCCGGGCGCAGACACTATCGCCGACACGCGAGCATACGCTTTGTAAACAACTTTCTCCATATTGCCATTCTACGGTTTACTTGAAACTGGCTTTTTATTTCTTTTGTCTAGATAAGATGTGGTCAAGGACAATCTTGTATCTAACAATGGGTGGATTATGTTATGTCACGTGGACTGTATGTCATACAGTGGCGGTCTTCTGGCTACCGCGGTCTAGTTTGGCCTCGGAAAGGCAGGCCGTGGTTGTCGTGGGATCCGAAGTCGTGTTAACCCATTACCAGCCAGGGTAAAAGAAAAATTAAATTTCGATGAAATGTACATTAAACTGAAAGAAACATAAACTTAGAACATTTTGGGCAAAAAGAGGAAAAGTTATTTAACAAAGAAAAAAATAGTGGGTGCGTAAGTAGATACACTACAGGAGTTCGACGATAAAATTTGTAACATAACCTCACTTTTGCAAACCGTTCGCCGCCGGCCCCGAAGCCCGCGCTCCCGGCCAGGGCTCCCCCAGCTACTCCCCGCGGCCACCGGAGTCTGCGCGCCGGAGGTCGCTGGTAGAGGCCTCAGCAAACTTCTCGCCTCTGGGCAGTCCCGTGAGCACGGAACATGTAGAACCATAAGCGCCACCTATCGTACAGTGGCGAAAACGAGTAGTTAGGCAACCCACCTTTCACGACGCGCCGCCTATTGTCCAGTGGCGGTCCGTATTCGTTTTAAAACTTCATGAAGGCTGGGAGGGGCATAGATGGGTAGAAAATTAACAAAATTATGTATTACACGAAGTATTTTTGCAAAATGTAGCGGCTTCACCCGGGATTCGAACCCGGGACAGTGGTGAAGGAAACTGTATAAATTTTAGTACTACTTTGAAGAGCTGGGAAGGAGATAGATGGGTAAAAAATTAAAAAAAACTTTATTATATTAAATTATTTAATACTGTACGAGCTGGGGCCGTACCGGAACTATAAGATTTGATAACACTGATAATAGGTATTCATTTCAATCGATCGGTGCGGCCCAGTGTTACCTGCTGGTGCTTATAGTCTTTTCGCTGCCACCAGTAATGGATCTTTGAGCCTCCTGACTCAAGTTTTCCTGTATCTCCGAGGGGTTACGAGCTATCAGGGGGGTTGATTCACTACAACAACCCTCAATAAAATATGTCTGAGACCGGCCTTGGCTTACTCTTAGGAGACACAGGTAGTAGGGCTAACACACGCCTACTTTACTCGTAAGGGGACTATGCTTAGGGAAATCTATATAAAATAAAATTCAAGATATTCGTACAAGGTGTATAATTAAAAGCGAACCATGAATTCAAAAGTGAAAGAAAGGTATACAATAAAACAATAAAAGTATAAAACTCGAGCGTAAAGTATATAAAATTTTGGATATATTACAAATGTAATGACGTACTAAAGACGTAAAATAAATTGCGGTATCTAAACACAACCGAAGAAGGAAAAATTGAGACGAAACAGTTATAAATATTCAATAAAGACGTAATCTCTTTAATTACCTGATCGGCTATCAAACATGAGACAAAGTGGCAATCAATGTGACCTTTTACTTACTCGAAAAAAAAACCATGCAGTTGTCCCTTAGCGAACTAGAATGACGGGGGAACATAGGCAAAGTTCGGTGACAGGTAATATGTTCAAGAGTCGACAAAGTTCGACTTACCGAAACTCCAAATAACACATCAGGACGTCTCGCCGTCGCAGAAAGGCGCCTAAACGATCCGGGCGACTTATGGCCCACGCGTCACTCTCGGGAAATTCACGTATATTTATAGTTACCAAACTTAGTCAATCGACTTTACAACACCGTTCAACCTACGGCGAACACAAGTAGCGAATCACGAAAATACGGCTAATCTCGACGAATTTACTAAACTCTCTCGGTCTTCTGAACACGCTCAAGAAGTAATAATCACTAGTACTCAAAATCTAATTAACTCAAAAATTAAAACGCAAGGCAGATGTGTCTAAACGCGACGAATCTCCCCAGAAGACTCCCTTAAAGTACTCACTAGTACTCAAACTGTAATTAACTAAAAATTACTCTAAATCAATAATTAAACGCGAGGCAGACGCGTCTAAACGCGACGAATCTCCCCCAGAAGACTCTCTTAAAGTACGCACTAGTACTCAAACTCTAATTAACTCCAAATTACTCTAACTCAAAAATTAAACGCGAGGCAGAGGCGTCTAAATGGAACGAATCTCCCCAGAAGACCCCCTTAAAGTTCTTTTCTTCGTGGAGACTTTCGTGAAGATTTTCAAAATCGTTTTAATTTATTTGGTGCAAATATTTGACCACTCCCATTTTCTTCATAACATACCCGGTATGTGGCGCACTCTATTTGAATTCCACCCGGTACGTGGCGCCCTCTATTACGCGGATTTAGTCAGCAATTTGGTCGTTAACAATGACTTTTCTTCAATTCAGCGTAATTACAATGTATAACGAAACAATAGACCCGTACGTGACTTTGTGCAAGTTTTTTTAGACGATATCAAGTTGCGACTGGCTGGCGCCTGACTGTTTTTAATATTTTTAAAATTCATCTTAACTAACAAAACTTTTTACCCAAATCCTATTATTAGGACCATTCTATACCCATGTCCGTATGTTACATAACTTTTAGCCTTATGTTAAAACTTGAAATAGCTCGACCGCTCGATATTATTGATTATTACAGTTTGGCCAAGGGACAACTGGCTTAATCTAAGCCAAGCTATCAAACAAAATATAACTAAAATAAAAAACAACCCTACGGGGTGTTACAATACCAGTTGATCTAAATCCACATTCACCACGTTCGGTTTCATTTAGTATCTGGACCTCCTCAAGCTGCGGATAAAAAATCTTCTCACATATCAGCTGCGCTGTGCGATCTCCTACTTTCACTTCAAAGTCCTTATCGGAGTTGTAGTAACAGTAACGGAACAGTACAACCGTTAGTACACCCCTGTAGTCCTCATCAATAACTCCTGCTCCCACGTCTATAAAATGCGTCACTCAGCGCGTTTTTATCCGCATATCCCAAGACTATCGATGGGATATTTTTCCCCAGGCTTTAATATGTGAGTTAACCATTTTTATATTACCATTGCATATCGCTCTCGGTGGGAAACGTTTGATTTATTAGTATTTTTCCGAGTTTAGTGAGTGGCTTCGTTATTAGTTTTGATGTTTTAACTAATAGAATAGCTTATTTCTATTTGCACGTTGAGAGGTACCTCTCATAACTTGAAACTCGAATTCTTTATTAGTAATCAGTATTTCCTGAAAAGTGACTTGTTGGCCCATGGATTGTAGTGGATTTAAAGCTGTAAGAAAAGAATAATCCTTTTTGATGTCACATTTTCCAATGAACAAAAGATTATACTACTCAAGGGCAAGCTTAGATTGATTAATGGATCTAATATTAATATTCCTCATTTTCACTCTTTCCATTTTACTTTAATAGGAGAACATGATTCATTTCTTCAAGAAACAGAATTACTAACTTTTATATTTTACCTATTTTTATTTTAAATACATTAAAACAAACTATAGAGAAAAAACTATATTTGGGAATAAGCTAACTTATATATTATGTAGAGGCAGACAATTAAGTACTCTGTCCTGTCTTGTAAGTATTTTATAGATTTTTTTTACTTTCAAGAAATGAATCAATGCGAAGGTATTATTAATCATTCTTACTACAATTGGATTTCGGGGATATTCTTTTTTCCATCAAGTGGCGTTTTTTTGTTAATTGTTTCTTCTTGGAGCGACCTGCAATTTCAAATATATCTCAAAGTGAGTATTCATCATGTTTTATTTAGTTTACCTTCTGGAACCTCTGGCAATTTTTTTTTTTGAAATTGGTCGTCAGGTACTTCTGATGATGAACTAGTACTGGTGAATCTTTTTTTTACTGATCCTTCTATCATTTTCAGAATAATCTGAAGTAAATTGAGTTTTGTCGCAGGCACTCCGAGCTTTAATTAAGTCATATGTAATATAAAAAAATATTGAAAATGGCAATTCGTAGGTGTTCGTACGACTGTTTTGAAAGCGAAGATGTGACAACATTGTAATAGGCACCGAGCGAGTTGTTGTCTCTCGAACTGTTGACGAGTAGGTTCGTTGCGGTGTCTCTCCGTTCAAATTAAAGAAGTTAAACAAAATAAAGTCCACTAATTTCAACCCGAAGTCAAAACATTGGTCCATACGAGACGGATTGAAGATTCAGGAGATTGGGATCGAGCGGGAGCCCACAGGTGAGCCGTGAGAAGCTAGAAAAAGGCGTCCCATCGAGAGAGAGCAGACATACAACGGCAGCCATCGAGAATCGGGAGGCGATCGACGACTAGAGGGCGATCGCACGTTCCACCAAGGGTTGCTCAACCGGGCCGTTAGTCAAGGTAGGGAATTTGAGTACTTTTTGTTTGGATCAACAGAATGGCAGACGAAAAGGCATTAAAAGCCAAAAAAAGGGATTATTAAAGGCAAATTGACTAGATTCAAAACGTATGTTGATAAAATTATTAATGATGATCGTACAGAAGAGTTAATAATGAATTAGAAAGTAGATTGGGGAATGTAGAATCAGTACTTAGTGAATTTAGTGAAGTTAGCGATGAGTTAATGATGCTAGCAACTGAGGAGTCCGCTGTAGAGTTGTTTGAGGAACAGCAAGAGTTTGAAAATAAATATTATGCGACCACCAGTCAAGCTAGAGTCATATGTAAGCCACGTCAAAATGAGATCACACCCAGTGGTAGCTCAGGTGGAGTCATAAATAATGATAATTTAAACAATCCAGCCTCTACAATAAGGCTGCCACCAATAACATTGCCCACATTTGACGGGAAATATTGCTCTTGGTACGAGTTCAAAGATTCATTTGTCAGTTTGGTTGATAAAAACACGACTCTTGGTGACATACAGAAATTCTATTATTTAAGATCCTCGTTAGAGAAAAAGGTCCTGGAGGTTATTGAGGCAATTGAGGTCTCATCCGTGAATTATTCTGTTGCGTGGAAAATGTTAGTTGAGAGGTACGAAAACAAAGGTTTAATGATACATAATCATATCCATAGTATATTTGAGCATCCAGGTTTAAGTGCTGAATCCTATGTAGGCTTAAGAAATCTGTATGACTCGTTCACAAAACATTTACGAGCGTTGCAAAGTTTGGGAGAGAATACAGATTCATGGGATAGATTGATCATTTATATTCTTGCAAATAAATTTGATAAGATAACACGGCGCGAATGGGAAAATTATAAGTGTAAAGGTGACTTGCCTGATTTAAAGGACATAAACAATTTTCTTCAGAGCAAGTGTAGTGTTTTGGAAAAATTAGATCTAAAAAAGGTAGATAGGTCCACAGTGCAAAAAACCAGTAAGACAGGTAGTCAGATGTTTTCAGCAACATCTGAGAATGTGAGTTTTAAATGTTACTACTGTTCAGAAAATCATAGCATTTTTAAGTGTGATGAATTTTTAAAGTTGTCAGTAGAAAAGAGAATTGAGGCGGTAAAAAGGTTGAAATTGTGTTTCAATTGCCTGCGACACACACATCCGTCGTGGAAGTGCAAGGCAAAAAACTGCAGTAAATGCCATAAGGGACATAACAATTTATTACATATTGTAAGAGCGTCGAGTCCGACCATTGGTGCTAAAGGCATCCATCCGTCGGGCAATTCAAATCTCGCGCCGGACAAAGCGGATGAGCGCGATGTGTCAAGCGTTGTGACGCACTCGAGAGATCACGACGTTGCCGCTTCCAATGGCTTTTCTCAAATATTATTATCGACCGTGGCGCTTGAAGTAAGAAACGGAAATAATAGCGTCAAATGTCGCGCACTGCTAGACAGTGGATCTCAGAGTAACTTTGTTTCGGAATCTTTGTGTAAATTGTTAAATTTAAAGGCTAATAAAACTACGCATTGCGTAAAAGGAATCGGTCAGGCTTTAGCGAATGTTAATAAACAGGTACAGATCGAGATAAGGTCGCTACGCGGGCTATTTAAAGAGAACATAAATTGTTTGGTATTGGAAAAAATAACGGATAAGTTACCCGTCCATTCTTTTGATAAAACTTATGTGAATTTACCGTCCGATATAGAATTAGCGGATTCGGAATATAATATTACCGGGGAACTTGACCTTCTGTTGGGATCAGATATATTTTGGGCTGCGATTAATAAAGGAAAAAGGATATTAGGCAAGAATTTGCCTGTTCTTCAAAATACTGCTTTCGGGTGGATAATTGCAGGTAAAATGTTTGTAGCAGCAGAGAGTTGCAATGTATCAATAAATTGTTTGAGCGTTAATCAAGAAGATATTTCGCTTGAAGGTCAAATAAGAAAATTTTGGGAATTAGAAGAGGTAAATGAAAAGCAATTGATCTTCTCCGAAACCGAGAAATATTGTGAAGAACATTTCAAAAATACAACCCAGAAAAATAAAGATGGTAGATACGTTGTAAGTGTTCCATTCAAAGATTTCATAACGCAGTTAGGCAAGTCAAAGGATATTGCATTAAAACGCTTTTATTCTTTAGAGAAAAAATTAAGTAACGATCAGGTTTTAAGTGAGGAATATAAAGGGTTTATGAAAGAATACATTGACTTAAGGCATATGACAGAAGTTGATGATAATAGTGAGGTTGAAGAGGGTTATTATTTGCCGCATCATGCCGTCATAAAAAATACAAGTTTAACAACAATTTTGAGAGTAGTATTTGACGCATCATGTAAAACTACTAACGGATTGTCATTAAATGATGTGCAATATGTGGGACCTACCTTACAACAGGATATTTTCGAAATATTAGTGAGATTTAGAACCTATAAATTTGTCATGACTGGAGATATCAGTAAAATGTACCGTCAAATTATCATTAATCCAAGTGAACAAAAATATCAAAAAATATTCTGGAGAATGAGTCCAGATGAGGCTGTAAAATGCTACAAATTGCATACAGTTACGTACGGGACAGCTTCGGCCCCGTACTTAGCGGTAAGATGTTTGGTTGATATAGCAGAGAGGGAAAGTAATGAGTTGATCAGTAAAATTATTAAGCGGGACTTTTATATGGACGATTTGTTGACTGGAGCCAACTCAAGGGAAGAAGTTTTGCACATCCAGAGAAACATTTCAAGGGCATTAAAAGAATCTGGATTTGAATTGCGAAAGTGGTTGAGTAATGATAAGAAAATCATGGATAGATTTCAGGTAGATGATAAGATAGAAGTAAATATTTTGAATCTTGGGGAAAATGAAATGAATAAGACACTAGGAGTTTTTTGGACGTCCAAGAGGGATACAATTAACTTTAAAATTAATATGGAAATAATTAATCGAAACCAAAATACAAGGCGGTCCATCTTGTCAGCTATCTCTCAAATCTATGACCCACTAGGGTTACTGGGGCCAATAGTGGTAGTTGTAAAATTGATCATACAAGATATGTGGAAATGCAAATTAGGGTGGGATGATGAGTTGCCAGATGAAATATTAACAAGATGGATTGAATTTAAAAATGATATAATGGTGTTAAATGAATTACAAATTCCCAGACATGTAGTTATTTCGGAGTACATTACTTTAGAATTACACGGATTTAGCGACGCATCGGTAAAGGCATATGGCGCTTGCATTTACTTACGTTGCTCATTAGAATCGGAATTGATTGGCTCTAAGCTACTATGCGCTAAAAGTCGCGTTGCTCCGGTAAAACAGGTTAGTTTACCCAGATTGGAACTTTGTGCGGCACAGCTCTTAGCAAATTTGGCAAAGAGGGTAATCAATTCTTTAGAATTAAAATTGGAAAGGTGTTATTACTGGTCTGATTCTATGATCACGTTATGTTGGATTCGCGGAGAATCGTCAAGTTGGAAAACATTTGTCGCGAATAGTGTCAGCGAGATTCAATCTCTTACAGACAAGAAGGACTGGCACTATGTCAAATCAGAGGAAAACCCGGCGGATATGCTATCACGAAGCGTATCGCCTAGCAATTTAATAGAAAATGAATTATGGTGGCTCGGCCCTTCATATATGACGACAGATAGTACTCTATGGAATAGTCCTAAATGGTCAACTCCAGCCGAAATACCTGAAGGTAAAACTATTTCTTGTATAGCGTTTACTCACTCAAGTTTATTAGAAAGAGTATCCAGGGATACGTCTTCATTGTCTGAAATTTTGCACATTTTAGGATACGCACTTCGATTCATTTTTAACTTAAAACCAAAAAATCATAATAAGATTACTGGCGCGTTACAGCCGGCAGAATTAGATCATGCTTTAATGTTACTGATAAGAGACGCTCAGATGGAAATTTTTGCTGAGGAATATAATAGTTTGAAGGCTGGTAAGAGCATATCTACAAGAAGAAGACTTCTGACTTTAAATCCCAAATTAAATGAAAATGGTTTGTTATGTGTTAGCGGTAGATTAAAAAATTCAAATCTAAATGAAGGAATGAAATTTCCTATCATCTTACCGAATAAACATGCGTTAACTAAATATATTCTAGAATCAGAGCATAAAAGGTTATTGCACTGTGGAGCTCAATGTTTGTTAAACTCCATCAGAGAAAGATATTGGCCATTGACCGGGCGCAATGAATGTAGAGGAATCATCAGGAAATGTTTAAATTGCTACAAGGCCAACCCCAGAGACACGAATTATTTAATG
The DNA here is from genome assembly GCA_946251905.1 of Cryptocephalus moraei. NCBI lineage: Eukaryota > Metazoa > Arthropoda > Insecta > Coleoptera > Chrysomelidae > Cryptocephalus > Cryptocephalus moraei. Next base: position 17,274,542 of record OX276459.1, read on the forward strand.
GGCGATCTTCCGGAAACGCGAGTAAATCCATATGGGATTTTTGAAAATGTTGGCACTGACTATGGTGGCCCCTTTTTTGTAAAGGACAAAAAAGGGAGAGGATATAAATTGACAAAGGGTTATATCGCCCTATTCATTTGTATGTGCACAAAAGCAATACATTTAGAACTTGTGTCTGAGCTAACCACTGAGTGTTTTTTGGCTGCCTTTGATAGATTCGTTGGTAGACGAGGTTGCCCAAAAATGGTATATTCGGATAACGGTTCAAATTATGTAGGTGCGAATAATGAATTAGGAAAAATCTATGAGTTTTTGCAAGAAAATGGGGAATATCTGGGTACTAAATTGGCAAATAAACGCATTAAATGGCATTTTATTCCATCTAATTCACCTAGCTTTGGAGGTTTGTGGGAAGCTGGAATAAAAAGTACGAAATCACATTTGAAGAGAGTTTTAGGTAATAAAAGTCTGACATTCGAAGAGTTTAATACTTTGTTGGTCCAAGTGGAGGGTATTTTAAATTCTCGGCCTCTATGCCCATTGAGCGAAGATCCAGACGACTTCTCAGCCTTAACTCCAGCCCATTTCTTGATTGGTCGAACCCTCACGGCCTTGCCTAATTACAACCTGACCAACGTCCCGGAGAACAGACTCTCCAAGTGGCAGCATCTACAGGCGATGGTACAACACTACTGGGTCCGATGGCAGAAGGAATACCTCTCAGAACTTCAGACGCGCACAAAATGGAAAAGAAATTATGAAGAAATCGAAAAATTGATTCGTTGGTTTTAATAAAGGACGATAACGCTCCAGTACTGCGCTGGCATCTCTGCTTTCAAGGCGGGCGGAATGTTCGTACGACTGTTTTGAAAGCGAAGATGTGACAACATTGTAATAGGCACCGAGCGAGTTGTTGTCTCTCGAACTGTTGACGAGTAGGTTCGTTGCGGTGTCTCTCCGTTCAAATTAAAGAAGTTAAACAAAATACAGTCCACTAATTTCAACCCGAAGTCAAAACAGTAGGTAAGTATTTAATACAATTATAGGATGAGAATCAAAATCGAAAAAAAAATTCACCATATATTTTTTTCTGTTCATAATCCTTATGAGATTGAGAGCCCAATGCTCTTCAACTACATGTTGATCAGCTATTGCTGATTTGAGTTTTGACCCTTTGTACGATGGCCAGTGACACTGGTCCGGTATTACCCATTTGGCAGGAAAACAGAATTTTCTTCCGTGAAATTCATTACGACCCACATCCTGATCGCGGTACTTTTGCAATGGATATTTTTGGGGACCTGGACGATTTTTTATTTCATAATGATGTGGAAGAATTAGTAAACATTGTAAACCCTGATAGAATGGGCTACCAAGTAAGAGAACGGAAAAATCATTACGATGAATGGAATGATCAAGAGTTCTTTAAAAGTTTTAGTCTCTCGAAATGTACAGCTTTGATTTTTGAACGAATCGAAGTTCGCCTACAACATAAAACTGAAAGGTAAACTCAATATTTATGTTATTAAACTATTGTCATACTTTCATGTAACTTTTTAGGAACAATGCTATACCTCCTTTACAACAATTTATTCTTGGTTTGCGGTTTTGTGCTGCAGGAAATTTTTATATTACTATAGGTGATTTTGGAGGGTTCCATAAATCAACGGCTTGTAGTATAATTCATCGTGTAATATCAGTGATTACTGAGCTCTCCATGCAGAATATATCAAATTTCTAGAAACACATTTTTAGCGATCTCAAACTATGCAGGAATTTTGCGACATTTTCGGTCGAGTTTTAGGTGCTATAGATTGCCACCCACATTAAACTGCAATCTCCAGGTGGGTCAATCTAGATTAATATGATTACAAGACCTACTTATGAATTTAATTTTGCAGGACGAGATTATCCTGAGTTGTTCAGGAATAAACGTACAATGTGTATGCAACGTTTCTCATAAGATTACAAATTTGGTTGCTCGTTGGTCTGGTTCTTCACATGTCGCATATATGTTTGCAAACTCTGCCATGAAAATGAAATTTGAATTGGAACAAATGCAAAATGGACTATTACTTGAAGACGGCGGTTACCCTTTAAGAAATTATTTAATGACACCTCTTAGAACATGGTTATGCAGAACATCTCTAGAATGAATCTCATATTCGAACTAGGAATGTAATTGAGCAAAGTTTTGAAATACTGAAGAGACGTTTTCCTATTCTTTCTCTTGGTATTCGCACATCTGTACCATTTGCTCAAGATATAATAACGACCTGCATAATTTTACATAACGTAGCATGTGATAATCTTGATGAAGAACCTGAAGCTGTTGATGTGGATGATGACGATCCAGAAGATATAAATTATAGAGAAGATGGTAACGCAGGCACACGGAGAGAATTGATTCAATTTTTGCTACATTATAAGTATTATGACAGATTGTGTTGCTATTTTGAATAATAAAAATATAAATTCAAAGGAATGTTTATTTATTTATACAACACAAAAGAAGAGAAAATAGCTAAATAAAGTATTGTTTGATAACTAAAATTAACGCAACTTCCTTTTCAAAAGAAGAGTTTTCATGGTTGCTTCTTCAATCCGCAATTGTAGTAGTTGCATATGATGTACCTGTTTCTCATCTTTAAGTTTTAAATTGTCCAGGACAATTTGTTTTTTTTTGTTGTAAGATATCGATTTCTAGCTTGTTTTTTCGTTCCATATGCAAGGTTTCCAATTCGATTCTTTTTAGTTCACTTTTGGCAACCTGTGTTTGTAGCATTAAATGCTCTTCACGAGAATCTATGACTATTTCTAATTTTTTATTCAAATAATTTTGTTTGTTTGTTGTTTTAGTTACTGGTTGTTTGTATTTGTGTGGGGTCGCTTTTAAGTTTTCATTTGAACTTGTTGCTATTGATGCAGTTCTAGGAGTAGTACATGATTGACCATGTGCTGGAGAGACTACAATAAATATATATCTACAAATTACAGTTGTAATGATCATTTGCAAATACTTATTGGGAGCAAAAGTGGAATCGAGTAATTCTGATACTTCATCGGGTTGCATAATCATAGCTTTAATTTGAAAACCATTATCTATATTATAGTGTTTACTTCTTGTTCTATCTCCTAAACTAGAAACAAACAAACTATTCTCTTATTTGTACTAAAATTAGAAACCATATTTTCGTTTGAAAATAACACTTTATCGTCACCATTGCGGGACGTTGAACAGTCGACTCCCACTTGTACAATTGGTAGTAGAATTTCTTCATAGTCTGTAAGTGGATCGAATTCCACCTTTCCTTCACCAGTTTTAATTAATTCTTGTTTATCTCTGGTCACTCCGTCTTAAATTTCTTTTTACACATTATATTTTAATCTAAGTTTTTTAATCTAAGACCTGTTTATCATACCAGATGTACTGTTGAATTCATTGGCGATTATATCCCAAGACTTATTTTTGTCGGTATTTGTGATACAGTCTGTTTTCTTGTATTCGATAATGTTTTTATACACCACAGCAATATCCACAAGCAGTCCTGTTTCTTTTTCCGTATAATTGGTGGTTCGCTGACGCTTCTTTATGTCCATGTTTAATGCTATTGAACAAAGTAACGTACTTTAATATTACATGCCGAAATAAAACCAAATATCCATGTATCGATTTTATAATGATTTTATACACGTTCTTGTTTTCACGTTTTCACATAACAAGTACACATAACCACAAAATATTTCATACAGAACACAAACTATTTTAGAAACTGACACAGAAATAGGAGCTTCTCGTGAACTACCTTTTTACACTACATCAAATCGACGCAACAACTATTAGCTCCACAAATTAATTTGAAAAGACGCTTTCAGTTATCAGACCGTTAAATTCTTCAGATAAATGTATTCACCCGATTACTATTGGATGTTTTATTGGGATATGGAAAGATCGGGTCTAAGTGTTCGACAGGGTATAGTGAAATGAGAATGGGATAAAATTGGCTTCCAGAACTCTCACTTATTGGTAGCCCATCAATATTCACACAAACTTCACAATTACTGATATTTTTTTTGAGTTGTATTAATGCAACAAATAATTTACAACTCGTTTTAGCCCAAAATGATAATACTCGCCAAGATGTACAGTTCTTGTTATGGTCTGTCTAGCAGTATGTAGTAAAGTTCTTGCGTCACTGGGTAAAGTATTAAAGTGGGATTTTAAAACTTTCAGTAATCCACCCACAGCTGAACGAGCTGTCTTATGTGATATGGCCCAATTTCCCAATTGTATTTTTAAGTCTAATTTCTTGCATTTTCTCTGCTCTGGCACTTCATCGAGTGCCAAAACAGCCTGATGAATGTTAGTTGGCTCTACTGTCAAATTTTTATGGGATTTTTCGAAAATAGAAACTATTTCTGGTTCAAGATGAGAGTCATTTAAATGGGTACAATCAGAATCTGTATGAGATGAAATGCTTGTGTGGATTCTGTGTGTCCCAAAGATATGGTCAAACTCAGAGAAATCCATAAATGTGCCATGCGGTAATACATCAATTAAGGTTTCGCCATGGAAACAAGGAGAACCTCTGCTCCAGGCAGCGATCATATTACATATGATATGATCAAAAATTCCAACCAAAAAGGCAAAGAGTGGCTCCTCAATTTCTACAACTCTATCCTAAGAAACACCAAAAGAATCCCTCAGTCCTGGAGGGAACAAATCATAATCCCCATCCCCAAACCAAAAAGGGACTTGACGCAAATCAACGGCTGGAGGCCTATCACCCTATCCCCGTGCCTGAGTAAAATATTCGAAACAATGATCAAAAATCGTTTGGAATGGTTAATCGAAGGAGAAAACAAAATAGACCCATGCCAATTCGGCTTTCGCAGGGACAGAGGAATTCAAGAAAACCTAACTGTGCTCTACTCTACGGTTTTAGGAGAAATATCCCGAAAAAATAAGGTCGCGGCTGTCTTCTTGCACCTTTCATCGGCCTATGACTGTGTACTGATTCCCAAACTATGGGAGGTATTGCTGGAATTCAACATTCCCACTGATCTCTCTCGAGCAATGATCGCTATTATAAACAGGCGCTCGGTCAGCGTGATAGATCCAATTCATCGCAAACTCTCACACTCAACTGAAGTATGTAAAGGCCTGCCTCAGGGCTTCCCTCTAAGCCCTGTGCTGTTCAATATGTATTGTAACAACATTCATCGAACTCTTTCCCCTAGCACTAAATACCTGGGGTACGCTGATGATTTTGTTCTTCTCTGTGTCGGTACAAATGAAACCTTAATAATTAGGGAAATGGAAGAAACGCTGCACAAGGTGTCGGACTTCTTTGACAATTTGGGACTGACAATTTCTTCATCTAAAAGTAAGGCAATATTCTTCCAGAAGGGTCGCAACAACCCTTTACGCAACAGTAAGCTGAAAGGCTCAGAGCTTCCTTGGAGCGATGAAGTCAAACATCTGGGTACAATTCTCAATAAGAATCTTAAATCTAAATCGAACATAGACCTGGTTCTTACCAAGGCGTTGAAAGGGATCAACATCATGCGTAGCCTATGTCGAACGTGGTGGGGGGCCTCACCCAACTCTCAGCTAGCAATATACAAAGGAATAGTTCGATCCCACTTGGACTCCTGTAGCTGTTTTGTAGATAATTGCGCTAAAGTAGACCTCAAGAGGTTAGACTCTGCTCAATATCAGGGCATTCGAGTGGCCTTGGGTCTCATGAGGTCCACTCCAATTCCATGCTTTCTTTCCGAAAGTGGGGAAACCCCTTTGAGTGTCCGCAGAAAATGGCTGATGTCCAGATTTCTTCTAAAAAACTACTCATACAATAGCCCGGTTTTAGAAGCCACTAATTCCTTAGACCAGATTCGCCATACGTTTTCTAGGACTTGGAGACCAAATCGACCTATTGCCTTACTGGAGGCTCGCGCCCTGATACAACCACTCGCGCATAAGTTTCACTTTTCCGAAAACATCCCATGTTATCAGTTTCCGTTAATTCAATTCCTCTGTTCGCCACAATACATAAAATGCAGTTTTAAACGCTCGGAAGGATGCAATGCACTTTTTCTACAGTTCATAAATTCAAAGTTCCCCAATTATAGACTCATCTTCACAGATGGATCAAAGGATAAAAAAGGAAAATGCTGGTTGGGAGTTCACTGGGGGAGCCGCGTCTCACACTCAGTGAGACTACCGGACTATTTCTCTGTTTCTAGTGCCGAAGTCTTTGCTATCAAACAGGCTATTCAATTTATCGAAATCGAAAACTCAGGCAATTGGGTCGTCTGCTCTGATTCTCAAGCTGCGCTCAACAAAATACGAAGCCACCGCCTCAGTGCCTTTGCAGATCCGGTAATTATGGAGATTAAACAACGTATTAACGTATTAATGACGAAAGGAATTCAGGTTGCTCTCTGTTGGGTGCCGGGGCACGCCAACATCCGAGGGAATGACATAGCGGATAAATTAGCTAAGAACGGGACTAAACAACTCATATTTGCAAAACCAAAGACGATACACACGGATCTTTTCTCCATTATTAAGAAAAATATTCTTGAGGAATGGGAGACAGCTTTTAGGAGATGGACAGTAACAAAAGGCAAAATTTACTCCGAATCAGTTATTAACCCCCTTAGGAAACCATGGTTTTCTAATATGTCCAACACCCCCAGGGGACAAATAACGATAAACAGACTCAGAACCAGACATTGCTTACTAGGAAATCACCTGTTTCGGATAGGCATTAAGTACAGTGATCAATGTGAATGTGGGAAAACGCAGAATATAAATCACGTCTTATTTGAATGCCCGCAGAACAGTGACAAAATTCGACTGTTCCATGGAAACATATGTGAGGTGTTGAACGGGTCTACGACATTTCCTTTTTCCGTTCACGACATACTGTTTAGGAACGTAGAAAAAACTTCATATGCTGTATACCAGTTTCTGAATTCCATAAACCTTAAGACGTAACCAGAATTGGAGAATCTAATTCCGAATAACTTGGCTGGATCGCCCTGGCAGCGCAGGCCAAATAAACCTCTCTCTCACACACACACACACACTCAATTGAGGTTATACAAACAATATTTTGGCGGCACCACTTTGGCGATCACGTCTGTCACTTGTCACTGAAACACTCATAACACTGACACGAGGCACGAGACAGACACGAGTCACAGTCACACGGGACACGGAATCAAAAATGATAGCTATTTATAAAATGTACGTCTCCACAAAATGTGAATCCAGCGGAAAATGAAAGCAAATTTATAAATATGTTACATAATACAATTAAAAGTGCTTATGTAAAAATGTATTATTTTTCGAAAATAATCAGCAAATTATATATGCTTATTGTATTATTCTGAAAGACAAAAAGATTAATCTTGTATGGTGTTTAATTAGTTTTGGAAAACACATTTTTTAATACTTCATTTTCCACTAAATTAATTACTTTTTCAATGAACAAAATTATCCTTGGGCTTGTTCCAAGAGCGAAAGATACTGGTTTTAGACTGTCAGAGGCATGCGCAGTGGAAAATATTCGTCCTATTAGGTCCAAATTCGTACGAATAATTTCTACTGCTCGTGCCTCTGACAGTTTATAACCACTTTCTATCGCTGCTGGAAAAACCTCTTGTCAATAGTGTCATCCGTCCGTTTACCGTTCTTCCAAATTGCACTAAAACGATATGCATTCGATACCAACTAGTATCGATACTTTTTACCGATATTTAGAGTAGTTTCTAAACTTTCTTCCAATACTACTCAAATAATTAAGTATCGATATTTCCATGGTATCGAATCATCCCTAGGCCCAGAGCAACGGCCGTGGGACATATTTGAACGATATTCAAGGGATGTGGGAGACTGTATCTTATTGGGATAATATCTAACCACATTATATATACTCGAGATATGCATTAATGTTATTCATGGGATATATGCATTTGACTAAACTTGGGCTATCATGACCACTGAGGGAAAACAAGGTCTCTTACTATAATATGACCAATATTGTCAAATCTTCCGTCATTTGGCAGCGCGTTTTTAGACGATCTTCCATGTTGCGTTCGATACTGCGGTTGTTGGAGGGTCCTCTGTATTTCCTGCCTCTCCACTGAATTTTAGTAAACTCAGTGTCAAAGCAGATCTAAATTGGCTGGGTAGCTTATGGGGTCACTTACAATATTGCCTAATTTCCAGCTATTCACCACCATGCTATCGACCAAGTTTGTAAACAATGGCCACCACAATTTCTTACCTCTAATTCCAATACGATAGTTGGCGATTCCATTATCGTGGAGGTCCACTCTTCCCATGTCTTTGTTATATTGGTGGACAACATTTGGTTGAGTGAGAAGGACTTCTTTATACTCTTTTCGAATGTAGCGTTTAGCTTGCGCAATAGGTAAAACCTCACAAGTAATATTGTGGTGGTTTTCTGTTGACCTCCCCAGGATTAAATGAAACACATTTTGTTTATGAACTGTCGACGTTTCGTCTATTCGTTTTAGACATATTCATGACATTGAGTGGAATCTACGATATCAGTATTATGGTAAGTATTATTTCTTAAGAATGTGGTAGTGACACTTACATTTTTTTCCAGTTGTTACTCTTTGAGTTACCAATTTTGTTGAAACCAATGCATATCGCTCTCGGTGGTAACCTTTTTTGGTTTGTTGTCTCTTTGCCGGGCGTAGTGAGTAGCTTCTTTATTAGTTTCGATGTTTTTCTAATAGAATAGCTCTCTTTTGTTTGCAGGTTTAGCGGTAACTGTCGATGCGTTATTGAAAGAGGCACTTCCTGGGTGAAATTGTGGAAGGGGGATGGTTTTTTGTACTCCTTATTGTGTTTTTGAATTGACCTTGGTTTATGGATTTTTACAATTTGTAATACTCTAATTATTACGTACATCAAGATTATTGTTTTAGGAGGAATCTATTTTTTCCATTGTTTATAAGTTGTTGGTAAAATTGATAAGTGATCGATATGATTGGGCAATGTTATCGAAATCGTGTGTTTTATTTATATTATTCGGAGTTGTTGTTTTATGGAATGCTCCCAAGAATCTTCTTTTGAACCAATTTTGTTCAATTTGATATTATCAATATCAAATTTGTGGTTTTTTGTTAGTGTGTGGTCGACATGGCCTGAATGTAAATGATTGTTATTTTTTATATGTAATTTATGTTGTTCTGTTCTTTTATTATTGTATTGTTTTGTTTCTCCTATATATACGGTTTTTGGATCGCAATCTGCACATGTAATTTTGTATACTAAGTTACTTTATAATTTACTTTCTTCTTTGTCTTTTAATTTTGTGTATAATATGTTATTTAATGTATTAAATGGATACCATGCTATTGTAATGTTTATTTCTTTTAGTATTTCTGAGGCGTTTTTGGCTATGGATTTATTAAGCGGAAGTTTTGAGTATATTAGTGTATTATTGATATTATTATTAGTAGATGTATTGTTGGTTGTGGTGTTTAATATGTTGTTATTTAATGTGTTCATTCTACTGTGTATGGTGTGTTGTATAATATTGTGCGGAAATGAATTGTTTGTAAGGATGTGTTTAATATATTTAATGTTCTCTGTCCAGTGTTTTTTGTCTGAAAGTAAAATGGCTCTGTCTGTTAAATTGTTAATTGTGGAAATTTTATATTTAAGTGGCATGAATGAATAGAAATTAATTAACCTGTTGGAGGCCGAGGGTTTCCTATACCAATTGGTAGAGCACCTTCCATTCGTATAGGTGATTTCTATATCTAGGAAGGGAATGACGTCGTTTTTTGATATCTCTATGGTAAATTGTAATCTTGGATGAAATGAGTTAAATTTGTTGATAATCGAATTATTTTCTTCTTTAGGTATTAACATGAGAGTGTCATCAACATATCTGAAGTAGAACGGAATTGGTGGTGATATGCTGTTCAATATTGTATCTTCTAGAGATATCATCGCTAGGTTTGCTAGAATTGGTGATAAAGGATCTCCCATCGCACATCCGAAAAGCTGTCTGTAAATATTATTCTTGAAGGTGAAAGTTGCAGAGTTCTTAATGAAATTGATTGTTTATTAGTTCGTCAGATGGTATGGTGGTTGTTAAATCGTTAAATTTTTTTAAAATATATTGTATAGCAATTTCAATAGGTGTATTTGTGTAGAGAGATACTACGTCTAGTGATATAAAATGATAATTTATAAAGTTTGAGAAGTTGAAGTTATTTAATTGTTTAACAAGTTCAAAATAATTTTTTAAATTATAATTTCTATTGCCAATTGGTGCTAAAATGGAATATATGAATTGTGCTAGATTGTATGTTGGAGAGTTTATGTTTGATACTACTGGTCTAATGCCCGGTTTCTGGTACATTCCCTTATCGGTTCAATAACTATAGGTTCCATAAAGTTATTGAACACATAAAGTCTAGTGCCGTTTCTGAAAGCATTCGTTCTGTAAGTTATAGATTCAATATGTATTGGTTCGACAAGCAATTTTTCTGTTGTAACACAGATGGCGATAATTTCGGAACGTCATATTTGAGTAGAAATGCGCGGTTTTTGAATGATAGAAAAGACGGTTACTGTCAAAAAGTGATGGCGGTGTCTCAAAGTTTAAAGCGTTCTGGCAATTTTACGGAAAACGAAAAACACCTACTGTTTGAATTAATCGCTGGAAGATTTTTAAATGTAATAGAGAACAAGAGAACTGTCAAAAAATTTTCTTTTTGTTTTTTGCATTTCATTTTCTGATGGCATTTTTACAAAATGGGGCCTTAACGCTGCTAGATGGTGGGATATCTTTTTAACTATTCGGCACACTGTGGTTTTGTGCACACCATAATCATCTCCAACTAGTTGTTGAAATGATCCTACAATGTACTATTGATACTCAAACAAATAATAGTTTAATAAGTTCACTCATACCTGTAGCATAAAACTGCAATGTTATTAAAGTTCATCCCCAGCTGTTAACGATTTATTCCGAAATGTCACTGGTGCAATATCGTCTCTTATCATATTAATTACGGCTTCAACAATATCTTTTGACAAACGATATCTATCCCGAAATTCTAGTTCGTCGTATTTTCCAAAGGGATTGGCCCGTTGTCTGAACTGCCGCCGTACTTCGGCGGCATTCAGGAATTCAATAACTTCTTCATTTGAAGAAGTGCTGCTTCCACTTGAATAATTCATATGTGTCGCTAATTTTCACAACTATTTTACGTGTCACTTATGGCAACTCCTGACCTGCACACTACTCTTGACAGATCGGGAATAATATTCTAACCTAAAATGATGCTGGTTGACGTTCCACACTCCACAGTGCGCCTGCGTCACATAATTTATCGCACCGTAATGGTCCGATAACTTGTGTGAGCACTTATTGAATCGATAACCCCTGTCGAACGTTTCAGAAACGGTTTATTGGACTTTATGGAACCAATAGCCTTATTGGTTCCATATTTATGCTTTCAGAAACCGGGCATAAGTGGAAAACCTACTTTATGAATTTTTATAAAACCGTATATTTTTGGTAAGACCCCGTTGTGGCATCTGATCTTTTTGTATGTGATTAAATCTATGTGTCCTTTTTTTAAAAGATAGGATGCTATTTCGTTGTTTTGGTTCTGTATTTTTTTGTAATAGGTTTTTTTTTCTAGTTTTGTATAGGTGTTCTGGTCTTGTAAAAGTTCATTTAGTTTGTTTTCATAGTCTATTCGTTTCATTAAGATTGTTGTGTTACTTTTATCTGCTTTCGCTAAGATTAGTTCAGGGTGTTCTCTTAGAAATCTTTTACATCTGGCTATATCGATCATTAGTTTGTTATAAAAAATGTCTAGTTCATAACCTGATGAGTTGGTTTTTATTGATTTTAATAATGAAATGAATTTTGATCTTATTTCTGAGGTTTTAATGTTGTTTTGTGAATTTTGATTCTCGCCCAGTAGTTGTTTTAGACAGTTCATAAACAAAATGTGTTTCATTTAATCCTGGGGAGGTCAACAGAAAACCACCACAACATTCATCCAGGTCCCCGAGAACGAACACCACAACTCACAAGTAATAGTCACTACGGTAACTACAGAATTATCATTCCATCTAACCACTAAAACCTTCATATTTGGATCAAATGCACACGTATAAGAGCCTCTTGCCCTCTTGGATATTGATTTATTGTCTTCAATTGGACATTTAGCAGTGCGATTATCCCTTACTATTCCAGTAGCAAAAAACCCTTTTTCTTTCAAACTCTCAAAAGAGAATAGGAGGTAAAAAAAATATCAAAAACTATTCTGTTGTTCTGGAAAATCGACTACTGATAAAAGCTGCATGATAACCCTCGAACCTAAAGGTTTGGCCGATTTTTCTGCTTTTCCACCATATGGCAAAAACTTGAACGGGGAACCTGTACCAGAACAAAGACACCACGTCTTGATACCAAAGCGAACCGGTTTATCACTAATAAACATTTTGCAGGAATGACGCCCAACATATGGGACCATTTCCTCATCAATCGAAAGGTTTTCTGCAAATATCCCAAATTGTAAATATTTTCACAAATTTTAACATTTTTAATTCTACTTTTAGAGAGGGTAAATGCATCAGATAAAAATAAATAAATATATATATATATATATATATATATATATATATATATATATATATATATATATATATATATATATATATGACGCATAGATGAAGCACTAAAATCGGCAAAACCTCCGAAATTTTTGCATTAAGATCGATCGTGATGCGGTTTTTTTGCATTCGGTTAGTGAAAGCGCCTACAAATTTTGTGAAGATTTGTTATGAACGAGAAATGCAAAATTGCAGCGGTGCATAAGAAAAATGCATCTTTATACGTGTCGGTTGTTAAAAAATTTACAACTCTGTAAATAATGACGGAAATGAGTTCAATTTTATTCCTCGGGGGTTTTGGGGTTGTTGACAACAAATATGACATCATCAGTGGTCTCCGAAGTATCTGTTGCTCAGGGCGGCTGGAACCAACGTCGTCTCCTGGGAATTTATCTAAAAATTGATCATAAGTCGGCACCTATACATATTTTTGGAGAATGACGATAAATAGTTTTCTACCGAAAACATTTTTACAGTTTAAATATTGAAGCTTAGATAAAAAAAACTGTAAATTACACTCATATACAAAATTTTATTTCAACTATTTCTTTAGAAAAAATATATCCTACAATTTGTTTCTATATTAATAACGTATATTAATTATAAGTATATATCAATGTTTATTTATAGTATTATCTTCTTCATTTTCTTCTTCTCTAACTTCAAATTCCGCCAAAGAAATTGCCTCTCTTGAACAATTTTCAATATTTGTGCAATTAGAACCGGCACATGTTTTGCATGCAATGTTGCAAATTAGCCCATGCTTTCTGCAGCAGCCGCATCAGTTACCGCAAATTGTTTTGCAATCAAAGAATATCAAATTTAATATACTGGGTGGTCCAGGTTGCTGCGTCTTTTTTATGGGGATTCATGAATTTTCTTCAAGTTCCCATCCCCAGTCAATTATATTTAGACCCTTTTGGTCCTCTCCATACAGCCAGTTCTGTACTTGTAAATACACTCTTTTTAAATACTGAGAAAATGCATCTACTGTAGATATAATTTTACCAAGTTGTTAGATCATTGCTACCAACAGTTTATTCACGTGATATTGACATTCAGCGACCTCAAAAATCACTGGGTTTATAATTTGCTGCTAATAATACAATGAATTCTTATAATAAACTCCCGGAGACGACGTTGGAACCAGCGCCCCTGAGCACCAGGTACTTCGAAGATCATTGTCGTGATATTGAAATTCAGCGACCTCAAAAGTCCCTGAGTTTCTATCTTCGGGTAACTATATAATCAGTTCTCATAAAACTCCCGGAGACGACGTTGGTATCAGCGGCCCTGAGCACCAGATACTTCGGAGACCACTGGCGATGTCATATTTGTTTTCAGAGACGTCAAAAAATCCCTAGGTTTATGCTTTTTGGCTAATTATATAACCAATTCTTATAAAACCCCCGAGACGACGTTGCATCAAGCCGCCCTGAGCACCAGGCACTTCGGAGACCAATGGCGATGGCGGTGGTTGATAATAATCAATAGTACTGTCAGACATCAAGACACTGTATGAGATACACTAGGTAACGGAGTCTTTTATATTGTAAGATTTTACAATATTCCCGATGTCGGAGGGGAGGCATGTGGACATTACATGTTATGCATGTGTGCGAAATTTTTTTAACGATTATTGCTTATTGGAAAATCCGTGCGTCACAATCCCGCACAAATTCCGGCACTTTGATAATGTCTCGTCTTCCTCCTTGTACGTCGTCAAGGGTCGTAATTCGTGCGTCCAGTGGGTGGGTGACCTCTCCTTTGCGGTGACGTCCTTGGCGGAGGCTGATCTGATGGGGTTTTTTAACTAAGGTATCGCTGTCAAGGCAGGGAGACTTGTTGAAGTGGCTCTATCCCTTCATAGTCGCTCAGAACCTCTCTGGCCCTCTTCTTCGTCGGTCCCCTCTGGACTTCCCGGGTTATGTCTTGGGGTCGTCTCGGTGTGTCTGTACTGCTGCAGGAGACACATAGTCAGCGTGTTCCATGGGGTTGCGAGTAAATGTACCCCTAAACTGGCAGTTTCTACGTACTGCGTCGTAGCGAGGTACCGAGTAGTACAAGAGTACCGAATATCTCGATGCCGTGTACTATGGCTGTGTGCGAGATACCGCGAAGTATGGCCGCCTCTTTAGGGGATTGCGGCTAGTCGAGACGGACGAATAGTATGAAGACACGATTGCGACATTCAATTAAACTTGTAGTAGACGTCGTCGGTCGCCTCTAGGACCTGCAACCCAGATAGTAACGCCGCGTCGACGCCTTGTTGCGCAGGTGACACATTAGATATCATGATGACTGGAACTCTGAAGCACGTCATCTTCTGCGGTCTCCCTTTCCGTTCGAGTTGGAACGGTGCACCTTCCAGAAGCAACTTGAATGTCGCGATGTGCTTCATAAATTCCACCTCTTCGATAATGATGAAGCGATGGATGTCAGGATCGAACCCGTCTAGGGGAATTTGCCAGACGTGCCCGCGAGGAAGATGCGATTACACCACGCTGTGTCGTCGGAAAGGAGGTGTCTCTTCAATATGGAACTCTTCCCTATCAGCGGTGGCCCGTGGAGGTACAGCTGTGTGAGCCGGCTCGGGAGCGGCGTCTGCAACATCGTGTGGATGAATTTGTGCACTTGGAAAGCCCGTTCGCACCTATAGGTGTACTCGGGTGGGTAGATGTATCGGTGAAAGTGCACCGATGTACAGGATTCTTCTCCTTTGTTCGAGCTCAAGATAATGTGCAGGAATTGGCGGTACACAATTATTAGCCGGAATATTAAGGGATCGAAGTAGTCCAGCTCGTCGTGGGTGTCGCAATATCGCAACAGCTGGAATCGATCGTGCGTCGACGAATGGCAAATACCGTACGTGAGGGGGTCGTAGTCCTCCTTCGTCACGTACTTCAGCGATCCCACCTCGTTGCGGCAAGGTTGAAAGTTGCAGTTCGAGGGGAACACAGGTTGCTGGAACCGCCGTAGGTCGTCTATGACGAGTGGATTATGGAACTCCAGGAAGGCGTGCAGGTGGAACGAGTACTTGCGGTCTATTGTTTGCGGTAATTTTTTTAGGTCACTTTTCAAGTGACCTAAATTCGTTTGTAATTTTAATTTTGTACCATGATTTATCTTTTTACCATTTTGTAAGTTTAAATGAAATTTTCATAAAAACCAAGATATGCCAAAGAAATGTAATCTAACATAGACCTCAACTTGTTTAATTTTTCTTCCGTGATGCGGTTTTTGCCTTTCAGTAATGGGAAGGGTCTGATCTGAAAGTGGCAAGCTGTTCTCCTTTCTTCAGAACATTACAGGTTTCCCACTGTGCTACGTCACTAAAAGATTTTCGAATACATACCACAAAAGGGTTATCTTTTGAAATTTTCAGCCCGGATGCTTGGAAAATATGAAGTTTTGAAATATTTATGTATGCATCGGCGAAATGGTGCAGATTCTTGAAATCATTCTTTTCCATGTGTACAACAGTGTAAGGGCTTTTGGGGTAACTCTCTGATAATTCGAGTATAAAGTTTTGTCAATCTTTTGCGCCTCTCTATCTGGGCAAAATCTCTATCACATGGCAGATATGTGTGTCCAGATATTAGAAATTTTTGTTCGATCTCTGAAAATCTACCAGTTGCAACAAGGTATATCATTATTACGAGGATCATTCTGTTCTTGTTCTGGCCATTGCAATTGTCACTCCAGATGCAGAGCTTCTCCTTGACACCCAAATTATCAGATAGTAAAACTTTAAAAGCGCGAAGCCTACTCCCCTCCCCCCCCGCCTGCCATTGATTTGTTCCATAAGATCATTGTTGCTGTATTATTGTCAGCAATGTGGATGCCCAAGTTGTAACATGACAGCTGTCTGATATAAAACATTTCTGAATGCGTCAATGTGGGAATAGATATTACTTATTCCAAATCCATAGCTACGGCCATAGTACTGCTACCGGGGTCTTGGGATTCAACACTGTCTTCTTGCATAGCTTTTCTGGCGGCTTCAGCTTTCCGGTGATGTAAATTTAATTTCGTGGGTAAATCGCGATTTCCTGTATCTGATTTTATCTTACTGTTAAGCATATCGCAGATAGAGCATGTGTCCGACCTAGGCCTGCCGAACATTAAATTCGGAAAGTGTTTTTTGAAGACTGTAGGATAATGTAATGACCGGCCCTTTTTGGCAACTTAGTGAACTCTGAAAAGATTAAATTAAACTCAACTGAGAATAAGGACGGATATTACTTTGGGTGGGATTAACTTAATTAATAAAATTTGACTTTAAAACTGATATCCCCGGAGAACGTAGGCGCAGGTCTTCTCGAATGCCTGCTTTACTCGATTTGAAATTACTGAGTTTAAAAAGAAATATCTCTATTAAAGAAACACAAAAGAAAACAATTGTTTGACCCAGCACAGTTGTCCAGTACTAACTAGTTTGAACCATAAAGAACTCAAAACACACAGAAATATAATAACTTATTTCCCTAAGACAAACCCGGATAACCTGGAAACTAAAACACCAAACAATTAGCTCAAACCTTACAGTTCACCTTTACTTATCTTAGGACCCCTGTATATGGAAACTGTTTGCGTTCGGCGGGGCGTGCAGCGGAGAGCTCAAGCGGCCGAGAGGGCGAGCACTAAGTGGCCTCAGTACACGCTAGCGTTTGTAGAGGTTTGTTGCGTTTTTATCATGGCATCTACTTCGTACGACATTATTGATATGTATTTAGAAGAAAATTTGTGGCTAAAATATTGTTATGAGTCAAGACAAGGTCCAAGTGAGATTGTTGAGCAAAGGAAGCAGTTTGGAGAGTTTTCTACATTGTTTCAAACATTAAGATTAAATGCAGATAAATTTCATGAATATACAAGGATGACAGTGGCAACTTTTGATTATGTATTACAGAAAATTGAAACAAGATTAACACCGACTAGTACTAATTTTCACATATCAGATGCGATAGCTCTAACAGAAAAACTTGTAGTGACAATACGGTAAGTTAAAATAATACTCATATATATTTAAACTTAGAAAGATTTATGTGTGAACTATTAAACCTATATTGAAATATTACATATTAGCGGTATCCAGAGTTATTAGCACTACCACTAGGAAAAGAATAATATTCTTGATTTTGATAAGTAACAGGTTCGTTCTCTAGAAAGGCTTCTAATAGCCATTCATTGATTTTTCCACGAAAACGTAATTTCTGTATTTCTGTCAATTTCTTAATTGAAGGTAGTAGGCTTCTAAGAAACAGAAAATCCTCGTCATTTTTTAATTTTTCTTTATGTTGACTATCCTTTAAACGTGTTTCCATTAATAACAGTTTCTTTTTTTCTATTTCTATCATATCGTCTGTAATACTTTTACGTTTTCTTGACGATGGTTGAGATGCCGAGAAGCCAACTGGTGACAGCAGTACAGGTGGGGAAACCAAAGATGATGTCGAAGCTATCACTTCCGTATCACTTTGCGACTCTATATTTTCCGTTTCAAGTGTAGTCTCCGTTTCAAGTGTAGTCTCCGTTTCATTTGCATTTAAATTGCCACTGGATGGCGCAGGCATTACCTCATCTTTTACGAATGACATTATATTGAAATATTGCCATGTCGAATTCCAAGGAATGTATTCTGATCCAGATTTTTGAATAGGTTGTTTCTTCAGCTCTTTTCTATACTGGTCCTTCAAATGCTTCCAACGTTTTCTTAATACATCCTCTGTAAATAAAATGGATTGATTAGTTTTTTTGATTACAGGTACCTCGCTACGGGAACTTCTTTTCGATCATTGGCTTTTACTTTTCGTATGGGAAAATCTACAATAGCAGACATTGTATATGCAACTTGTTCTGCCATATGGCTGGAACTGGTTGATGTTCATATGCCACATCCAACCCAAGAGGAATTAAAGAAGATAGCAAGCGATTATTGCAGATTATGGCAGTTCCCAATGTGTATTGGTTCTATTGATGGCAAGCACTGCAGAGTAAAATGTCCAGCGAAGTCTGGTTCGTCATATTATAACTACAAGAATTATTATTCAATAATTTTACAAGGAGTAGCAGATGCAAATAAAAAATTTATCGCTATAGAAGTGGGAGGAAAGGGTAAACAAAGCGATGGAGGGACTTTTCACTATTCAACTTTGAATGCGCTGATGGAGAATGGACAACTAGATATTCCACCACCGGACTTAATACCAGGGACAACGATATATGTGCCATATGTTCTTATTGCGGATGAAGCATATCCATTAAAAGAAAATATAATGCGACCATTTCCATCAAGAAATTTGGACACACAAAGTGAATATTTCAATAAGCGTCTTTCATGTGCAAGTAAGTGCATTGAATGTACTTTTGGCATTTTGTATGCTAAGTGGCGTATTTTAAGTAAAGCTATAGAAACTAATGCAGAGCATGCTTGGCTCATTATAAAAACTACATGTATTCTACATAATATTATACGGGACCTCGAGGGAAAAGCTGATGATGACCACAATTATCAACAAAATACAGAGTGCACATTACCATACAATCGTCTAAACAGGCGAAACAACAGCTCCACTTGGGTGCGAGAAATATACGACAGCAATTTTCGGACTACTTCTGGGATAATGAAATTAATTTGTAAAGTTAAGCAATGTACAATTTTTTTTAACGGGATGTATGTTTAAGAACCGCTGATCGATAAATATGTAGATAAGACAGTTTTTAGAAACTTAATAAAACGATTTTTACCTTCAATTCCCAACTTCGTGGCTAGTTCCATCCACACCTTCGCTCTCACTACCTTATTCTTATATAAACAATGAGACGATAACCATATTTCTGGTTTATTTTGTATTTCTCCAATTATATTTTCGAAAGACATTTCGTTAAACGCTCGTCTCACCGCTGTAAAATACAAACTAGTTTGAATTCGAGGACGACGCTCCGCCCGACGCAAACATGCCCGCTACTACAACCGCCCCGCTTGACCGCCACTATGGACAGCACCACACGTATGCATGTGTTTAACATGAACGCCGCACACACCGCCCCGCTGGACGCCCGATTTGGGCGGGCACTCAGGCCGTACACTAAGGGTGCGTTGTACAAATGTGAGTTAAGCCAGGATAGTATTTAATCCTATGTTACATACCTGGAGTGCATTGTACCTATTAGTTCTCTTTTGAACCCAATGAACGTCGGATGACAAGATTAACGTAACTTTAACGGAGCTTTCCCAAAAATGAATACAATTCACTAAACTTCTAAATTGACATTAAACAATAACAAAAACTAGTACAGGGCAGGACACTCCCGATTGTCCACCGATGTCGGCGCCGCACGGTCGTGCTTTGTTAAATAATTCGCTGACGCTAACACGGCCAGCCTGACGTTGGGACGCTCTCGGTCCAATCCGCTCGTCCCTTATCCTGACAATCCTTCTAGGTGGTAGTAGAACACCGTCCTGGACCTGAAACAGCTTCCTCATCCACCAGCAAGTCCCGCAGAAACGAAACAAAGTAATCGTAAAACATAATGTTCAAGATCTAAAGGACTTCGTAATTTGAATACTCATTTAAATAACCACCAAAAGGGTGCAACCGCTGGACAACGGTCTAATACCGTCCAAGTGTAAAACATTACCCACCAGACAACGATAAGAGATCGCCCAGGTGTAAAACATTACCCACCAGACAACGATAAGAGATCGCCCAGGTATAAAACATTACCCACCAGACAACGATAAGAGATCGCCCAGGTGTAAAACATCACAGAAATGAAATCAAGATATCAAAATAAACTGTAACACCGCTAACACGGCCATACTCGTATACATTTTTACCTGTGTATTGTCAGTGAGTCAATGTACGCCTCAAGAATTCCTGCGCAGTCATCAAGATCCCATTCTTTGGACCATAGACGCATCTGCGAAGCTGCTTCCGCCGTAACTCTTGTAGACTCTGCCACATCACCAACCTTTCTTAACTCATATCTGTTTGGTGACAACACTTGTGTTATTTTATGCGGTCCAATCCAAGAAATTGACGAACCTCACGAATGTTCGAAGGAGGCGCTAAAGCTTTCAAAGCTAGTGTTTTAGAAGGGGTAGGTTTTACGATACCGTTTGATTTAAGACGGCCTAAATATTCTACCTGATCTTGTAAGAAAACGCATTTCTTCAGGTTGACTGAAAATCCATGAGTTCTAAGAGTCATGAATACCTGACAAAGGTTGTCAATTCCTTCTTAAATAGTTACTGACGGTATCAGAATGTCATCCATGTAAACTAGGACAATCCCCTTTTGGATTTCTTCATGTAAAGCAAAGTTAATAGCACGTTGAAAAATAGCAGGTGCATTCGCTAAGCCAAACGGCATGCGTAAATATTCGAAATGCCCATCAGGTGTTACGAAGGCTAACTTTTCTACGGAATCTGAGTGAACTTTAATTTGATGGAATCCGGCAGCCATGTCGAGAGTAGTAAAATACTTACTACCGCTCAGTCGGTCATTTTGATCATCAATAAGTGGCAATGGGTAACGTTCTTCATATATTAATTATATCATGGGACAATTTACCAAAATTTGTACTTCCTGCAAAACTTTCGCAGAGATCTCTCTGCAACGAAGCCCACGAACGACGGTCCAAAGGACACCAATCCTTAAACCACTCACCTGCCTCCCGTTCAAAACATTGTGAAATTTTAGACATAAGAACACCATTACTCCATCTCAAATCAGAGGCCAACTAATCTATGTTCTCCACCCACTGCCTCGGATCGTCTCGTCCAGGTAGAAAGCCGAAACGCGGGCAATGTTACACCTTCTCCAGAAGGTGCAACATCACATGATTCCCGAATTTTTAATGTCTTTATTAAAGGCAAAGCTAGAAAATGAAGAATTTGGAAGAGAAAGTTTAATAGTTGGCGACAGTGGTTATGCTGTAAAAAAATATTTAATAACTCATTTGGCAAATCCTACAACAGCAGCAGAACACCTTTTCAATGAATCTCAAATAAGAACTCGAAACCCAATCGAAAGATGTTCCGGCGCATTAAGAAGAAGATTTCTCTGTTTGGCATTGGGTATACGACTCCATATTAGCATAATTGAGACAATAGTAGTTGCTCCAGCTGTTTTACGTAATATAGCCACGACAATGAATGAGTTACCACCTAGACTGACATATGAAGAAGAGGAAGCAGTTGATTTAACAATGAATGTTAATGAGTATAAAGGACAAAGACATATTAATGAAAGTAATTTGACTATGCACATTTTAATTGCCAAACATTTTGTTAGAGTAAATTAAAGTACTGTTATGTTTATTTTTGTATTGTCTAGGTACTTGTACAAAATATAAGAAAATCTAAAGTTTCCATCAAAATGTTTTTACATTTTCTTAATCATTAATTCTAATTCAATTTATGTTTTTCCCTCTTCATTTCCAAAGTTTGTTCCATTTCATATTTTTGATTCTTAAGATAAGCTGTATGTTTTTCTCTCAGTAGTTGCAATTTCAGCTGAAGTTTTACGAAACATTCTTTTTGAAAGTCAACTAGCACATTTTTAGCTATTGCCCACTTGCTCAATTTATTCCTCAATGGTTGGTTTTCTGTTTCACCTGAAATTAAATATTCCAATGTACACACTTACAAACTAAATTACTTAGTAAAATTTACCTTTTATAACATTTGTTTGTCTCAATGGTTTTGAAATACAACTTCGCAATTTAGAAGGAGTATAAGTCTCCCACTCATTATTTATCTGTGGTTGTAAAAGGTTCACGGCGGTGAAAAATATTGCAGGTCTTAAATTACTTACTCCGTCTTATTAAATTATATTATTGAAATAGAAATTTCTCAGAAAATATCGATTTCCCCACCGAAAACTATCTCCCGATGATATATCGCTCACTGGATGCAACAATGACACATTGCCAATTTAAAGATTCCAAGATAATTGAGGTTTTATATTTTGAAAATAGTATTTTAACGTTTTAGTCATGATTAACCAATTTTTCTGATGCAGTTGTAACGAAGCCGATTTTCGAGAGTTGAGAGTAGACCACCCACTATACAACTGACCGCGAAATCAAACCTATCTCGGATAGATGGCGGCCGATAAGGCACTGTTCAATCTACCATCATTTAATTATCAAGACTAAATGAATATGAGCCACTTGTCCCCCTCCATTGTCCTCTGCCTGAGTTAATCCAAGGCGAGAACCACTACTTATTTCCTTTATTCGTATTTATCCGTTGTTGTGTTTCTGTCCTACCGACCGATATATGTGATTGTCCTATATGTAATTGTGAACGTTACCGTCCGACCGATCAAACCGACCGAATTATTCGTTACATAACCGTCCGATTGTGAACGTACTACCGACCGATACATGTAATTGTGAACGTTACCGCACCGTTAGATCTAGACCGACCGATGGTGAACGTAATACCGACCGAATTATATGTATCTGTGATTGTTCCGCCGTTTTATGTTATGTAATTGTCCGTTACCGACCGACATATGTGAGTGATCTGTATTACCGTCAAAATATCCGTCTCTCCGAACCGCTACGAATTAATTTTTCCTTCGTTGTAGGGAAAAATTAATTTTTCTCTGTCCTCCGCTTGCTCTCTCTCACACTCTCGCTCTCTCGTAATAGCCGCACTACCGAATCTTAGACTCTGCACGTTTTCTTATCTTCCCTGTATTTAGCTATTTCGTTTTCATTGTATAATTGTTAGTACGATTTTCCGCTTTCGCATTTTCAATATTTCATTTCCAGATCTTAATTTTTATTATTCGCACAAGTATTGTAATTTTCAGTTTCCGCACTTTCGCTTATTTAAATAATCTTTCCGATTTATTTAGAATAAAATTTTAGTTCTCTCCAACTGTGATACTTTGATGTTTTCGCATTTGTGTTTCCTTTCCGAGATTTATAAGTAATTGTAAATAAGTTTTTATATTTCTCCGGTCTCCGTTCGACGACCTCGCAGGTGTTAGTCGGACGAATTATTTTTCACGGTCAATTGGAAATAAAATAATTTTAGGATTTTCTATTTTTGAGCGTGTGTTTCATTTCTACAGACAACCCTGGTAATCTCCTGAGTTCGTAAAATTACCCAGGCACATTCCCGAGGGAGAAAACCCTTAAAAATCTGGCGCCCGAGCAAAACCGTAAAACCGACTCTTAAAACCATTTCCCGAACTCCCGAACTCCGTCCCAGCGCCAAATCTCACAAGTAACGGCACCAAGCCCGTTACACAGTATTATTTTTTTAATGTTTCTTATTATTTTTACTCGGATTTTATTGAAAATGTTTATTTTTTTTTTCTTTAATAAGTAATCAGGAAATATGATTCAAATGTGCCAGTATTGACATTGTGATTAAATTGAAAATAAGAAGAGTAGGTACAAGGTATAAATGGAGTTTAACGAAGTAAAAGAAAGACTGAACATTAAAACGACTTATTATATGAAAATAAATATTATTGCATGTGTTTACACATCAAAATCAAAGAGTATTATATAGCAGCAATGTTTTGGTCTATTAATAAATAAACACTAAATGAACACAAGTTACAAAAATCTTATCCTTAAAACAACGAAAACCTAATACTTAGTCCTGATAGTCCAATAAACAAAATTTGACCTTTAATAATTTAAAAATGAAAACAAACTCTGTGTAAGAGGAACTTGGCTTTCAACTATCATCCTGTAATTATTGCTAAACATTTACAGTACTAGGTAACAGAAAAGGTATAAAACTAATAGGAACTTATGCTCTATGGTAAATTTTAATTCTCAGCTGCTCTTAATTTTTTGTTGTGGGTATTATTGTAAACGAAACGAAAATGAGTGCGTGCGTGCGTGCGTGCGTGTGTGTGTGGCGACGAATGGTGGGTGGCGAAGCAGAAGAAGAGGAATAATGCAAAGCGTACAGATGGGGGGAGGGTCGTCGCCTGAGAGAAAATGTATTTAAGGGTGCTGCTCACTGCACGTAATATACACGTCATACGAGTTTAGTGCGTAGTACACAGACGCCCAGAACGCTGTTAAATTGAGAAGGTAAGAATTTTGTTAGTAAGTAGTGAATGTACTGCAAGAAGTAGCATGTTTGAGTACGCATGAATGGTTAATATGTATAAATGGTCTGATTGCAACATGCTTTTCTCCGTGTCTAGATGTCCACTTTACAGCGACTCAATGAGCTGGGAGCCGGAAAATACTCCACCACGAGGCTAACAGAGCTCGTACCAAACACGCCGTACCGCATCGCAAACGCAGCTGCTGTTCCCACCCGATACGGCCGACGGATTCTGGTGGAGCTGCCAGAAGTGGAACATCCGCACGTGTTCCTGCCGGAGCGATTTAAGTCGCTGAGCGACGCGGACCTGCAAGCCATTAGCAGCAACCCGTCGATCCGTCTGGTCTACAAGGGAAAGAAAAAATCGGCTGACAGCTCCGTGGAGTTCTCGGAGGTGGAATTCATAGAAGCGTGAGTACGTACTGAGTGTGCGTGTGTGTGTGCGTGCGTGCGTGCGTGCGTGCGTGCGTGCGTGTGTGTGTGTAACAAAAAAAAACGAAAACAAAAAAAATGTATAATGTATTGGTGTAGACGCTGTGACGCACTGTATGCGTATAAGAATAATAATTATAATAATAAACGAAATATCATCGAATTCTGTGTGTGTGTGTGTGTTTTATTTTATGTTGTGGCTAGAAACAAAGAAAACGGAGTTTAAGAAAACGTTTTATTTTCGACTCTCGATAGAAGTTGGAAATACATGTCAATAATCGTCTGGATATGCTCCTCGATTCTCCGACGTTCCCAGTTCCATGAGATGCAGGCGCCCGTGTCTGGTCCCTCTGTGCTGGCATCGCTGGACCACGGCCGCTGACGAATGACTTAATTCGAAATATTAATTAGAATTTAATTAGAAAAGCAGCGGTCGCGAATTACGTCAGGGAAACCAGGCATAATCGGTACTCCAGGCGCCGATTCGATAGTAGGGCGAACGGGGTCCTGCGGGTAGTCGAGACAACCGGGAATTTGTTGGATCGTATTCAGGGTATCGAGTATCACCCTGGGGAGCACCTACCCAATCAGCCCGAATTGATCCTCCCGAGTATCACCCTGGGAAGAGTCAGTTCGTTGGCTTAATCCAACTGGAACGGCAGGGAAGCGGGTGGGGTCGTATTCAGGGAGGCCACCCCGAGTATCACCCTGGGGAGCACCTACCCAAACGGCCTAAATTGATCCTCCCAAGTATCACTCTGGGAAGAGTCAATCCAATAGCCTGACCCAACGGGACGGTAGGGAAGGGGCGGTCGAAATTCCCTAACAGACACTTTACCTTTCACGGTCGGCTCCTGGTTCCCCGGTCGGTCGGTTCGGAACGGCAACGCGGCGTACGGCGGAATCGGAACGTCAACGGCGGGATCAGGACACGTGTTCTAATCGGAGCACCTGCGGTTGTCGGCGGAAGACGGTCGGAGCACTTTTGTTAATCTTTCAATGTTTTCACTTATATTTAGAGCTCCCAGATAAATAAGGATGGGTAATTTGTAGCTCGCAAGTAGAGAGACAACTGTTTGTTTGTTTAATCTCGGTCTTGGAATTTTGCAGGTGTCTCATTGGGAGAAAATTATTGTTTTAATTCGGGTTGCGGATTTTCCGCAAATGGTAACAGAGGGAGACATGGCCTCTTGCCATCGGAAAAATATGCTTCGTCACAGTGTGAAGGTTGAAACTCGAGGCTTTCAAGGAAACAGAACAAAGAAAAGAGCGACGACATTTAATCGCATGTATTTCCATATAGTTCGCTATACAATTTCATAATTTTTTTCATGGCGGTTTTAATGTCGTCCCAGTGAAATAGTCGATCGGTACACAAACACGTCTCTGGACATTCCTTGCTGCAGTTCAGCGCCCAAGGCAGCTCACATAATGACGTCCGTGCACGGACGTCTGCATTCTTTCCAATTCGACATTTAGAGCTCGTTGCAAATAGAAAAGTTGTGCTCTATGTCGCGGTAGAAGTACGTCCTCGTAATCAATAAAAAAATCTTTCAGCTCCATATTTCGAGCACAGACAGACGAATGTTCTTGTTCCAGCGATAAGAAGCAACACTGACACACTGAAAGCGATGTAGCACGCTAAAAAATATATATTGTTCGAAAGTTGGGTGGTCGGGGGAGTAGTAGTAGTAGGGCGCACGCTAGTTAGATTCCACCATGTCAAATCTTCAAACGTGCGATTTTGGTAGACGACACGTATTTTGTAGCCTGTAGCATTGTCGGGTAATTTCGTCATCAATGTCGGTGTGTATCGGTTGTATGTGAAGGATTCCATCTGCACCCAATTTGCCGCCAAATGGCATGTCTATCGAAACATATAAACACATCCTTTGCAGTGTGCGGCGGAGAAATGTAGAGGATATTATTCAGTACTGCTGAGAGTAGTAGTAGTAAACCGGAGGAGGGGGACCCGGACGCTATCATGTTTGGAGGATTACTGAGAAATGAAACAAAATTCAGCCATATCTATATATTTATTTATTGTGGAACACATTGTAACAACCAAGAGTATAATGTAAAACAATTTCATATAGCGCACATAGAAAAAGAATGCGTCTCGTCTCGTCTCTCGATTGTGTAGGTGAGCGTCGAATAAGCATTTTTTTATGTCCTCGTACGTACACGATATCAGCATCACGAATGTCGATCAAAAGGATGGCGTCGAGTTTTTCGTAGGGTATATAACCGAAAGTATAGCGGAGTCCTTGTATATGTCTGGTGCAATACTGAACTTGCTTCTTATCATAGTTCGATAGGTTAGCGTATGGGATAGATTCCTCAAACACGTAATGATTCATGCGAGTTCCATCATAAATTGCCAATTATTTTGCAAAAAATTCCGGCGAAGAATTCTTCGTGAGCGTAAAACCCTGAATGTCGGCTAGGAGTACCTTCATGGTCGAATGTGTGATTGCGACTAATAGATGCTTCTCACCATCTCACTAAGGGGCGTGGCTTCGTACACGCTTTCGTAAATAATGATACAATACGCTTTGGTATTCGCAGGAAATCCGGTCCGCGCTTGAAACTCAATGGAGACGTCTACGATCGAGGATTTAATCTGCTCGTCTTGGCGTGATCAATCGACAACGAAGAGCGCCGTATCTTTAAATTGTTTCATATCGAGTAATGGTTGCTTCGCGCCGAAATAGTCCCCTTTGTAGCTGGTGTTAAAATCCACATAACTATCATGAATCTCACCATAATCATCGGTTTCGAAATTTTAATTTAGTGGTTCGTATGGATATCGCTCAGATAAATTCACACATATCGGATATGTTGAGATTATCGAATTTTGTATTATCCGCTGTTTTTTATCTTGTCTATCTGCCTGGAATGCGATGATTGCGAATCGGGGTGGATGCTGGTTGTTCATCGTTTGGATGGACCAAACGGTATTAGTTGAACCCACATTCATAGCGGATAGCTGGTGTAACTACCACGTTCGGAATGCGATTATGAACGGTCTATCATTTTTTATGGATTTTAAAGTTCACAGTTTTCACAGATTTTCACAGTTCCAGCTTCGTTTCAACATTGGGAACGACGTGTGGGATTTTCAATAACATGTTAGTTATAGTTATGTCATAGGTGGTATTTGCCCCAATAACCAGAACGCAATTGTTATCGTTACGAGCACGAACTACACGAATGGTGTGTCTTCCGAACATTAACTTTTTGTGATCGTTGAATATGCTGAAGGATGTGCGAGTGGAATGAGCCAAATGAAAGTTCCGTCCGCGTTAACGGTGGGTTTTTCGGGAAACACCCAACTACCTTTATCCAAATATTTGCTCACATCGGCATTGTAACAGAGATAACCGCGAAGCAAACTTGTAACGAGGCAAATCCGTGGCTAGGCAACCAAATCTGCTTTCGCATAATTAACTTAAGAGGTCACTCACTCGGAGCGTTACCGTCGATGTCCGGTATTCAAGATTAAATGAATTTTCTTAAGATGGCGAGAGATATAACCCGCCAGATGTTTGTTCGGTACCCGAGAAATATAGGCCGATTGGGAAATTCAAATCAGTCTTACCCGGACGAGTCCTCGAACGGTAAGAACTCACATTCCTCTCTGGCGTTCCGTCATTTTGGAATCCGCTTTATTTCCCGATTTCGCAGTGGCGTCCCGTCGTTGTGAGATCCGTAAGGGAAATCCGTTTAGGACCCCTAGTACTGCAGGACTACGACATTGGCGTCCCGTCATTGTCGTATCAGTCTAGGTATACGTAGAGATAGAGACCGTTTTATTCCTCATTGGCGTCCCGTCACTGAGGGATCCGTTTTATTTCCCGATTTCGCAGTGGCGTCCCGTCGTTGTGAGATCCGTAAGGGAAATCCTTGTAGAGTTCCTAGTTACTGCAGGATTGCGTCATTGGCGTCCCTTATTGGCGTATCAGTCTAGGATCCTAGTGGTAGAGACCGTTTTATTCCTCACGGGCATCCCGTTATTGAGGAACCGTTTATTTCCCGATTTCGCAGTGGCGTTCCGTCTTTGTGAGATCCGTACGGGAAATCCTTGTAGAGTTCGTAGTTACTGCAGGATTGCGTCACTGGCGTCCCGTCATTGGCGTATCAGTCTAGGATTCTAGTGGTAGGGACCGTTTTATTTCTCATTGGCGTCCCGTCATTGGGGAATCCGTTTCATTTTCCCGCCTGATCTCGCATTGGCGTCCCGTCGTTGTGTGATCATTAAAGGCAACCCGTGTTAGACGTAGGCACTATTAAGTGTATCCACAGACTGCAGGAATACGACATTGGCGTCCCGTCGCTGTCGTATCAGTCTGGGGGTACGTCGCGGTTAGGATTATTTCCCTGTCTGATTTACCACCGGCGTTCCGTCACTGAGCAATCAGCCCGGGAAATCCGCTACTCATTTTCCTATCACGTTACCACTGCTACCGATTTGGGCGTTAGGGTTTGCATTTGCTTCCGCCGCAATACTAGCCTATCCTTTTACTGATTGCTTTATTCCGCTCTCTTGCCTCTACTTAAAACTAAACCGCTTTACCGACAATTTAAACTGCACGTTTTCCTCGCTTTTCTGAACCTAGCTAATTTAATTTTCGCTACTCTCCTTGCCTTGTAGAATGATTAGTTCTTGCATTTTCTTTTTTTTATTTATTTATTTATTTTACAGTAAAAGTGCTGTTTTATTTATTTATTTATTTATAATTTTTTTTATTTATTTTCCATATTTAGATTAATTTGGCATTCTCCGTAGTTTCACTGATTAACTTATTTTCTTATTTTTCAATACTTAGAGTAATTTAGCATTTTCCGTAATTTTAATAGTTGTAAATAATTTGTATTTCCCGTATTTAGAATAATTCCTTATAATTTTATAATTTTCCGTATTTTCGATAATTACAGTAATGTATAATTTTGTTATTTTCGATACTTAGAATAAATAGGCAATTTCCGTACGTTGTAATTATTATATATTTTTCCTCTTTCATAAATTTCTGTTAGATTGTATCATTCTCACTTCGGATCTTTCATCCGGAAATAAACACCTGCGAACAAATAGTTTTTGCGCTTTTATCTTTCTCTCCGTTTAACCCGGAGATGTACATATTGTATTAATTATACAGAGTTGCCGCTCCGATCTAAAATAAATTAATCTAAGTAATTCCCGTTTATTGGTTTTATTTCTACGGACAGCCCTGGAATTTCTCCTGAGTCTAAACTCACCCGCGGCTTTAGGGAGTAAACCCTTAAAAATCTGGCGCCCGAGGTAAACCGACTCTAAAACCGTTTGCCGAATCCGCGAACTCCGTCTCAGCGCCCAATCTCACAAGTAACCGCAATAAGCGCGTTACAAACTTAGTAGACCCGGCTGTTTTACGTGCTCCACTTCGATACCATTCAGGAGATATGCTATGCTATCGAATAGAAACCCGACTGCGTTATTTACGAATGTCACCTCTCCATCGCCGCATTTCTTCTCTAATTTCCCATAGATTTTTAGTTTGGAGTCGTAGAGGTTGAGAAAAGCGTCGTTTCCCGTCACCGTAATTTCGAGAATATCATTCTTGAGATAGGATTTCACGAATGGATGGTACGTGTGACGTTTTATACTCGTGATCGTATCATCGTTTTAAAGCTTTGGATATAGGTGGAAAATCCGGCTGGACAACATATCCGATGGCGTGGAGAAATGTAGCGTTCGCTCGGGACAATCGCTGATGCCGTCGCCTCGAACGGTTTTTTGATACTGCTGTTATACTCCGCCTCCCACCTCTTTTATAGTAATCACCCAAAACCTAGACTATCTTTTTACTTCGAATCTACAATCTTTTTAATTCCAATCTAATCAGAATCTCCTCACAGCGAAAATTGATAGTGTTGTGTTAAGCGGTGATGGGTGAGTGTAGAAATAGGCAGGATGAGTTTGACTGGTCTATTGATAAAAATGAAAAAGTATTTACAATTTTTATACAAGCTGTTCGCCGAGAAAGGTTCGAGGGCAACTGGCGTTAAAAACTACCGCCCGAAGATTCTATCCCTCGGTAGAAGCGTACATGGCAGATACCTCGGTGCAGCGATTTTATGGGGTGAAAGTTTTAGGGACCATCCCGACAGCTCGATTTTATAGAAAGCTCCGAAACCGTTCTTTGAGGAAAATATATGTTTCTTTTTTTTGAATGGTACTAAGTTTCGGGGAGTTCCTAGAATCGACTCTCGAGATGGTCACATTTGTAAAAAAGGGAAAGTGCAGCTCGTGGGAAGAGAACTATTTACACTTTTTACAATATTATTTACAATTAATCTCCCACGGGCCCCTACAGTACCCCCCAGATTTTTGAACAAATGAGACTCAAATTGTCGTCCTTGGTCTGTGGTGATCCTCTGCGGGGCGCCAAATCTGCATATCCAGCCCTCGTAGAGTGCCCTAGCGACAGTTGGGGCTTCTTGGTCCGACATCGGAATGGCTTCTGGCCAGCGAGTATATCGATCCACCATGGTAAGGCAGTAGCGATGTCCTTCCGATTGTGGCATTACGACGATTTCAATGTGGATGTGCTGGAAGCGGGTCGTGGTCGGGCTGAACTCTCCAAGTGGTGAGTTGATGTGCCGTGTGACCTTTGAGCGTTGGCAAGATGTGCAGCTTCGCGTCCATCTTTTGCAATCAGCTCTCACTGACGGCCACACGTAGCGCTTAGTTACGAGCTTAGTTGTTGCTCTGGCTCCTGGATGCGAAAGACGATGTATGGATTCGATCGCCCTTTTGCGAAACTCCCGTGGGAGAAAAATCATAGCTGGTGTTGTCGATGTGTCGCAGTACACTGGCTGGTCTGTTCCAGGGAGTTGAACGGTCTTTAGGTGCAGCCCAGATGAGTTTTGTAAACACTTTTGCAAGTCTTGTTCTGCTGTGCTGCTGCTAAAGCCTTGAAGTCTAACGTTTCGCGGATCTCTTCGATCCTGGAAAGTGTATCCGCGACAACGTTGTCTGCTCCGGAAACATGACGTATGTCAGTCGTGAATTGTGCAATGAAGTCAAGGTGTCTGTACTGTCGGGGTGAACACTGCTGGTTAGGTTTTTGTAGTGCGAATGTAATTGGTTTGTGGTCAGTGAATATGGTGAAGGTACGAGCTTCAACCATAGGGCGGAAATGTTTCACCGCGAGGTAAATTGCCAATAGCTCTCGGTCGTATGCGCTGTATTTTTGCTCGGTTGGAGAAAACTTCTTGGAGAAGAATTTCAGAGGTTGCCAGCTACCCTCCAGCCACTGCTGCAGGACCGCGCCGACGGCGTTGTTCGAAGCATCCGAAAAGATGGCGAGATGTGCATCGTCTTTTGGGTGCGCTAGTAAATTTGCATCTGCGAGGCTTTCCTTACAGACGACAAACGCTTTCGAAGCTTCTGGTGTCCATGCGATTGGAGTGTTTCCTTTCCCTTTTCCCTGTAGTAGGTCGTTGAGAGGAGCTTGGTTCTCTGCAGCGTTGGGCATGAATCTTCGGTAGAAGTTAATCATACCTAAGAACTTGCGAAGGCCTTTGTACGTTCCAGGCGGCTCCAAGTTTTGTATAGTGCTGACTTTGTGGGGTGCCGGCCGTGTACCTTCGTAGGAAACTAAATTTTTTTAGTTTTAGTTTTTAAATTCTCTACAACTTTTGCATTGTAGTCAAGACGATATCTCCTATAGTTTCTGCTAGAAACAGAAAAAACATATTTTCTTGCAATATTTTACGGTTTTTTGGCTGCCATTTTGTTATAAACAATAATTCGTGGTTTTGATTTCATCCCGTTTCATCTACGAATCATACCTTAAGACCCTGCATACATTTCAACCTATTTTTTTTAATGCAAAAATGACCACTTTTAGAGCTCTGCTGGTTGGTCTATAAAGCCAACCCATACGCGGAATATTTCTCTAAATGGATGGGTGTTTGGAAATCTATGGAGAGGGTTGATGTACGACTCTTTAACGTCAAAGTATCGGACATGATTAAACGGCGAACCGGTCCCTACTCACGTTTTATAGAGAAATTCTAGACATAGACGGCCGCAGTTACTCGCAGAAAACTTTTTATAACGGTCTCTATTATAGAAAATTTCCACTGACTTCCCAACAAATTATCGGACAAGTTCCTGCGGCGGTTTCAGGTTACCGAAACTATCGAAATATTCGATGACATTACCCCGTTTCTTGTATGGTACCCAATGCGTTCCCGGATGTTTACTTGTATCTAAATTTATGATGGCGCTCTCGTTTTGTCTCGATGTTTTTGGTAGGGAATTGCGCATATAAACTCCAAAGTAGGGGATTTTTAATTTATCGGCTGTAACGCTCACTTTAGTAATTATAAATTTATATGGTTGAATTACTTACAAGAGAACGAACAATTGCCACGACTAGCTCTGCGTGCAATGAGTTCCCTTTTGTTGATTTGTTAATTCCTGGGTCGTGGGGAGAATTCAATAAACGTTCAAACGAATGATGATGGTTACACTGAGATTTAATTCCATTTATAGGTTATACATACATTTTCAATCACCACATTAAAAGAAGAAAAAGCCGCATTAATAAATTCACTTACGCCTATAAGTAGGCAACCAACAATACACTAGGCTAACCAACGAAAATAATGTCTAAGACCTTAACCAAATTTGCTTCGTAACTGTTATGGTCGCTTCGCTAACATAACCCTAATGTTACGTTACCTTGAGTTAAGTTCCCATTTAATTCCGACCACAATGGAAATATCTGTTCTCTACGGGGAACGCCTACCGAACAACGGTTTTACGGTTAACTGCGGGCAACGTAAACAAGCAAAAGAAAATAGTTATACTAACAGTCCTCCAGAAGAGCAACAAATCAAATGTACAGATACCTCACTTATAAGTGTCACTATACATTGGTCGACCAATATAAAAAAACGATACCTGATCAGGGTTTATCGGCTGGTCGAAGAGGGGCGCACTCACGCAGGCTCTATCGCCCTCGTGCGTAGAGGTCACCGGAGGAGTACTTTCTCGGTGGTACCCTGGGCAGGTTAGTCCTGTTGACTGGCCACGTTCGTTGCCGGATGTAGCCACACTCCAGGTCTTAAAGGCTTTGACGCTGAAGTCGAAAGTTGAAGATCCAAGGAACGCCGTTCAAGTACGTTCGTGTTTCCCTATTCACTTGCCCACACTTCACTTTACAAATTTACCAGGCAACTCATCAATAGAAGTACGAAGACTTCTTGTTTACTTCACTTCAAACATTAACCTCAAAATAAGTTGACCTTCACACAGTGCCAAGCTACCAACTGTCAAGTTAACCTCAAATTCCGGCTAAAATGAACGTAGTTCGGCGCTGACGGCTTGGTCCCTACTACCCGTCTCTTCTCTCAAAATTTACCACTTCTCCCCGTACCTACGCGTAGTATGGCGCTCTCATTGGTTCCCCACCTATCACACCATATCACGCTCTACGCTCGTGGTCGCACATTTTTTGGAATCCAATATTTGCTTAAGCTCTTCGCCCTTTACCGCGAGGGGGGAATAATTAACATTATTTTTATACGGGAATATCTCCAATAATTTCCCATCCCCAACTTTGATTTTAGTGTCTCTATAAAGGTTCATTCCGGGGCTAACTCAAGGTGAAATTCGGAGTTGATCCGTTATCGCGGGGGCGAGTAATTAGCTCCGCATCATTTACTTGCCTATAAACGAGCGATTTCCGGCGTCCAGAGCCGTAATAGAAAAAGTAACCGTTACACGGCATATTTATTGATTTCACTATCGTATAGAGCTCTATTGGGTAGTTTTAAAGGTTTTTTGTTTCTTCAGGTACAATCCGCGCCCCTGCTGCTTTTTAATGTACACACCGAATCCTCGAGACGACTTCCGTATATACAATCCGGACCCCCTCCCCCCGATTTCGTCCATGGCTTTATTGTGTCGTTTTTGCTCTTCCATGTTCTTTTGTGCGTTCTTCGCATCGACGACTGTCTTCGCGACTGCTGCTGTGCCTCCGGCTATCGTCCCCAATGCGCTCAAAGCAGCGAAGAGGGGGAGTAAATGCAAAATTCCTCCAGATTTACTTTCATACGGTAAACTGCGCGGTAAATTCAATCTTATCATTATCTAATCAATTTTATTCGGCGATGTGGCATGCGAAAAGCAACACGTCAGCCGCGCCTTTTTCTCGATGGGAAGACATCGGAACATTGATGTAGCATACCTCTGTCAAACATATTCCAAAGTGCCATAACAGCTCGTACGTGATAATTGTAATGTTATTGTATTATTCAAACAGGACGATATTAATTTAAGACATGCTTTCGATGTGCACGTATCTCCGGATATGAGCTTTGAGCACTTTAAACGATTGTGTTCTGAATGTTGGAGTCGCAAATTTATTCCTCTCGTTATCGTAAAAGATTTCGATTTTAATGCTGGTCGGTATCGCAGAGGGTTCGATCAATATATAAAGGTGGATGCTCATTAATCGATAGCAATCATGAGGCTACCGTTTAGCGATGCTGAGGCGGCGCGAGCGAAATAAGTTCGGGAACTGTCTCGCTCCGTACAAAAAAGTTTATGGCTATCAAACTAGAACGATCTGAGGATGATGCCACACTGAAGACACTGTTTGCCCCGATAACGAAACCTTTGCCTGAGCTAGTGGAAGCTACAAAAAAGCCTACTGAGCCTACTGTACAGTCTGTTAAGAGAAAGCTGGAGAAGTCGTCACCACCACCACCACCACCACCCCCACTGTTACATCCTAAAACCGAATGGCTAAGTCCGGTAAACGCTTCAACTCCACACATCCCAGGAAAACGCTTAAATTTTCGAGAGCCTCCTATTGCTAGCGTCGGAGCAGAGATGTCCGATAATGAAGATGATGAAACAGATGATTTTACTGACGCTGAAGCAGAAGATGCTACCATAGCCTCCAAGAAAAGTGCCCCCACGAATGCTTTCCTCGCCACCTCCTCCTCGAAAGGAGTTTCTACATGGAAAAGTACTTAAACCGAGACGTGAAGAACCACCCCCATATAATTTCCGTAAGCGTGGAGGTATTTTACCCAATATGCATTATAATATCAAGTCTACCGAATACTTTGATAATTTTAACGAGTTAGTAGACAGATTAAGACTTTTGTACACATCCAAAGAAGCTGGTAATACCATATCACATGATAATGAAATTCTTTCGATCCTCGTAGAGCTTTGCGAGGCGAACGTTATATATTAAGCGTTCGTAAGCGATCTGCCCCCCAGTTGTACGATGAGTTTGGATGTATTATGACGTCGCTCCGGAAGTATTCCCACCATGTGGCTGCTGGTTTTGTCGGTGGTGGGGGTGGTGGGGTTGTCTTTGTTTCGGAAGCATTGTCTTTATTTCAAGAAAGATTCCAATTTCCTCTGGACGGAGAAGTAAACAACCAAACTAACGAATTACTCGAAACACCTAGATGCGGGATGCCAGATCTCAGTGAATTTACAGTATATCCCACGGCATGGCCACGGGTAGTACCCTAAAGTGAACACTAAGAACATCACGAGACTTCATAAATGTAAACTTGTTAGTCAGAAAGCTTTCAAGGCGTCTGAGAAGATAACAAATTAAAAATTTCTATTTGTCCCTGATTTACACGCCGCAAATATTTCCATTACATTTAAAGATAAAACTCATAATATGGATGCTAGAAATCATTCCTGCACCATGAAATTAAGGACACGTTTATGCACACGCATATTCTCCCAATCCAGGAGCAGCACCTGCGGAAATTCATGTAAACGCCGCTTTAAAATGGAGTATGGAGATACAAGGAGTTTCTACGAACAAAAAGAAACCCTCCTTATTCCCTATATTACTTCATGAGATTGGTCATACGTTGGGGCTAGACCATTCGACTAATACCTCCGGTGTAATGTTTCCCTACTATCGGGGGGAAGCGCTACACTTTCATGCTGATGATATACAGGGAATTCAATTGTTATACGGCCCAATACGACGACGACGGCTACAACGTCGAAACCACCTAGACCTACGACGACAATGACGCGTGCTACTACACCAATGCCGGCGGCCGAAGCCGAAATTTGCACCATAAAAAGCTATGAAAAACTTTCCTTTTTGATCTTGAACGGGAAATTATATAGTATTTATGAAAATTGGATGTGGATTGTAGAGCTCAGATCTGGAAATATGTCGTCTAAAGCATTGGATCTTAACAAGTTTCTATATTTTATCCCGGACCACTTTAGCGAAATAACCGCAGTGTATCAGAGACCTAATGATGAAATCGTGTAATTCTTAGAGGAGAACATAATAATATTCGAAGTACTACCTAAACCTAGTTTCAAACGATGTGTAAAATATACGGATATCTACGATCAGTTGGACCGAAAATTAATCGCCGTCGTAAACACTTACAGGGGTAAAACGTTTCTCTTTTATGAACGAGATTTTTATTTGGAATTGGACGAGACTAGCTTCATCCCTAGCAGATATGGATTTATTTCCAAAGACTTTCGAGGTGTACCCTCCGATATAGTTTCTGTGTTTCGATATACTAACGGATTTTTGTATTTCCTGTAAGGTGAATTTTATTATGAATATAGCGAATTTACTAATAGTTTAGCACGATCTGGAAAGTTCATATTAGATATATTCAATATTCCCTGTCCCAATCTGAGCTTGTATGACCACAGTTTAGAAATATACAGTTGGACCACTCCTTTGTAGAGTCCGAAACGCCGGCAGTTTTTATGGCTGAACCACTGGCAGGTAAAGTTTGCCAATACGAGGGAGGATTACTATTGAAAATGGTTAGGTCACTATACGGGGAACGTTTAATAATTTGTTTCACAAGTGTTATGTACGCAAAGTTGAACTATTTCTTTTTTATTATCTGGCTAAATGTATTAGTAATTCCAAACATCTTAGATGGAAAAAAATGAATGATGATATAAATGTAATTGTGGCAGATAATTTGTGTTTCAAAATATAAGATATATTATTTTTATTATATAATATGTTGATAACTCATAACTAAAAAGTGGATTTTAGGTAAAATAAAATTATTCAAAAAGATAAAATAAAACATAGGAAAAGGTCGAAGAAAAGGTGAAAACCTTTAAAACTAAAATTAGTTCTTCTGCTATATTTTACCACAACACATAGAATGCATAATTTTTTAAAACTTATTTATTTTCCTAAGAATAAATTAACAATTTTTCAATATTTTCAGGTGTTAGATATCTTCCTACAAATCCTAACGTTTATATCGCCGAACAGCTGCTGCTTTCGCCGACCTTAAATTTAAACTCTTAAAAGTTTATTTAAAGTGCCTACAAAAAGACTTACCTCTCGAATTTTTTCGAAATTATCTACATAAAATGTGTAAACTGCAATCCAAGTGCACCAACGAGTAAGAACAGGCTCTGGTGGCAACGGTGTATTTAGTAATTTATCTTTATAAACTGCTACTTCTCAACGGAGCTTTAAAAAAATCTGAAATTCGAATGTTACGGTACCTACCTATGTTTTTTGTTCTTTTATAGCCTTGTCATTATAAGGATGCACACGCACGACATCGATGCATGCAATAAACATGCACCCTGTCTATTCACCGGGCTAAATGCCTCGGCGCGGACGATGGCGAATTTAGTGGTAACCAATAAACTTTCTAATCCTAAGTTTTAATTTTCTTACCTGGTCTACGTAAAGTTTATGACACCCTGAAAATTGAACTGTTACGTAAGCTATTGCCTATTATTTTTAATCGAAAAGGGAATAGGCAAGTAAATGATATTTTTTGGTGTTTAATAATATTTAAAAATTTTTTAGTATCTTTAATTTAGGACACTCCTTATTGGTTCTGAACGTTTTAATGTGTCTATTTGCAAATTTTAGCGTATAATATATTCTGACTCTTAGTATATAAAGAAACCAAATATTCATATGGGAAAGAGCGACAAGTGTGATGAAAAGGAACCTTCATAAACTCGCTACTTAACCTGTGCCCTACACATTTACTTAGTGCTACTTCATTGAACATGTTTAAAAATATTTCTTCTAACGACATTAAATAAGAAATGAAGGAATTTGGAGGTATTGTCAGTCCTCCAAAGGGACCTTTACTACCTTCATATGCCTTCAAATGGGCAAATATTGTTGAATGGTCTACCTCCAAGTGTGATGTACAATATTCAAGACATATATCACAGGAATGTTGCAACAGGGATTTTTTCAAGAAATACCCAGATAAATACACAAATGCGTTTCCTTCTA
Organism: Cryptocephalus moraei; assembly: GCA_946251905.1. NCBI lineage: Eukaryota > Metazoa > Arthropoda > Insecta > Coleoptera > Chrysomelidae > Cryptocephalus > Cryptocephalus moraei. Next base: position 17,314,071 of record OX276459.1, read on the forward strand.
CAGTTTTAACATTCTTGTAATCTGTAGCTTTAAGATCTTCGCTCATTGTTACTACCTTTCGAAATAAAAATAGTACACAATACAACTAGAAGCCAACTTGTTGGGTTGATGAGATTGGAAAAGGTGAGGTGGAACGGGCTTACGTGACCGCTGATTCCGTCTTCACGCTCGACGCTCGACTCGACGCTCTCGCTACGTGCTGGTGCGCCACCGATTCTCAGGTTAACCGCAGTTGCGTGTGTTCGTTGTAACTGCGGATCCGGCTACGACGAAGGACCAAATTTATGTTGTGGATTAACACTTCTTGATTTTTGAAATAGACTGATTTATTAACGAAACTTTACAAATAGAAATGCAAGGCCAAACAGCGACGCTTACATTCTTGATGGAGACAAAGGAATACATGATACATGAAAATTAGACAGACATCCGTGACTGTCCCTTGGGACGGTAAACACACCCGCGGACCGCGGTACAGAACCCAAGCACGGAACAATACCGAACATAGTGTTATATTTAATTTATTGAGGTAAGTTGTAATATCCACAAGAAAAGCTTATGCATTTAAAATCCGATAATTCTGGTATATTATTTCCTTTTTCAGTCAAAAACATTTCTCGTCTATCCACTCGAAAAATCTTTTTAAAACTTTCCCACGGCTGAGCCATCTTACTTCAGAAAAATGAATGATATCTTCATATTCCGCATCAATTTCATTTAAGAAATTCCGGACTCTTCGATGATTCATACCGTTTTTGCGAATATAATTGATGGACTTTACTACTATGTCCATAACATTTTTCAAATTTACAACTTTTGCGCAAAGTGCATGTTGATGGATAATACCATGAAGTTGTAGAGGACGCTGTGTAATATTTAATTCTTTGAACTTCTTATTAATCATGCCTACCAAACCAGTATTGCGACCCGTCATGTTCTTTGCACCGTTAGTTGTCACATTTTTTAATTTTTTCCACTTGAAGTCGTACATATTGAAAACATCGAATAGTTGCAAAAATATATCTTCACCTCTTGTATTCCCATGGAGACTTTTTAATGCAGCAAGTTATTCTGTTACACAAAATTGTTTATCAATTCCACGGATAAAAATCAACAATTTAACAAAAAATTAACAATCAACAACAAATTTCGTTAACAGCAGACAAAATAAATTTTTTAATGAACTCTCCATCCGTAAATGGTTTGTTATGTTCAGCAATTAATTTCGAAATATGTAAGGACGTTTTGACCAATGCTAAACTTTGTTCCTTACATTTTGTAAAAACGTTTTGTTGCGCTTCTAATAATTTTTGTACAGAATCAATTTTATTTTGTCTGAATTGAGATTCAAATTTACCATATATTCACTTTTGTGTTTCGTGTCGTAGTGGCGACGCAAATTGAATTCTTTGAATACGCTTATAGATTCTTTGCAAATTAAGAATAGTGCTTTATTGTAATTATTAATAAAGAAATAATCAAAAGTCCACTTTTCATGAAATTTGCGGTTTTCCTCATTAGTTTTTCTTTTCTTTGGTGTTTTATTCATTTTTCCTACGATAAAATATTGATTAATTTAGCAATAAATTAAAAATAACATGTATTTAACATTACCTATTGTAGTGAAACGTCAGACTCACAAACGTCGGTTCAAAACATTTACGGTTGTGAATATAAACGTGTTTATGCGCAAAATGCACATATGAACATACGCAAACTCGCGAAACGAAAGAATGCTACACGCATACACGCTACACTTGCTAAGCCGTCGTAATCGCTGCGGAGTGGAGATTAAACTTGCCCAGTAAAATAGGTTTCCCATTCCCACTACGCTTCCATTAACACGCATTTTTGTCACCGGCCACATTTCGGTACTCTCACGCTCTGTTTGTTGATTCTTCCTAGAATTATATTGGTGCTTTAGCGGGCCGCGCAAAAAGTTGCAGAGGGCCGGGGCCCACGGGCCGCAGGTTGCCTATTCCTGGTCTAATGCATCCATTCGATGGGATTCGGTATGGAATTGGAGGAGTTGTTATCGACAGGGTGCGAAATCCCGGCATAATAACCATAAAGGGATATGTATCTTTCATTCCCAACGAGTGTATACATCAGATGGCCGGATGGGGTACTGGTGCGGCACTGTCAGGTATACCTACAGACACCAGTGGGGATTTCAGCGCTTGTGTCCCTTTCAAAATTATTTTGGGTTTCTGTAAGGACTTTGAAAAATTCTCATCAACATTCGACAAGAATTGGTGTTGGTTCGTAGTTCGAGCGATCTCAACGTCATCCATTCATCGAAAGATGAAGAGAAAATTGCTAAGGTTGAGGTGAAAAAGGTACCCTGGAAAATGCCTCATATTGAAGTAATCAGATGAAGAGAAATTACGCATGTTGAAGTATTTAGATTCTGGCAGGAATTTAGAATTAGCGTTTAGCAGCTGGGAATACCACGAATTGTTCTCACCTAATCTCAAAGACACACATGGAACATGAAAGCCAGCAGTCAACTTGAAAAACCCCGTATCGCCATCGTGGGGTACGAAAGAATGCGATAACGAGATATATGTCTCAGTTTGATCATTGTAAATTATCTAATAACAAATTATATTTAAATTCAGTATTTTATCCATATGACAATTTATTTAAATTTGAACTTTGATAAGTCTCATTTGACTATAGCTTATGAAATGTATACAGCCTTCCAAGAGTCTTATTGTCATTAAGCTATCGCTGAACCGGCTTTAAATCTTGAGGACTTCAAGATAGCACCGCTTATTGTAACAGAACGAATCCCTGAAATCCGGCTCTGTGGACATTCGCTTGGAGTTTGAAACCGCAGAAAATGTTGCCCCAAATACTACTGCCTTTTGTATTATAATTCATGATAGATTAGTGACATACTCCCCTCAAACTGGTGTAAAAATGTTTTAATTATTATATTTTAAACAATAGTTTGTTGTAATAAAACAAAAAAAAAACAAATACTTATATACATATATTTCTTTTACAATTATATTAATACAATTGTAAAATATATTTTTTAAAGAATTTTGTTCATTTATCCCGCTCATCCACCACTACCCCCGAACCAGATGAGCCAAAACCGTTTTGTCCCGTTTCGTAGGAGGAAATTCGCCAACGCAACGCCACTCCACGTCATCTTGTTTCTGTAAGACAAGTTGTACCATTCTATCACCCTTTTTCACGGCGATATCACCATCAGCCACGAAAAATAATGATAAAGTGCCGGTGAAGTGGGCGTCGATGACGCCGGGCCTAACCTAACCCACCATATTCGTGAAGGACCTGGCGTATAGGATGGCGCATATAGGATTGTACTCAATGGAGTACAAATTTTGTCTTGAAGCCGTATCCTTGTGGGCACCCCCTTTTTGCAATTGTAGTCCTCATCGACACGTAGATCGTATCCTGCATCATCGGCGTACTCCTTCTTGGGCACCTGCGCAGCTCGCACCATCAGAGAATTTTGTTGTTGTTGTTGTTGTTCATCGGTGGTGATGGTGCTGGCGGTGTTAGCGGTGGTGGTGTCATCAACACCTCCCTCCCAACCAAGTTCTAATATGCCCATCTCCTGCCCCAACGCTAGTTTAAAAAAATTTAGCTCTACATAATCCATGTATTCATAATTTAAATGTGCTGGGGAAGAATATATTTTCATGTTTGCTGGAATGTCTATAAATTTTAAATTTGATAAATGTTCCTTTAGGGCAATGTCCCGAATTTTATTGAATACAATTACAATACAGTTGCCCCATTTTATATTGATAAGATATTTTATTTAAAGCGTTGCTTCTAGCGAGCATGGCATCTACAATTTCATTAATGTGTTCAAATTTTGGTATAATAAAGATAATCTTAAATTTTTGAATCAATTCTGAACAAATTGCATATGAAAACAGCAAATTTCACTTTGAATTAAATAGATATAAAAAGAACTGCATATAAATCTCAACAAAATAATAAAACAAATGTGTGAAAAGCGATCTATCGACAATGTACCGCTTGTTAGATGAGTTATCTAATTCTGTTAAAAAATGTAACATATATAAAATGAAATCTTCGCTTTTTAATTGAAATTTAGGAAATTGTTGTGAATTTTGATCAAGATCTAATATTTTAGATTTATTCATTAATCTCTTTAGTAACCAAGACTTGCCCGCAAAAGCCACCCCGTCCACAAAACATGTGGATTTAACGGTAAAATCCCGAACATCGGAATTAACAAAATGAAAATGTATATATTTACATGCACCTGTGTTTCTTCGCACAGCTAAAATAGGGTTTACAATTTCTATTGGAATTAATGTGTTTCCATTCTTTGAAGTTCTCAAAAGCCTATTAAAACAAAAAACAAAATAATTGTTACTAATAAGTAAACAAATTCAAAATAAATTAAAACTTACCTCCTTTTTCGGCTTGATACTGCGAATAATCTGTCAATGCTTGGTGTGAATAAAAGCAGCATGATTGAGAGAGATACAAGAACTATATCATGTATCAATTAACTCACCCTAAAGATAAAACAAGCAGCGTAAAATCATTGAAGGGAGATCTACAGATCAAAGTGCCAGCATAACAGATCAAGTAGATAGAGGAAGTAAAAGCAAGGTCCAATAGACTATACAGATCGCTCGTCAAAACGACGTCGCTACATTATTGGGCAAAGAGACAAAAAACATATCGCGCGTCAAGTAAATCAAATAGAGTTAGAAGCGAATCAACGTCACCTTATTGCACAGAAAAGTACAGAACAAATTGCCCACCTAGTAGATCAAATTAGAAAGGAGGTAGACCCACGTGACTTAATCAAACAGAAATATAAAGAAGAAGTTAGCCGCCAAGCGTATCAAGTAGAGTGGGGGTAGGTATAACCAAAGAAAACACCCCAACTAAACCGAAGGAATCGCTCCTCGGGGAGAACCTTAGTTGGTAAGGGCGAATTATCGCCACGTTAACCACAGCCAGAGGGCACCGGTCGCTATACATAGCGGAACCGCTGATCAAAAGACTGGAATCATTCAACAGGACGGGGAGGCTTAAGGCAGTCTCCGCCCTTGCACTTAGAGGACTCCTAACTCAACCTAGGACACGGTGCAGAGGTATTCTTTCTTACCTAACCAGGTGGCCCCCTACTGCAGAGCCTTACTTTAACTTTACTAGAAAATTCAAAGAGCTAATCCCATAAACTAATATACTACCTTAAGTTACTAACCAAACAAACTTAAACTAATTGTTAGGCGCCACCTGAATTCTTTTTACATGGGAAGAACTAGAAAAAAACCCAATCTATAAACATTTACTAATCGGTTTTGATGTCGGGGTCATTGGGTGGGTCCAGATCAGATGAGTCCGGTTTTAAATCCTTGATGTGCCAACGACCAATCGCTTTACCTTTTACATCAACTAGTTCATATATCAACGGCGAAACGACTTTAGTAATTTTACACAGAGAGTATTTGGGAGCCAATTTTTTAGAAAAATGTTTAGCAGCATCTGAAAGGAATTGATTCTTTTTCCATACGCGATCACCTACCAAGAAGGTCAACGGGCGCTTTCTCCAATTATAGCGCTGAGCACTAGTCTCATGCGCCTTACGCAACCGTTCCATTACTTCCTCATGTAGCTCGGGTAAAACTGACATTTCCTTGGCCCAAAACAAATTTTTAGTCTGAAAATCATAAGAGTTCACACTGGAATTGTAAAAGTTGCCTGAAATGGGAACATGACACGGCCAAACACTAGATAAGGTGGGGGTAACTGAGTGACGTCATGCTTAGCCAGACGCAAAGCTTGGGCAATTTCCGGTAATTTTTCATTCCATATTCGCTGATTATCATGAATATAAGAAGAAATGGCCGTGACCAAAACACGAATCACTCCTTCGGTGGGGTTGACCTGGTGGTGGTAGTGGGCGTTGAACCATACCTTCTTGACTTGATAGTGATCAAGAAACTTTTTCATCTCCCTCGACTTAAATTGCACCCCATTGTCGAACATGCCTATTTCCAGCACTCCAAACAAAAGAAAAACTTGTTTTTAAGATATTGTATGATATTACTAGTAACGGCCCTACGCGTCGGATGAACAAATACAAATTTGGTGAATTGGTCGGTCACCACAAGCACATATTGGTTTTCCTTTTTACTAGCGGGGAGAGGGCCCAATATATCCATAGAAATGGCCTGAAAAGGGAAACTAACCTTAGTTTGCTTTCCCATGAAACCGGGTCGAGCTTTATTTTCGCTCTTCTGAGCCAAGCATATCTGACAATTCTTGATGTATTTGCTCACGGTTAGTCGCATTTTTGGCCAGTAATAGAATTCAGAAATTCGGGCTAACTTTTTGGAAACTCCTAAGTGAGCAGCAGTCGGCTTATCATGATATTGTTTCAATACCAAGGGTCGCATATCGGTCGGGATAACTAATTTCCAGTCAGAATGATTAGACTCGGAGGGCAGTGGGTTGGGGAGATACTTAAAAAGCTTATCCTGCTCGGCGCGAAAATCGGGGTTACTCGTCAGGCTGTTCGCAAACCTTACGTAACATGTTCATATACCAATCGTCAATCACCCATTCAGAGAACGAGATCATATCCATATCCCGGGACAGAGCATCGGGTACTACATTTTGGGTTCCTGGGCGGTGGGTGACGTTAAAATTAAATTGAGATAGGCGTAAACTCCATCGCGACAAACGACTCGAAGGCTCCCTAAGATTATTAAGCCATTTCAGGGCGGCACAAACAGTTATCACATTAAATTGAGCCCCCTCAACATAACCTCGAAATTTCTCAATTCCAAACATAATTCCCAGTAGTTCCCGTTCAGTGGCGGAGTAATTACGCTCTGCCGCGGTTAAAGAACGACTAGCAAAAGCGATGGGATGTTCTTTCCCGTTTATTTTTTGGAACATAACCGCGCCCAGTCCCACAGCTGAAGCGTCGGTTTGAATAGGGAAGGGTAAAGAAAAGTCGGGAGAAGCCAAGATGGGTGCTGACGTAATCATTTTTTTAATTTGGCTAAAGGCTTGTTCGGCTTCAGAGTTCCTAGAAATGGATTGGCCTTTTTTTTCAGTAACTTGACAGTTACTGAATTGAGTTTACGGCCGTCAAAACAAGCTCTAAGCTTACCGTTCTTTTTCTTGACTAACAACAAAGGGGAAGACCACGGAGACTTGGACGATTGAATCACACCCAAGTCCAGCATCTTATTCACTTCGTCATGTAAGTGACTTTGCATAGCAGGACGAACAAATATTGTTTTTGTTTAAACGGTTTGGCGTCTCCGGTGTCAATATAATGTTCGGTCAGATTGGTTTGTCCTAATTTCGTAGAAGACAATGTGCGGAAGGTGGACACTATACCATTCAGCCCGCTTAATTGTTTTTCGGAAAGAGCAGTTCGGGGCTGAATAGAATTAATTTCGTTTATCGAACTCACACTAGGTCGATTAATAGTCCGATAATTATTTCCTTTCTTGTGAATATCACTAAATTGAACGGGGAGAGTGATTTCTCCTGAAACACGTTGAGGTGCTCCGTCTGCGGTCGTAACTAAATGACTTGTATCTTGTAGTACTTAATATTCTATAGTATAAATTTCAGGAGGATCCGTCAAATAGTTTATGCAAAATTGTGTTTGTTTATCCTAGTTTTTTTTTGCATTAATCTTGCAAACGACGCTGTTGTAATGTTCAGCCAAGTTATTATCCATATTTAATATCAAGCTAGTAGAATTGTCAATTTATCTTTATAAATATACTAGTATGTCGTCGTAGAGCCCACATTCCTTCATAGCTGGAACCAAATTTCTTTCATTGTTATTGTCACATTTGAAATAATTTATTTCTTGACATTTTGCGTGCTCCCCGAACACGTGACTCGGTGCGTTTTGAGTGTCGCCTCTAAGAAATTCAACTTTATTTTCAAAATAACTATCTTCCTTGATTCGATATTTTACAGCCTGTGTTATTGCTGTGCGTAATCGAAAAGACCTCTCTTTTACTATTTTGCGTAAAGCCATAGGGACATGCATATTTTTTGAGTTACTTCGATTTCTAACTGTAAAATGTAAGTATAGGTTAGGAGAATGAAGTTGTCAGATAATTTTGTATACTTACTGCAAATCTCTCGTAGTTTGTTTAGAACAATCTCTGAGGATGTGATTCTTACATTCCACTTTTTCGACTGGACGAGTGCCATATGGCTTTAATTGTACTAACTTTTTATAAACGGAAGAATCACCGTCTCCTACCATTTTGGTATATTTTAAATTGTATAATTCCAAACTTCTCTGGAATCCTTCCCAAATTATATCAGTCCATTGATGTAGATGTCCCTTTCCAATTTTTAAAGCACTTGTGTATTGGAATATCAATTCGTTTGTTTTCGTACCAAGAACATAGAGAACAATATTTGTTCCTTACTCCAAGAAATAATATTCCAAAGATTGAGCGTGAGTTTCATCCAACGACAGCGGGCTGACCGAAAGGTGCTTGTCTGGAATATCAGAGAGTAAATATGGATCATTGCTGGACCATTTCCGCAATCCAAAGTGTCCCTTTGCAAGGAGAGCAGTGAGTTCGGACTTAAGGGATTGACAGGATGCCAAAGACGAACCCCCGTTACAATGTCGTCCACGTAAGTACACGACCTAATAACTTGAGAAGCGAGGGGATAATTATCACCTTCGTCCTCGGCTAATTCCAGCAATGCGCGTATCGCTAAATAAGGAGCCGAACACATGCCGTAAGTTACAGTATTCAATTGAAAGTCTTGAATTGGTTCTCCAGGCGAACAGCGCCATATAATCCGTTGGTTGTCGCGATGAGATGGATGAACTAAGATATGTCGAAACATCTGGCGAATGTCAGCGGGTAGGACAATCTTATGGCAGCGGAAACGAAGTAAAATCGAAACAAGATTTTGTTGGAGTTTCGAACCTACAAATAGGTGGTCATTTGACGAAGTCTGATTGGGAAGTTTTGCAGAACAATTAAAGACGATTCTCAACTTTGTACTGATGCTTTCAGGCTTGATAACACAGTGATGTGGGATGTAATAAGAGGACAATGGGACATCAGATGAAGAGACTTGTTGCATATGATTAAATTTCAAGTACTCTCGCATAAATGCACAATAGGCAGTATCAAGTTCGGGTTGTTTAAGTAAACACCGTTCCAAAGAATAAAAGTGGTTCAGTGCTAAAGACCGTATTTTAGAAATCTACTATTTCTAATCTTGAAATCGATATTAATGTTAAAATTATTTCGACTAAAATTAACGACTTATTACTTAGTTTTTACAAAAATCACCAGTAATCAACAACATTTGCCATGTTCAAATTAAATACATTTGGGAAAAATGGAAAATTGTGGTTAGGAAAATTTGAATTCGACACTCACCCTTTTGAGTAACTCTAGGCATCTACGGTTGACCTGATGTCGTCGCTTCTGGGATCTGGTTCTCGGGGTAAACAGTTGAAACTGCAGCTTGGAGATTCGTTGATCACTCGCGAATCTCGAAAATGAAGCAAATCACGAAAATGAAGCAAATCTCGAAAGCCACCTTATCCTACTGACCGCGCCAATTTTATTGCTGATATTTTTTGCAATGATTTTTTAAAAACAAATAACAGCTACAATGTTTATTTACGGATTTGAATCTTACAATTTATAACGAAAAGACAGCTGGCCTACGTGGTCTCTACGAAGTTCTAACTTATCTAGCCGGAAAAGTTCCTCTAGAAAAAAAGGTTCCTCTAGTGTCTCTGCGTCCCTTCTTATAGATTAATCTCGAGTGGTTGAGATTGCACTATTGCACGTGTGGATTTTCGCGTAGGGCCATATAACTCACAACATTCACTACCGAAACCAATCGTTCGGATGGTACAAGACTCCCCACAACAATGCAGGCATCCATGTTCTATTCTGGCCCCAAAACTCTAGCGAGTTAGTCCCCTTGGCCAAAATTGGCTGTTGTAAATATCGCTTGAAACACGATTTTCGACATGTATTGTATCGGCCATATTTTCCGATACGCCCCTGGAGGCAAGTTTCGCAGTTTGTAGGCGACCAATAATGCGTAGCTAATTACTCGCCCTCTCGTTAATAGATCAACTTATAATTTCACTTCGAATTAACCCCGGAATAGCCCATTCATGTGATACTAAGATCAAAGTTAGGGATGAAATATTAGTTGAGATATTCAAAAATTAAGATAAGTTATATTGCTTCTCCCCTCGGGGTAAGGTGGGAAAGTTAGCGAGATAAGCCTCTTCTCCAAATTTTGCACACGGCCCGAATAAATAACGACGGAGGGAGAAAAGGTAAACCAATGAGAACGCTCCACGTAGTGGTAGGAAGGGTAATTTCGAAGGAAAGACGAGACACTGGGGGATAGATTTTGAAAGCGACTTGACGTCCGATGTTAGCGTTAATTTGAGGTTAAAAGGGACCAACGGTTGTTAATGGTGAAGGTCATATTAACCACGTTTATTTTTGGAGGTTATGTAAACAAGAATTCTGTTTACTTCTGTTTAATAGTTAGATTGTAAATTGGTAAAGTGAAGAGGCCTAGTGAACGGTGTCGTGCGCACGTAAAGTACTAATCAGTATTACGCTACGCTCCCAGGATTGTCTCTACCGACCACTCCCCACTCATGCGTCAACGACTTCAGGACCTGGGTGTTTTGCCGTGAACCCACGTGTGACCTGGCTAGTCAACCGGATCGGCCTGCTAGTAGACATCGTCGAGCCAATACCCCTCCTGATGTTTTCTACGCACTAGGGCTATAGAACCTAGGTGAATGTGCACCGCCCAATGATGTTTCTTAAATCCTGATCACGTATTGTACGTTTTAATATTGGTCGACCAATGTATTGACACTTTCATTGTTTTGTTGCGGCAGTTGATTTGTTTTCTAGTAAGGTTCATTATATTGATAAATTTCTTTTTCGCTTGTTTACGTTACCACTAGTTCATCTTAACGCCGTTATTCGGTAGGTCCTCACGGTATAGTATAATCACGACTATCAAGAGGCGTGAGAATTTGCGTTGAAACTACTAGTGATAACGTAACTTTAGGGTTGTAAGCGAGGCGACACATTTCATGTAAACCTAGTCAGGATATTAAAGGCCCTTGGTGCGTAGGCTAACGCATTGTATTGTTGGTTGCCTACCTATAGGCATTAGAGATTGTAGCAATTGTTCGCTCTTAATAAAATTCAATTAAAAAATCTGAAATTTTCATAAGTGAGCGTTACAGTATTGACAAGTAATAAATACTGTGTCACCATTGTTATGATTTCGCATAACGAACAAATTTTACCTTGTGGCCCGGAAGGCCAAAAAATGTTTGTATTGTGGCAGTAAGGTGTTAACTCGGCGCTGGTTCTCGGCTCGCCCGCCGTAGGGTGTCTGAGCGCTATGTAGGGAACTTGTTGTGGTTCGTGGTGGCGCCGCTAGGGGATGCTTGCGCGCTGTGTAGGGAATTTGTTGTGGTTCGTGGTGGCGCCGTTAGACGGCGTCGGCATGCCTGCTAAAACAATTCTTTTTCGGTTTTGGGATTTGAATCGGGTTCGCTCCGGATGCGAGGCAGGGGCGCTTCCCCAATGAGTCGTTTAGGAGTGGGTGTATGAGTGTCGAAGTCGGTATAAAAATAAGACGAAATTCTAAAAAAATAATTTTTTGCTGGCGCCGCCGCCAGGTTTACTAAAATTGTGTTGTGATACTCGAACCGCGCCTGTTCGGAACGTAAATAATTACTTTTGCTAACGGGCCGCTTCGAGGTGTGAGTGTGGGCGTTGAAGTTGATATAAAAAGAAAACGCCAGTTTCAAAATACGATTATTTATTTATATTCTATTCTTTTGAGTGTGGTTGCTGCGCGTGTGTGGGAGGGTGTCTGACAGGCGTCTGGCGGGGTGGTGCCTCGCCTGCAAAAAGAAAAAAAGACGACGGATGCTTCCCTACTCCTCCTCCTCCTGAACTTACCCGGCACAGGAACACCTGCAGTAGTTCAGAATTTCCTGAAAAAAAAAACCTCATGCGAAAACTAAAAAAAAAAATCGAATTAACATTTCACGCGACCCAGACGACCTGCCCCGCACAGTGATAGTTTCTAGACTAATTTTAAGCATTTTTTTCATGTAAAACATTTTTTCGTAAAGTTGATATTTTTCGAGTAAAAAATCATTAATATTTATAGTAGTATGGTTGCTCTATTTTGGGTTTTCCGGTGTTTGGGCAGTTTTTTTTTCTATTGTATTATATATGTGGCGCCTCCTGCGCCGCGTCGAAGACGCAATAAAATGGTCTATCAGAGTTGGTACATTAATCCATATATGCCCAAAGAAACATTTTCTGTAACATACTCAAATTTTCCATAAAAACCTTTTTTACCCAACCCAATTTTACGAACGTGGAGCAGCAAACTTTTAAAAAAACTGCTATGGTAATCTTCATGGCTTGCCACGCGTCGATTAGACTTTTCTTGCAAATATTGCAATTTTTGTTGCTTTTGTTGTTGGAAAGGCTCTAAAGGTAAAAAAGTTTATTTTTAAAATGTAATCCCACAGTTCCTAAAACTACAATATTTAACTATATAAGTATTACCCCCAAAGTTGCTACAACTAAAAACTACAATATATCAACTACCTAAGTTTCACCCATAATTCCTACAACTATATTATAATAAACTACATATTGATGTTATTTACACCTTAAAATTAGAATATGTTTCATTGAGTGCTTTAATACAATTTTTTTATCTTTTAATGACTTTCTCTTTTTTAGTTTTTTATGTTTGATTCTTAAGTTTTTAAATTTAGGTGTTACGTTTAACATTCTCCATCTTAATGTATTAATAACCTCGTTATAACTCTTCAGTTTAAGATGTATCAACATTGTATGTATTTGCATATTCTAAATGGCCCACCTTTTCGCTTAATGACACTTTCACCGTTTTCAGCTCCTCCTGGCATGCTGTGAGGTTCCCATTCAACATGTCTATTTGCGATTTCAGTTGATGTGTCGCCTCTGCCTGATCGGTAATTATCGCATTTAATGTTACCTCCTTTTCGCCAGCTCCTAACTTCCATGTTTGAATTTGTGCATTACATCTAAGAAATTTAGAGTTTTAATCTTAATAAATTATCAAATTTAAGTACTTACTCCAACAAATCTCGTTCTACATTTTGGCCCCCTTACGTCAAAACTCTGTTTCCAGTGTTCCACTTCCCTGAAACACTGGTGAAGATCTTCCTCCACGGCAGCCAGCTTTCTTCTACTTATGGAGTCGTCCCAGTTCGATGAAGATGTTGTGCACAAGTCGCTGACTTGGTATATGATAAAGAAAATCTGCAACAAATTGTACCCCCGTTTAAAATAACATGGAGGATTGAGCCAGAAATGCACTCAAGGTCAAATATTGATGGAAATGTGGTATGAAAATAGGCAAAAACTTGACCTCGAAAAATAACCGTGTTTTTTTTTGTTAGAACCCGCATAGGGTATCTACTATCCTTATCATCCCTTCGTTCCACGATTGAGTATCGCGTTTTCGTTTAATTGTGTTCCTATTCTTATTTTTTATTTCTTGCGAAGAGTGCTTGTTTTCTTGAACGCCAATACTTTGTTCAGTTCTTTCATAACTTGTTAAACTATTGTCTAAATCATTTCGGACTACGTTTAAACCTGCATCATTATTTGAAACCTCAATAACTCTTTTATTACTCTGACTTTCTTTCTCCTCTGTACATTCAGATATTATTGTACAGTTTCCTCCTGAAAGTATGCATTTTACTATGTCTTTTAAGAACAGAAGCGACTGAAAATATGGCCATTTTACGGTGTAAGTGGTTGCTGGATCACCCGATCGAGTTTTTGGTATTTTTCCAAATTCTACCGAAAACTGGTCACGCAAATATTTCCATTTTTTTTTTCTTAAAATAGATTCTGAAAAAAAAACCAATCATAGTAGTTTTTAGTATTTTCAATAACAAAAGTGTAATCATGTCATAATTTGTTACAGGTATTTGGCAACAGGGTGCTCATTCAAAACGCTTGCATTTTCTTTTCGAATGGGAGCCTCAACCGTAGGAAAGATCATATCTGAAACTATAGTGGTGTTATGGAAAGAATTACAACCTGAACATATAGTCCAACAACGGACTCGTTAAAAACATAGCTGACGACTTTTACAACTCATGGAATTTTCCACACGTAATCGGCGCCATTGATGGAAAACATGTCCGCATTATGTCTCCAAAAAACTCTGGGTCTATGTTTTTTAATTATAAAAAATATTTTTCTGTTGTACTGCAAGGGGTAGTTGATGCTAATTATAAGCTAATTGCCATAGATGTAGGTGAATATGGAAAACAGAGTGACGGCGGGACTTTCCAATCATCGGATTTTTACACACTACTTACCACAAAGAAAATAGAAATTCCAGATGCTTCTTACCTACCTGGAACAAATATTAGGCCCCATATGTTTTCATAGGGGACGAAGCATATCCACTTTTAGATTTTCTACTTAAACCGTATGAAGGGCAAAATTTATCTATAGAAGAAGAATGTTTGAACAGCAGACTTAACAGGGCGCGAAATACCATTGAATGTACTTTTGGCATCCTATATTCAAAGTGGCGTATCTTGTCCAAAGCCATGGAAACTGATGTACATGTTGCAGACAACATTATTAAATGTGTATGTATTTTACACAACACCATTTTTGATAGGGAAGGTTTTGAGAGACATCTAACTGACGTAAAAATTGGGACAAGAAAACAAAACAATCAAGCTACTGGAAGACCGTCAAACTCCGCAAAAACCACTTGGGATTTATTTAAAAACTATTTTAGTGATAATCCTTTGAATTATCGAAATTAACAACTACTATATTAAAGTAATGTAATTGTACGAATAAAACAAATTCAGATTTGTGTAATATACTTAAATAATCATTGTTAATAAATTTTATACTAACAATCGTATTTGTAACTAATTAAAATATATCAATAAATATAAACTCAACTTCGACTCCCATTTCATCTGAAATTTCCTTCCAGCAATTTTGAACGATATATCGGTTGCTGTGGGATTTATGTCTCTTGTCCCACAACACTTTTCTATTAAAAACAGCGGCAATTAATGCTTCTATATCCATATTCACGGATGATTGCAAACGCACAGGCAGACGAACCAGGATAAACAACCAGCGGCCAAGAAGTGTAAATTCATTCTGGTAAAATTGTCGATAGGCGCCGACAACCAGCTCCGACCGGCTTTTTCTATGTGCGGGCACATTTAATAGAGTACTTAGTTATTATTGCTTATAGGCGCTGACTACCAGTACGCAGGCAACCTGCTTCCTTTGTGTTCGTACCTTAAGACATTAGAGCATGCCCGAGAGATTCCCTCGGCAGTACGTACTGACAAATCCCGATGTCGCTGCATAAAAAGGTGCAACCAATCTTATCTTTTTTTTTTTCATTTTTATTAAAGCGATGAGCCAAACCTAACTGTTCTGCAAGATCATATGCCATAGATCGAACATCTTTATGATTGGGAGCGAATCTATGTTTTTGAAATTTTTATGTGCAAAACAAATTTTCTTTCATTTTCGTATCCCAACACTGAAGAAGGGCCTACAGATGTGGTCTTCGTCAAATTTCCCGATGCTTCTTGACGAAGCAATGTGGCTCTAGGAATTTCAAAATGTCTAGATGCTGCATTAACGTCGAATGTACCGTTATTTATTGGATCTACAGCAGTTCTAAGCTGTTGTTCGGTCTAGTTGCCTCTGGAGACACTTTGTTTGCGTTTGTACTTCGTTGGCATTCTATAGAGAAAGAAATATAGTCAATAATTAAAGTAAAATTTCATTTTGTAGTCGGTCCATTTATCCCTAGCAACAGTGGTCCATCTCTTCCATTTGTACGGGAGTGATGGACCGGTAAATATGCGTTGTCTTATTGAGTCTTTTCATAATGTGAGGTTAGTACACGGTCAGTAATGCTTGTTATCATGCATTCCTATCGATAACACATTAATATCTACTTGTATGAAAACCGCACCCTTCATTTTGCACGGTATAAATTTGGTGCCACTCACAATAGTATTTCGAAAAACTGCGTTGTAAATACCATACGCATCAGCTCGACTAAAGTGTACCGGTCTGTTTTAGTCACACTTTAAGCGATTTCATGTATTACTAGCGCTATCTAGACCTTTGTTTTTAAACTAGGCAAGTGGTCAATCCCAGGCGGTGGTTCATCTCCCCCGGAATTACCTTACATAATTTGCAGCCCCTTGCTATGGTTCAAACCAGTTTATATATCCAAGACGACTTGATCCAACCCAAAGCTTGAACCACAACGGATTGGTTTTCCATGTATGTATCGCTTGCAGCCATCGCGGCCGTTATAAGGAACCATGACTTCATCAATACTGTGATGCTCCTCGGAACATGAATTTTTCAAAAATGTTTTGTTCAAATGATCAAAAAGTGGTCTTAGTTTGGCAAATTTATCAGACTTATCAAGGGTAAGATTATCCGAAAAATGGATATGAGTCATAATGTATTCAAATTTGTACCGATCCATTGCTTGAGAGACGAGGATTGTGGGCATCCTTCGAATTCCCCCAGTATATTCTTCTGCGAAAAACACCTGAATAAACACTCAAAATCAGGATTCCAAGAAAACATTTGATTTCTGTAATATCAACAGATATGTTGCTGTTTTTTTATTGTGAGTAACGATTTGTTTTCCATACGATTATTCAAAGAATATCTTCATCAAAAAAACAAAAAAAAGTTCGGCGGGAGTTTGACTAGCTTGAATGTTATTAGTTGTGGTATCCAGAGGAAAGTCATACTCGTCAAAAGTTAAATCTTCTCTCACAAAACGATAAATTGTCTTCGGTTTAAAATTTCCTCTGCTGTTGTTATATTTGCTCTTGTTGTTTCTCCTAATTTTAGCAAGGGAAATTTGATCTTCACTACTCCAATCACCTTCCCTGATTTTGCTATTAATATCTACTACACTATGCATTTGGTTTGCTGGTAAATTATTGATATTAAATTCCAGACAAAGTTGTCAAACAAATGAAATTTATTCCATTAGTGTCAAATACCGTTACAATACCCAAAGAAACGTGTCCTATTTTAGAGGAAATCAGTTTAATCGCGGCGCGAGGCACTCGCAAACATTTCAAAATTCATCTCGAGGAGCTTCGGCTAATCAAAATTTTAGATATAACGGACGTGCACGTGTACGAACGTTTCACGGTCGATATTGTAACGAAGCGCCCTCTCCACCCGAAACACAACATATGGTAATTCCGTTCCAATATGGAAACTAACGATCTCCCATTTCACTAAAGGCTCTTCCGAAACCCGCCACAATTGTTTTTTCTTTCACTTGTTGGCTCTGGTTCCTATCCACCAGTCTTTTACGCCCCCTAGTATCGAAAACCAGCCCGAGAAGGCATCTAGGGTATCTGGTGTAGCCGTCGCTCTTGAGAGTATTTTCCCAGAGTGTCTCTGCAATGCCAACCGTCCATCTTTCGCGAGTGGTTCCGAAAGACTGTACCGACCGTCCGTCTTTCGCGAGTTCTACGAGAGGTTTTTCCGGAGTGTCGCGTGCCGTTTCCACTGTCTCTCGCGAAGCGAGTTTTCCGTACGAGTGTTTCCGCCGTTACTGACCGATAGTTTCATCTTCCAGTGTGAGTACTCAAAATCCGCTTATATTGTCTCTCTTTGGGTTAGGCCTTTCCTTCTCTCGCATAAAGTAGTTCGTAGCAAAGCGTTCTCGGCGAATTTTTCCCAGGTCGTCTTTATTACGTCTTTATAATTAACCGCAACCCAACAAGGCCTAATTCTAACCCAAAAACTAAGAGCCGCACGTTAGATTTTCGCGTCCACTCTTGAGTACGCCCTTTAGAGCTTAATACCACCCTTGCTTGTTTGCTTCGCCCTCGCTTCAGCTTTCTCTTTCTTCCGCCTGTTTCTAACCGTTTCTACTGACTGCACGTTTAATTATCTCTTATATTTTAATAATTTGCAATTTCCCGCTTTGTAAATAGATTATTATTGTTTTCAATAGAAACATTTATTCTCGTATTTTCTCCGTTCGTATTTCCACTCCGTAAAAAATTCTCGTAAGCGTAGATAGGAACCGAACCGTTTTGCCCGAACCAGCGTAGTCCGGGCGTCTGATCCAATGCGGCGTGCAATGTTGCCAGTTCCCACTGGTGATCCGTAAAACCGGAGCGTACACCGTTGCCCACAGTCTTCCCGAAAGTCTGGTAACCGGCAATTATTTGCAACCTGCAGCCGAACCGCCCCCATTATTGTTGTAAACAATATGATTGATCCGATATTTTTATGTCACTGTTCATTTAAATTCATTTTCACTTGTAAAATCATGACCGTAATATAGATCATCCGTATTTTCCCCTGTACTGTGTGTTTTTATTTTCACGGACCGCCCTGGCATTCTCCTGAGTTTAAACTCACCCGTGGCTTTAGCCAGTAAACCCTTTAAAATCTGGCGCCCGAGGTAAATCGACTTTAAACCGTTTCCCGAATTCCCGAACTCCGCACTAAGCGCCAATTCAAATAAGTGACGTAACTTTCCGCCAGAGTCGTCGTGCCGCTGCCGACGCTGCCTACCGAGGAAACTACTTTATAATATCAAAATAACCGAAACCTATTTGGTAATGAATCTAATCGTAGTATCAACCGATCTTATGTCATGAGTATGGAAAACCGACCATCAGATTCAAATAATGAACCAACCCCAAGTAGTTCTACTAGTGGTAATTACGGTAATAACACCAGTCAGTTTTTTCAAGTCAGAAATTAACCAAAACATAAGCGAGAGCATGTATAATATGAATGGATTAAATTTCGTACGAATGAGAAATGGTACAAATGTGTTAAAATAATTAATTGATACTGGAGCATCCTTAAGTGTAATATTTTCATTATGCACTAGTGTCTAAAATAATATTAATACTGCAAATAAAACAAAAATTTTAGGTATTACTGGCTCAACATATTTTTTAGGATCCACTAGTATCACGCATACGGTCGATCAGTTTAATATTGAACACGAATTTCAGGTAGTGAACGACTTTGAAAATAGTATAAATGGTGTGATAGGAGCCGATTTCTTTATTAAGTATGCAGCTATATTAGATTACAAAACGTTTGAAATTTCATTCGTGTATAACAATAAAAGCATAACTATCCCTCGTGAATCCGAACACAATATTTACACGGTTATTCCACCCAGATGCGAAATAGTCACATTTTTTCCTGTGAAATGCGATAATGAATGTGTCGTATTACCGGAGGAAGTATCGGAAGGAGTTTTTACCAGTGGTCTTGTTACTAAACCACTCGATAATAAAATCCTTGTGAGATTATTGAACACCACCGAAAAAGAAGTTAGCTTGAAAAATTTTGTACCAAAATGTCAGAATGCAACCAATTTCCACATTTATATTTTTTCCAGTGTATCTTTGTCAGTCGGTAGAATTGATGGATTATTAAAATTAATAGACGCGAAGGAACTAACATCGGAGGAATCTGTATCTTTGCAAAAGATTTGTGCTAAATTTGTGGATGTTTTCCATTTAAAGGACGATCCCTTTACAGTCTCCAACCTTTGTCCCCAAGAAATAGTATTAAAACAAAACGCTACGCGATTTTTTGTTAAACCGTATAGGTTACAATTTTTTCAGAAAAATGAAATACATCAACAAGTGAATAAAATGTTAAATCACGGGGTTATCGAACATTGTAAAGCGGATTGGTCATCTCCACTGTTAATTGTTCCGAAAAAAGCGGACAGTACTGGCAATAAGAAGTATAGAGTAGTCATAGATTACAGAGAACTCAATAAGCGTATTCAAGATGACGGTTTTGCCCTTCCAAACATCGAGGAAATTCTTGACTCCTTACAAGGAGCAATGTATTTTTCACATTTGGATTTATATCAGGGTTACAGGGTATCAGATTAGTTTAGATCAAAAATCTAGACCGTATACTTCTCTTATGACAGACCGTGGTCAATTTCAGATGACTAGGTTACCGATGGGTCTAAAAAGAAGTCCAAGTGCATTTTCAATGGCAATGACTGTGGCGATGTCTGGTTTAAATTATGATGTGTTTCATATACTTAGACGACATAATAGTATTTGGAAATAACTTAGTAACATAACCAAAATTTAGTAAAGGTATAAGTTCGCTTATGAAAACTAAATTTGAAACTTAATCCACAAAAATGTGTTTTTAAGGAAACAATTATTATTTTTAGGTCACATAGTACCTGCTGAAGGAATTTTACCAGACCCTGAAAAGGCAAGGGCTGTTCAAGAATATCCAATACCAACAGACGGTCAAGAGGTAAAACGATTTGTAGCTTTTGCCAACTAATACCGAAAATTTACTAAAAATTTCGCGGAAATTACAATACCCTTAAACCATTTGACAAAAAAGGAGTTATTTTTAAATGGACAGATGAATGCCAAGTTTCCTTTGATAAATTAAAAGAATCATTAGTGCAGCCACCCATTTTGGCATATCCAGATTTTTCTGACCAAAATCGATTCATTTTGAAGACCGACTCATTAAATTACGCAATCGGTGCGGTTTGACGATCATTGATCATAAGCCAATAGCTTACACGAGCCGGATATTATCAAAATCTGAGAAAAATTACCCGATTATTGAAAAGGAACTGTTAGCGATTGTGTGAGGAGTGAAACAATTTAGACCATATTTATTCAATAAAACATTCGAAATTTACACAGAACATCGACCCTTAATTTACCTCTTTGGTATGGCAAACCCGTCCAGTCGACTAACTAAGTTCAGATTAACACTGGAAGAATACAATTTCACCATACACTATATAAATGGAAAAAATGTTATTGCGGACGCATTATCAAGAATAACATTAAGTTCGGATGAGTTAAAGAAAACTACTGTAAACCATACATTTGTCATGACAAGAGCACAATCTCGTCAGCACAGCGAGCATTCTACAGACAATAATTGTCATCGTAAAATAAATGATGACAGGCTCGATCACCCTGGAATCATTGAGCTTATAAATTCTCCCGTAGGATGCGTAGAATTGAAAGTTATTCCTGAGGTAGAATACAACAAACAAATAAAGAAGAGTTGCAACTCATCACAAAATTCGACTGATAATAAAGTACAAAATATGTTTTATAGTGAAGAATTAAGTACTATTTTTATAAAACAGGATCTGCGATCAGCGATTTACTTAGGAAATGCGCTGATACACCTGAAAAATATTTGTAACAAATTTAACATTCCGGAATTATCAGTAATAAAAAAGGAAAATAATAAGACTTTATTAAGAGAATTACGAGATGTCTCAAAAGACAACAAACTGCCGATATTTAGATAAATATTGTTAAAGGTATACAAAAAATCGGTGATAATGAGACACAACAATTAATTATAAACGACTTTCATTTGCTTCCAACAGGTGGACATGCTGGTATAAATCGAACTTACACCATTAAAAAATATTACTTTTGGCCAAAAATGCATAGAGACGTAGCAAATGTCATTAAGCGATATGAACAATGTCAGACTTGTAAATATTCAAACCTTAAACCACAGCCTAGTCAGTTACATCTACCTCTATTTATGCATTTTAGAAAAGTTTTCTCGACTTGGTAGGTTAATTAGAAACTGATGAAATGAACAATAAATATATCCTAAATTTACAATGCGACCTAAGTAAATATATAGAACGTTACCCGTTGCCAGATAAAGAAACAGCAACTTCATACCTAGTATACTCATAACGACAGTGTGTTGTGGTCTTGATTCTTCAACCCAACCTACAAGCTCTCACGTTACGCCCTGAGACTTCTACGAGATCTTCAAGATACGACACCTTCTAACTTCAAGATCATCAACCCCAGATCTGCACGTTACGCCCTCAGATCAACCCCGGAGAAGTACGTCACGCCCTCTCTCCAGACTTCGAGAACTTCAACCCCGGATCTGCACGTTACGCCCTCAGATCCAACCTACGAGACCATCTTCAGCCTTACAACCTGGAGACAAGATTCATCTGCGCAGCCACCCACGAGCTACGTGAGAGATCCTATACAGTTCACTCTCTATAGAGACCACTTCACATTTCGTTTACTTCATGAACAAAGCATGAAATGATCTCTGTAGAGAGTGGACTGTATGTAGTTTCGCTCGTAGCTCGTGGGTGGCTGCGGAGATGAATCTTGTCTCCAGGTTGTAAGGCTGAAAACGGTCTCATAGTTTGGAGATCAGGGCGTGACGTGATCTCTTGAAGTTCTTGGAGTTGAAGTTCTAGTTGTGTGGAGCGAGGGCGTGACGTACTTCTCCGGGGTTGGATCTGATGGCGTATCGTGCAGATCCGGGGTCTTGAAGTTCTTGTAGTTCGGAGAGAGAGCGTGTCGTGCTCTCCGGTGTGGACCTGAGTGCGTAACGTGCAGGTTCGGGGTTGAAGATCTTGAAGGTTCGAAGTTGTAGTATTTTGAGGATCTCGTAGAACTCTCAGGGCGTACCGTAAGAGCTTGTAGGTTGGGGGTGACGTAAATCAAGATCACAACATACCGTCGATTTGAGCATACATGATATACTAATTTATTGTCCCAAAATCCATCGCTTTTATACATTTTATTTTACATTCGCTAAAAGAGATATTATTGTTTTGTTACCTTGTCCCCAGACTGACCTTCTCGAGGAGCGATCGTTATCACGTTACCTAAACGCCGTGTTATGCTTAGTCAGCTGAGTATTGATATTTGAAGTTGACCGGCTCACGTTCTGTTGTAGTTAATAACGTGAAATGATCGTTCGTGTTATTAATTCGTGTACGAACGTAAAAACAATTCAATAATATTGTCCACAATTATCCTCGCTCTTATTCACGACTTGTAAAATCCCTGTACCCAAAAAATGATAAATATATAACCGAACTATTAAACAAAAAAACTATCCCAAAAGATTAAACAACCTTTCCTGAATATTAAATTCCCTATTAATTGTTGTTAACTGTTAAATCCCTAAAATCTTAAATCCCTACTCAACCTTTGCTATAATGTTGCAGCGTCAACAGTTGCAAAAGCTTTCGTAGAAAACTTCATAT
The DNA here is from genome assembly GCA_946251905.1 of Cryptocephalus moraei. Classification (NCBI taxonomy): domain Eukaryota; kingdom Metazoa; phylum Arthropoda; class Insecta; order Coleoptera; family Chrysomelidae; genus Cryptocephalus; species Cryptocephalus moraei. The sequence continues at coordinate 17,337,279 of OX276459.1, forward strand.
TAGGCTATGGAATAGCTGAATAAATTTTGACTGATAGAAGTACTGAATTTGTGTCCAGTGTATTTAAAGAAATTTGTAAATTATTACATATAGCTCAACTGAATTCGACAGCATACCACCACGAAACGTTAGGAGCAATAGAAAATTCTCACAAAACTTTAAGAGACTACCTAATAATTCATTCTGCAGAGCGCCCAGACACCTGGAGCTCTTGGATACAATTTTGGTCTTTTGCATTCAATAACAGTGTACACACGGAAACACGTTACACTCCATCTGAGCTAGTATTTGGAAGAAATTACCAATTATCATCTAATCTAATAAACAAAATTAAACCTATATATAATTTTGACAGTTATCCAATAGAGTTGAAGTACAGACTTCAAGTAGCTTGCAATGAAGCAAAGAATAATTAGTGGCATCCAAGTTGAAACGTAAAATAGGCTATGATAGGACTTGCAAACAAACACTATATATATATATATATATATATATATATATATATTTGATTTAATGAAATATTGTGGAACATGTTGTTAATCAGAATTTTTAAATCCATATAATTCAATTGGGCATGCAGAAATATGTTCGTGATTTGTTGGGGAAGTAGTTACCACTATTTTGACCAATTTTTCTGTATAAGTTTATCACATATTACGTTTCAATACCATTCTGCACCGATTTAGTGAGTTGCGCTCCAAGGAGGAATAGAAATATCTGAACTTTGACGCTACCGTAGTAGGTACTTTGCTATATTGTTCACATTACCTCAAGGTGTTCGATAGCCACAGCGTGATGGTGTCGATGTACTTGTTTCGCTTCGTGATCACTCTCTGCACGGCTTTATTAAATGAAGAGAGCAGTTCCTTCATCTTCTCCTCGTCATTAATATCATAAGTGTGCCTTACGCACATGAATATGTTATAGGCGGGCAGGCCGGGGAGTAGAGTCCTAGCGGTGCGTGGTTCCAAATCTGAAAGGTGTAATCGAGTTACTTGAGATATGTGAGGAATGAGAAAATGCTGAGTTACACAACTTACACAAACATACACAAAACCATCTGTATGTATTCTTTAATGGAATTTGAAGTTGTTACCCCATTGGTGGTTCCACCGCTATTTCCTGCTTGGGTGATGATTACTTCCCCTTTTGATTGAGTTTGACCCATGATTCGTTGAGGAAAAAATTTCCGCTCACAATTTTTGAGTAGCTCACTGGATTGTGGAAAATCGCCTATTCTGTTGCAGTCTTCTGATGGTCCGGGTTGGCAGGATCGCCATGAAATGTTCCTTCTTCTTTTGGGGTTGACAGGATTTAAATTAATTTCCGAAACTTGGTAAAAGTCATTAGTTTTATTTTATGTATCGTTCGGTAACATCGCTTTGTTAATACTACCCACATATTGTTATAATTCAATTCAAAGTGTTCCCAGTCAATATCTGCTGATTTGCAATATTGAATCGGTCGTTGCTATGCGCGAAGTGCATAAGTTTAATTAAGTCAACGAACCGATTTTCGCTGATACATTACATTACAATGAAACACACGCTCGAAAATAGAAAATCCTAAATTATTTTATTTCCAAACGGCGAAGGAAAACAATACGAACGGCTAACACATACTGGCGTTAGGTCGTCGAACGGGAACCGGGCAAAAACTTATTTACAATTATTTTTGGTATTTGGAAAAGGAAACACACGGATTCGAGAATATTATTATTATCACAGTTGGAGAGAAATAAAATGTATTCTAAATAACAGTGAGAAGAGAAGAAATAGTTTAACAAATGGAAAATGCGAAAACGGAAAGTGGAAATACTCTTACAAATATTTAGAATCTAAGATATGAAAAACCCTCTTAAAACTGAAAATGCGAAAACGGAAAATTATCCTAACAATTTCACAATGAAAGAGAAATAGCTAAATACGGAGACGATAGAAAAACGTGCAGTGGCTAATATTCGGTAGTGCGGCTTTTACATATCGAGAGACCGAGAGTGTGAGAGAGAGCAAAATGGAGGGAGGGAGGGCAGCGGAAAATTAATTTTCCCCTACAACGAAGGGCAAAATTAATTCGTAACGGTTCTGAGAGAGACGGGTATTAATGGTTCGACGTACGAGCTAACACATACAGACGGAATAGCAAAACATTTGCTATTAGCGGTCGGTAATGGACGATTACGGCGGTGACAAGCACAGATCATGGACGATTACGTAACGAATAACAAATAGTTACATATAGCGGCGGTCGGCGGTACGTTCACAGTCAGACAATTACAAATATCGGTCGGTCGGACGGAGACAGACAACAACGAATAAATACGAATAACGGAAATAAGTAGTGGTTCTCACCTTGGATTAACTCGGGCAGAGAACGCCGTAGGGGGCGGGTGGTTTATATTTATTTAGTCTTGGTATTTAAACGATGGTAGATTGAACAGTGCCTTATCGGCCGCCATCTATCCGAGATAGGTTTGCAATAAATATTGTTAATGCTTCTTGCATACCACATAATTTTGTTTGATCAAGAGACGGAAACAGGCAGGCTCAAGAAGAAGCAGCTGACGAAACCGGTCCTCATACAGAAATATGTTTGCGGAATACTTTCAAAATGAAGGTAAATTAGCGTGGCAATATAACTTTTCCTGAATAAAATCTGAAGGGGCATGAAATACAACATTGAATAATGTCAGCTGACTGCAAGTCCGTTATGTTATATTATAAGAATGCAGGTCAAATTAATTTCTTTCGGAGTACAGTTGGTCACAAAATTTGCAAGCTTAAGCAAGTGAAGTATTATTGTTGGTTAAGACATTTTGACATAATAAATACCTTATTTTCAACTATTTAGTGCCTTTAGAAATAAAGTTTGAATAATAAACCAACAACGTTAACAAATTATCTCATAAAAGTAGCAGAATAATAATAATAATAATTTTGTTTGTTTATACAAATACAAATATAATGAATATGTACTCGGTATACTCTTATTTGAATTTAACATTGCACCTATTTTTCTGTAACATTTTCCTATTTCATAATGAAAAATCACCCACTTTTTAGATCAAATGCCCAGTTTTTTTACCAGGAGTGCCCATCGTTTCAATTACATTATTATGGGACGATCCAAATACATTATTTCGGTGTGACTTTCATAGTTTTTTTTTAATTTCTCATCGCTTTTTTTGCTTTTCTAAGCATTTCATTCATTTATTTTGAAATTACACGTTATATGTGATATCAGACGAAATTTTTTGTGATTGAATGCTTATCCGAAAACAATATATACCTGAAACCCCTAGTTAGGGACACCCCTCTAACGGGGACACCCCTGTATTATGGACATTTTCTAATATCCCGGCAAACTGCCATAAGAATACATTGAGCGTTACCCCCTCTATAAGGGACACCCTCTAATATGGACGTGCACACTAAAATTCGGAGAAAAATTCATACTTCACCCCTCTATTAAGGACAGTCATCCTTGAGAACTGGCCCTTAATTAGCGGGTTAAGGAGCCTCAAATCTCGGGATTTTAGAACAGGTAAATGACAGGTAGCAAAAATACAGTGAAACCTCCTGTTGTTGACACCTCTGCAATATGGACACATAGGTTTATGGACACTTTTTCTATGTAACCGTCCATTTGCCATAAGATATTAACCTAAAATTTTTCTATAACAGGGACCCTCTCTAATCTGGACATGGACACTTTATTTGCGGCAAATGTGGACACTTCATTTTGGTTTACCTTATTTTAAACCGAAAATATGTTTTGAAACACTTGTAACGCGTTTCGTTGGTGTTGTGGTGTTTCCTCTCGTTAGTCGTAGTCGGCGGCACGACTACGATGAGAGGAAGATGCGTTACGTGTAGAATTTGGCGCTGAAACGGAGTTCGGGAATTCGGCAAACGGTTTTAAATTTCGGTTTACCTCGGGCGCCAGATTTTTAAGGGTTTACTCCCTAAAGCCACGGGTGAGTTTAGACTCAGGAGAAATGCCAGGGCTGTCCGTAGAAATAAAACCAATAAACGGGAATTACTTAGATTAATTTATTTTAGATCGGAGCGGCAACTCTGTATAATTAATACAATATGTACATCTCCGGGTTAAACGGAGAGAAAGATAAAAGCGCAAAAACTATTTGTTCGCAGGTGTTTATTTTCGGATGAAAGATCCGAAGTGAGAATGAAACAATCTAACAGAAATTTATGAAATAGAAAGAAATAAAAATAGTCCAAGTGTTGAAAAGACGGAAAATAAAATAATAAGCTACAACCGGTGAAAATTATACAATTATTCAAAGTATGAAAAATACGGAAAATATAAGATTATTTACAACTATTGAAATTACGGAAAATGCTAAATTACTCTAAGTATTGAAAATACGGAATTAAGTTGTTCAACAGTGAAACTACGGAGAATGCCAAATTAATCTAAATATGGAAAATAAACAATTTACAAGTATAGAAAATACCAGAACTAATTATTCTACAAGGCAAGGAGAGTAGCGAAACTGAGCGAGGAAAACGTGCAGTTTAAAGTGTCGGCAAAGCGGTCTAATTTAAGCAGAGGCAAGGGAACGAGAATAGAGCGGTCTATGACAGGTATAACTAGACTGATACGCCAATGACGGGACGCCAGTGACGCAATCCTGCAGTAACTAGGAACTCTACAAGGATTTCCCTTACGGATCTCACAACGACGGAACGCCACTGCGAAATCGGGAAATAAACGGTTTCCTCAATGACGGGACGCCCGTGAGGAATAAAACGGTCTCTAGCACTAGGATCCTAGACTGATACGCCAATGACGGAACGCCAATGACGCAATCCTGCAGTAGCTAGGAACCCTACACGGATTTCACAATGACGGGACGCCAATGCGAGATCGGGAAATAAAACGGATCCCTCAGTGACGGGACGCCAATGAGGAATAAAACGGTCTCTAACTCTACGTATACCTAGACTGATACGACATTGACGGGACGCCAATGTCGTAGTCCTGCACTAGGGTCCCTAAACGGATTTCCCTCAGTGACCCCACAACGACGGCACGCCAATGTGAAGTCGGGAAATAAAGCGGATTCCAAAATGACGGAACGCCAGAGAGGACTGTGAGTTCTTACCGTTCGAGGACTCGTCGGGCTAAGATCTGATTTGAATTTCCCAATCGACCTATATTTCTCGCGTACCGAACAAACATCTCCGGGCGGGTTATATCTCTCGCCATCTTAAGAAAATTCATTTAATCTTGAATACCGGACATCGACGCTAACGCTCCGAGTGAGTGACCTCTTAAGTTAATTATGCGAAAGCAGATTTGGTTGCCTAGCCACGGATTTGCCTCGTTACATCCCCCCTTTTCGTCCTTAAGAAAAGCAATAATTGTAACGGTAGAAACGGAAATTATTGCTTTTCTCGTAAACAGTGGGTCGCGGAAATGGTGAAAAATTTTAAACGGTTGCACGTGTTCCTTACCAAAAAAAAAAAGATTACATACAAAATAATTACCTAATACCTTCGAACCCTATAATTTCCCTCTCCCTATAAATATGTCCTTAAAAAAAAAAAATCCCTATCCCCTTCACCTAATCTTACCTAAACCTAACCCCAAACTTATCCCAAACTTAAACACTACTTCCTGAGCGGCGGGCAACGGCAACGGCGGGAGAACTCCCCTATCCTCCCGTAGCGAGAACAAACGAGGACGGTGGGTCGACGGCAGGTGTCCCTCCGATGTCCCTCCTGGCCGCACCTCCAGCAGGTCTCGGCGGTGATCCTCACCCGCTGTGGTGGCTCCGGCTCCGGCGTCGTGGGTCTCCTCCCGAACCGCACGAAATCTTCCTCCCCCTGGCGGAATTCGGCCTCCATGAACGCCAACGCCGCTAGGGCCGGGAACGGGTCGTTTTTCACCCTCGGCATCAGGTCCCCGAGGTACCGGTTGCGTTGCTGCGGCGGCGTGGACGCATATAGAAATCCTCTCCGGTAGGCGGTTCGGAGATTTTTCAGTCCTGTTTCGGTGGCGGCCCACTCCAGGGCCAACATTTTGTCATGTTTGCTCCCTGTTATGGTCTGGACGGCCTTGTCGGTGGTCGGCGCCGCGGGGATTGGGACGTTCGGTGCCGGTGCGGCCAGGTCTGCTTCGACGGCCTCCCGTAGGGCGTCGTCGAGGACGAGTAACACGTCGTCAACTACCGAGATGGCCTTGCTGACGGCGGCGGTGGCGATTGCGTCGAGGCGGTCAAGGGACATGATGCTAAAGCAAAAAGCGGCATAAGCTAAGCAAAGCGGAGGGGTGTTAAAACGGTTAATCAGAACGGTTTTATGTTAACGGTGGGAGGTTAGTTGAAACAGGATGTTATTCGGTTATCCCCTGACGGAATGTGAGTGACGGAATGCACGTTTTCCCTCTTCCCCCCTTTTTTTTTTTTTGTTTGTCCTACAGTTACCATTACTTTTACAGTGCCGGTTTTTCTGGTTCCGGCGGCGGGATGGCCACACGTATTATATAGCCCGTTGCGGTAGGGAGGCGCATCCGTAGCCTTCCTTTTGCCCCCTTCGGGCGTAAGGCCGCTAGCTGTGCTCTCAGCATGGGGTCCGCCCAGGCGGCCTTACTGCCTCCGGCTACGAGTACGGCTTCCCCCAGGTCTCGCATGTCCGGCAGGTCCGGCCTGGTCGTCGGAACGTCGTGTTGCGTTGAGGCAGTCGGTCGCGGTGGGGACGGCCTGTCTTCCCAGAACGGTGGCTCGGCTTCCCAGACCGGTGGCTCGGCCGGTGTTTCCGGCATCGTGGGCAGCCTCGAGATTTCCGGCATCATCGAGAGCTCTGGCATTGACGGCAGCGTCGGGGTTGATGACAGCGTCGGGGTTGATGACAGCGTCGGGATTTCCGGTAACGTCGGAGTTTCCGGCAGCGTCGGAGTTTCCGGCAGCGTCGGAGTTTCCGGCAGCGTCTGGGGTTCCGGTACCGTCGCCAGCGTCAGGGTTTCGGTGGGGCGCCTCCTCACTCTCCTCCGGGGTCGTGGGGTGTTCAACCGCTCCACTAGAGCCCGGACCTCGTTGTGGCGGGCGTACCTGGCCCTTATGGCCTCCCTTCGGTCGTCCTGCGGGCAGGACACTCCTCCTAAATGTTTCGGAAATTTCGGCATCTGCAGTAAACGGTTTCAAGTCTTTAATATGCACCTTTTTTATTGAACGTCCGCTCTCTGCCTGTAAATTATAAACCACGGGGGACAAGACTTTCACGACTGTATAGGGCCCGGAGTATCGCGGTGCGAGTTTGGCTGTAAACCCACGAACAGCGTCTGACAGGGTGACTTCTCGTTTAAGGACCAGATCACCTACGTGACACCGCCAATCTCTGTGACGAAGATTATAGTGATAACTCTGGGTCGTAAAAGCTTTAGCGAGGTGTACGCGGACAAGGGAAAACACGTTACACACTTGTTAGCTTCAATGGAAATTAATGGATCAACTAAAGATTTATCAAAAAGCATAAATGTTTTACAAGCGGATTACATGGATCTCGAGATCTTGGAAAACGTAACAACAAACACTATTCAGCATTGCTTTAGAAAAGCCGGGTTCAATGTGCAGAACATATTTCAAAATGAAGTCGAGGAAAATAAGGACTTAGCTTCATTAAAAGAACTCCTTACTTCATCTCATTCCCAAGTTGTTTCTGACGATTATGTTCAAATAGACACTATTTTATCGATGTAAGATAATGATTGCAATATTGAAGCAATAATGAACCACTTTCAACAGCCACCACAGAAAACTTAGTGTCATGAGAAGGTGAATTACTCTGATGCTCTTCGGTATTCAGAGTTGTTAAATACTTTTTGTTTACAAAAAAATTAGGGTGAAGGATTGAGTTTGATTAACAATTTTCAACTTCATTTAGAAGAGCACATTTTGTCCAAAAAACAATTAAAAATTACGGATTTCTTTCAACAATATTCATGTTTAACTCCCTAATGTGGACACCTCCCTAATCTGGACAAAATTTTTGCTCCGCCGGGTGTCCGTATTATAGAGGTTTCACTTAAAATGGTAGGAAAATGCGTCAGTTTGTCTTCGACCTTTGAATATTTATTAATTTAAATAAAATTTCACCAACACGGCTGAACCAGACATTCAAAATTACGAAGAGGCTCTTCGTCTAGTTCAAAAGTTAAAAAAAATTATTTTATCAAACGACGATATTAGTGACATTTTAAATACCGTATCTTGTTTGGAAATTCAATTGGAAAATGTATTGCGTATCAAAAGAAAAAACAGACAAAAATAACAGATTATTTTTCATGAGTCATTTTTCTGAGTATGTATATATCCCATGTAAATGTGTTTTCCGTGAACATTAATAAATAGGATACCTGATACCTACAAGCAATAGGTGTATTAATCGTCCAACCAAATATTTTTCCCCGCCAAAACCCCTCTAATATGGACACCCCTCCATTATGGACATATTCTGTTATCCCGTCAGTGTCCATAATGGAGGGGTTTCACGTATTTGATTTAATGAAATATTGTGCAACATGTTGTTAATCATAGTTAATCAGAATTTTTAAATCCATATAATTCAATTGGGCATGCAGAAATATGTTCGTGATTTGTTGGGGAAGTAGTTACCACTATTTTGACCAATTTTTCTGTATAAGTTTATCACATATTACGTTTCAATGCCATTCTGCACCGATTTAGTGAGTTGCGCTCCAAGGAGGAATAGAAATATCTGAACGTTGACGCTACCGTAGTAGGTACTTTGCTATATTGTTCACATTACCTCAAGGTGTTCAATAGCCACAGCGTGATGGTGTCGATGTACTTGTTTCGCTTCGTGATCACTCTCTGCACGGCTTTATTAAATGAAGAGAGCAGTTCCTTCATCTTCTCCTCGTCATTAATATCATCAGTGTGCCTTACGCACATGAATATGTTATAGGCGGGCAGGCCGGGGAGTAGAGTCCTAGCGGTGCGTGGTTCCAAATCTGAAAGGTGTAATCGAGTTACTTGAGATATGTGAGGAATGAGAAAATGCTGAGTTACACAACTTACACAAACATACACAAAACCATCTGTATGTATACTTTAATGGAATTTGAAGTTGTTACCCCATTGGTGGTTCCACCGCTATTTCCTGCTTGGGTGATGATTACTTCCCCTTTTGATTGAGTTTGTCCCATGATTCGATGAGGAAAAAATTTCCGCTCACAATTTTTGAGTAGCTCACTGGATTGTGGAAAATCGCCTATTCTGTTGCAGTCTTCTGATGGTCCGGGTTGGCAGGATCGCCATGAAATGTTCCTTCTTCTTTTGGGGTTGACAGGAATTAAATTAATTTCCGAAACTTGGTAAAAGTCATTAGTTTTATTTTATGTATCGTTCGGTAACATCGCTTTGTTAATACTACCCACATATTGTTATAATTCAATTCAAAGTGTTCCCAGTCAATATCTGCTGATTTGCAATATTGAATCGTTCGTTGCTATGCGCGAAGTGCATAAGTTTAATTAAGTCAACGAACCGATTTTCGCTGATACATTACATTACAATGAAACACACGCTCGAAAATAGAAAATCCTAACTTATTTTATTTCCAAACGGCGAAGGAAAACAATACGAACGGCTAACACATACCGGCGTTAGGTCGTCGAACGGGAACCGGGCAAAAACTTATTTACAATTATTTTTGGTATTTGGAAAAGGAAACACACGGATTCGAGAATATTATTATTATCACAGTTGAAGAGAAATAAAATGTATTCTAAATAACAGTGAGAAGAGAAGAAAGTAGTTTAACAAATGGAAAATGCGAAAACGGAAAGTGGAAATACTCTTACAAATATTTAGAATCTAAGATATGAAAAACCCTCTTAAAACTGAAAACGCGAAAACGGAAAATTATCCTAACAATTTCACAATGAAAGAGAAATAGCTAAATACGGAGACGATAGAAAAACGTGCAGTGGCTAATATTCGGTAGTGCGGCTTTTACATATCGAGAGAGCGAGAGTGTGAGAGAGAGCAAGCGGAGGGCAGCGGAAAATTCATTTTCCCCTACAACGAAGGGCAAAATTAATTCGTAACGGTTCTGAGAGAGACGGGTATTAATGATTCGACGTACGAGCTAACACATACAGACGGAATAGCAAAACATTTGCTATTAGCGGTCGGTAATGGACGATTACATAACAGATAACAAATAGTTCAGTCGGTCTAACATATAACGGCGGTAAGGTTCACAATTACATTTATCGGGCGGTGATACGCACACAATCACATATAACAAAGAATTCGGCGGCCTTAAAATTAACTGCGGTGACGATTACAGTTGACAGACAACGGCGGTTCTTTCACAGTTACATATAACAGAGAATTCGGCGGTCTTAAAATTAACGGCGGTGACAAGCAAAGATCATGGACGATTACGTAACGAATAACAAATAGTTACATATAGCGGCGGTCGGCGGTACGTTCACAGTCAGACAATTACAAATATCGGTCGGTCGGACGGAGACAGACAACAACGAATAAATACGAATAACGGAAATAAGTAGTGGTTCTCACCTTGGATTAACTCGGGCAGAGAACGCCGTAGGGGGCGGGTGGTTTATATTTATTTAGTCTTGGTATTTAAACGATGGTAGATTGAACAGTGCCTTATCGGCCGCCATCTATCCGAGATAGGTTTGATTCCGCGATCAATTGTATAGTGGGTGGTCTACTCTCAACTCTCTAAAAATGAGCTTCATTACAGTGTCATAAGTCAAATAAATTTGTAAGTTATCAAATTGAGGGTTTATTAAATATTCGGTTTTGGACATTAACTGGTACATATTTTGATTTATTCTATGCTATCCGTAATTATTACAAGTACAGTGAAGTTGGATTTTTGTACAAATTTTATGACATTTGTCAGTTATTTCCTTCATCTGTTTACCTTTAATTCCCTTGACAAGGCACAAACGGACAATTTCATGAAATACTCCAAAACAAGAAGAAATCATATATGTTAACACTGTTTTTGCCATCTCTCCACTATTCTATGCTGCACCAACGATATTGCAATTCTTATATCTTAAAATCAGTTTTGACATAAACATCATCAATCGGCAGATTTACATATCTCTCTCTAGGCGAAAAATTGCAAGAGACTTGTTTACGGTAATTTTCACCACTAGGTTGATCTGTAGAAACATCTAAAGAAGAAGAAATATAAAGCAAATATCTTTTAGTTGGAAGAATTAAATAATCTCTTAAGAATTCATAAGCTGGTGCGGACTGTGTAAAAATAATAAATGAAAATAAAAGTGTTGTTGAACAATATCGGGGTTTCTTATTATTGATTAGTAAATGAAGCTTGTTGCTAATAATTTTGATGTTTCTGGAATATTAATACTCACAGGTGTCTGAAATCGCAGTTCATCTATCTAAATATTGTCGCGATGCAGCCCCAATTAGCGAAAATAGGTCGCCGTCCAAGCTAATTCAGCACCGATGCGACCTTTAACCGAAGGACGATACGCGACGCGCGGGTGAGCAGCAGGCACGTTCATAAAACAAACGAAACGTATTTATACGGATCGATTAGATAGATCAATCATCAGTCGGCTAGCACCCTGTCACGCTCCCCGTCGGAACGTCCGTCCTTCGACATGACGCTGATTGGAGGAGCTTCGCGCCTGCTGCCCTTCGTCACACCCAAGTAAGCAACCACCTCCCTTTAACCTCTTCTCCCTTCAGGGTATTTGCTCATTCTTCGTCTCTGATGTTCTCTCCCCTGTTAGACTAGTGCCCAAATAAACATTTTGTCCATGTCGTCATTGTCTTTTATCATCTCCACCTAAGCTACACCCCCAGCCAGAGCACTTCCTTTGGGCCCTAGGCCCTCAGGCGTGTGACAATATGATTTTGCTTTTAAAATATAATTTTTGATATCTTCCTCAGGTTCTAAGGACGCGAATTCTTTTGGTGCATTTTTGTACCTTATTAAAATATTTTCAAGTTGAGACCACTTACATAGTTTTAAATCATTCGGTAATATCCACTTCAAATCATATGCCGAAATTTCGTTTCCGTTACAATGAATGGGAATAGTCAAGTTAGATAAAACAACAACACTTGTCACAATTTTCACTTCTTCATTGTCACAAGAATCACTAGTCATATCACAAAAATTAATGTTCATTAGATAAAATAAGACAAACTTCCTATACACTTTAAAATTTCACGTCTTGTCAGTGTTCAGTTTTGTTGGAAAATTACTAACAAACTCTTTATAAGTGTTTATTTTGTCACTCCTTAAAAAAATTTCGATTTCTGCAGCTTTCTTGTTCAACGCCTCAGTTCTCCGTTTTTGTGGATCTGTTCTAGTTAACTTTTTGGTTTTGTTAAATAATGAGGTAATCTTAGAGCCCCGCACACTAGCGGCCTGGCCGCGCGGCCAGGTCGCCACGAAATTCGGTTGAGCGCGATCACAGCGGGACCAACACCTGATCGCGACTAACAAAATAGTCAGTCAGTGTAGTTGTAAAATGAATACTGAGCAAGCACTTACTACGTGGTACCTTATAAAACGAGAACGAAAGAAAAGCGTAAAAAGAACGTATTGGGTACATCCAATGGTGGTCTCTCGTGGTCTCGTGCCAGTGTTGATTATTACCATATGTGGTGTGGAATAGCTGCATGGATGGTGCCGTACTTGTATTGGGGTAATGAGGGACATAACCTACATTGTTGTAACGTTATTGTGTAAATGTTGCTGCTTGATGTCTTTGAATAACGGAAAGTATTTCCGTTTTTGTGGAAAGTCTTTGATGCTCAGGAACCTTCTTCAATTCGGGTAGCAATGAAAGTAAAAACAGCCGGTCGTGGTCTGATTCGTCGTCTCTCTCACGTTTATCGCGACTTTCAACAGAATATTTCAATGTTTTAATCAAATCTGAATCATCATATTCAAGTTTTGCTTTTTTGTTTTCTTCAAGTAACTTCAATTTTTGTTAAATGCATCATATGGTCCTGCAATTTCTGTTGTGGCTTTTGTTTCTGCCACTTCTTTAGTATTGTCACCTTCAGTAGGAACACCGCCTGAGCATTTGCTTAAGCGTACGGCCTGAGTAAATCGGCGTTCTGCGGCGCGTGCAGCGTGCGAGTCGGAGGTTGAAGGAGCGTTGTTTGTCTGGCCTCAGTAAACAGACAGCGTTTAGTTGTGATAGGTAGTTCGCTAAGCATTATGGCTTCATACGATATTTTCGATGCTTATTTAGAAGAAAATTCAGTTTTAAAATTAGACTTGTGGTGTAAGGAAGGTCCAAGTGACATAGTTAAACAAAGAAAAACGTTAGGGGAATTTTCTACATTATATGAAACCTTACGAATAAATGAAGACAAATTCCATGAATATACAAGAATGTCCGTGTCATCCTTTGACTATATATTGGAAAAAATAGATGCTCGTTTAAAAGTAACGAGCACTAACTTTCATGTCTCAGATTCAATAACTCCTGCAGAAAAATTAATAGTAACCTTGAGGTGAGTAAATATTAAACTAGTATTATTTATAGATAACCATATTTATTTAATTTAATGAATCATAAATAGGTATAATTTTGAATTCCATCATTTTGGTTTCCGTCATAGGCCGCCAAACCTTGATAATGACCCTGTTGGTGAGAAGACAGTGCTTGGTTTTCCTTAGTAGCTTCAAATAGCCATTCATTGACTTTGCCTCGAAACTGAAATTTTTGCAATTCCGTCAATTTTTTCATTGAGGGAAGAATACTTCTGAGGAATAGGAAATCTTCGTCATTATTTAATTTTTCCTGTTTTTGGTTCTCCTGTAACCGTTTTTCCATCAACAGAAGTTTCTTTTTTTCGATCTCCAGCATATGGTCCCTCACATTCAAACGTTTTCTAGACGAACTAGACGATTGTTGCGAGAAACATGGCGATGGTGCGAGAGAGGATGAAGGTCGAGATGGCGGAGACATCCCCTGTTCAATCATTTCGGAACCCGAGTTATCCGAATCCTTTTCAGTCTCTGTATTTTCCTCGACATTTCCGATATCTTCAACTTCTTGGCTATCTATTGTCTGGTTCAGAGATAAATTTCCTGTAGATGGTGCAGGCATCACTTCATCTTTAACGAACGTCATTAGATTAAAATACTGCCATGAAGATATCCAATCGTCGCCCTCTGCTCCAGATTTGAAAACTGGTTGTTTCTTGAGCTCCTTCCGGTAATGATCTCTTAAATGTTTCCAGCGCTTTTTCAACACATCTTCTGCAAAAAAATATCCATGTATTTAAACCAATTACATAGATGAAATTGTGTGCAATCTGGATTTTTTTTACAGATATCTTGCTACGGGAATATCTTTCCGAGCATTGGCCTTTAGTTTTCGTATGGGAAAAACAACAGTCGCTGATATTGTATATGCAACTTGTTCAGCTATATGGCAAGAATTGATTGATATACATATGGCAAGTCCAACGCAAGAGGACTTCAAAAATATAGCAAATGACTATTACAGATTATGGCAGTTCCCAATGTGTTTGGGGGCTATAGATGGTAAGCACTGCAGAATAAAATGTCCTACTAAGTCTGGCTCTTCGTTTTTTAATTATAAGCAATATTTTTCGATAATACTACAGGCTACGGCAGATGCAAATAAACGATTTATTGCCATAGAAGTAGGAGGAAAGGGCAAACAAAGTGATGGGGGGACTTTTCATTATTCAACTTTGAATACTTTAATAGAAAATGGAGAACTAGATATACCCCCACCCGAGATTTTACCAGGGACAACATTACGTTCACCATATGTTTTCATAGGCGACGAAGCCTACCCTTTAAAAATAAATATAATGCGACCATTTCCATCAAGAAACTTGAATGCAAAAAATGAATATTTTAATAAACGTCTCTCACGTGCTCGGAAGTGTGTTGAATGTGCTTTTGGTATTTTATATGCGAAGTGGCGTATTTTGGGTAAAGCGATTGAAACAAATGTAGAACATGCATGTCTAATAATAAAAACTGCCTGCCTTCTACACAATGTCATACGTGATCTCGAAGGAAGTGAAGGTAATGCTCAAAACTATGACACAGCTCTCACACCTAGAACAGATTCTACTCGTTTAAATAGGAGGAACAACAGTTCTTCCCAGGCCGCCAGAAACATACGAAACCAATTCGCTGACTACTTTTGGGACAACAAAATATAATGTTATTACCTAATCTAATATACGTAATTGAATGTTAATATCAACTTTATTACGAAATGTGTTG
Organism: Cryptocephalus moraei; assembly: GCA_946251905.1. Taxonomy (NCBI): domain Eukaryota; kingdom Metazoa; phylum Arthropoda; class Insecta; order Coleoptera; family Chrysomelidae; genus Cryptocephalus; species Cryptocephalus moraei. The sequence continues at coordinate 17,352,578 of OX276459.1, forward strand.
TACAATAAAAATCTACCAAAGAAAACGATATGTACCTTCTAATCCAAGTTTTTCTGCTAATTCTTTCCAGATTTTTGCCTTGACTATCCTGTTTTTGTACAGAACATGTTCGGACATCCATATTTCTGGTTTGTTTTGGATTGCGGAAATTATTTCCTCAAACGACATGATACACCTACTACTACAAACGCACTAAAACACAAACCGTTTTGAAATGGACGCTGCCCGTTCGACCGCACGCAAACATGCACGCCTCGTACAACGCTCCGCGAGACGCGACTCAGGACACTTGTATATAATAAACGGTGATAGACGTGCACGCTCCACGCGACGCGACGCTGCACGCTCGTCAACAGCGGTCACTCAGGCCTTACACTAAGAATGACATATGAGAAAAGTAAACATATGGACTTTTTCGATCAGTTGCAGATCCCGTTTTAATTTTCTTTAACCTCCTAAGTTCTCGACTGTACTATGCCTTATATTTTTCCACTTCTTTTGGAGTTCCTCTCCTATAACAAGAAAATATAATTAATGTTATTTTTTCCGGTGAGATTAATTATTATTTATTTATTTCAGGTATCTAGCGACTGATTGTTCATTTGTAGACTTATACTACTTGTTTGATTGTGCATGATGTATGTTTAGCGATCTGGAACTCTTTAAAAGACTTGTGTTTACCTCAACCAACACAAGAAAAAAGGTTTTAATTGCGCTGCTAATTTCCCTCACTGTATCGGAGCTGTCGACAGCTATGTAAACATATTCGAGTTATCAAGCAAAAACATTCTGGATCTTTAAACTTTAATTACAAGCACTTCTTTTCCATAGTGCTGCTCGCCATTTGTGATGCTGATTATAAATTCATTGCCATTAATGTCGGAGCTGACGGAAAAAAAGCGGATTCAACTGTCTTCAAGGACTCAAAATTTTACAGGTCACTTGAAGAAGGGGATCTAAATATTCCGGAAGAAAGTCCGCTGAGTGCAAGTAATAATATACCGATGCCCTATACGAACATGATAAAAAAGTCACTTATAGGAAGGCTATACACAAAATAGTTTACTTTTGCTAATTCTATATCTAGAGTCTTTCTTCACAGCCTGTTTCTATCTCATACAATTAACTCACCTGAAATACATTTGTTCAAAATAAGACCGTGGAACGATCTCTTCCCACGCCCATGAAAATTGTAAGCGCAAGCAATTTCATCAGTCAAAAGTTCCCTCAAGATCCTATTTACTCTCGTTGTGATAGTACTTCCACCTAATGAAGCAAGATAAGAAGTCTGGAATAGAATGTAAAATAATGTTTTAATCCAAATACACTGTTTTTTTATTACTATACCTACCAAAAGTTTGAAGTTCTGTTCATTTGATATATGTTGTTCCAATTTTTCTATATCTTTTATGGAAATGATAGGTAAATTGGCAGGGAGCTCCGGCATGTATGTAGATATGGTAAACTTGTTTGTTTCGTCGTTTCTGGATTGAATTCCACTTAAAATTTGTCGGTTTTGTTCTTCGTTTGTTACAAGTTTTGTCAATATTTTTGGTAACACTAAAAAAACCAAAATACTGTTTAGAAAACAAAACTGAAATGAGTATATGTAAAACACAAATTTAAAAACATGGAAAACTTATTTAATAAGAAAAAGTAATTTACCTTGTTCACAATGATTATGATTCTTTTCCAAAGTTTTTGACTTGTCTCCGGGTAGATCTCTTGTATATCTTTCTGATTGTAGATCAGCATCAACAATTACTGATGGGTCTAAAACATATCATTATTATTTACCTACATTTTCTATTTAGCATTACAATAAAATGTTTATAAGTACTTTTCACACAAATTTAAAAAGTATTTAATATATCTCATTTGAATATACGAACTTAAATTATTCATGGTTGATGTAGCATGTGTAGTTTTAAGAAACCAAATTTTTGGGGGTCTTTGAAATTTTCAGATAACATCTTCATCGTCACTACTACTCAAAATATGTTTTGGCAGGAATCTTTTCCTTGATTGTATATTTTCATGAACTGTGTTAAGATCGCTTTTTACTGTTTTCATAATAAGGCTTGCCACATTCGTGGGATATTCTGTTTATATCATAAGTTGTCCATTCCTTATGATTGTTAGTAAATTGGTAGAGCGTACAAGTTTAATAAATTTGATAATATCTTTAGTTGGTAGCCAAAAGACTTGCTTCTTCCTTGGTGTAAACCAGTTAGAGTTTACGATGGATAATCCCCCATCATCTTTCTCAGAAAATTCCACAATTGCAAACATATCAATCTGCAAAAATGGTTTTAATTAATAATTATCTAAATATCCACTAAAATCGGCATAACGACCGAAATTTTTGCAGTAAGATGGATCGAGATGCGGTTTTTTGCATTCGGTTCGTGAAAGCGTCTACAAATTTTGTAAACATTTGTTATGAACGAGAAATGCAAAATTGCAGAGGTGCAGAAGAAAAATGCTTTTTTATACGTGCATTTGAAGGTAGCAGTTGTTAAAAAATTTACAACTCGGTAAATAATAACGGAAATGAGTTCAATTTTGTTACTCGGAGGTTTTTGGGGTCGCTGAAAACGAATATGACATCGGCAGTGGTCTCCGAAGTACCTGGTGCTCAGGGCCGCTGGATCCAACGTCGTCTCCCGGAGTTTTAGGGGAATTGATTCTATAATTAGCCGAACGGTCTAAACCCAGGGATTTTTGGGGACGCTGAAAACGAATATGACATCGCCAGTGGTCTCCGAAGTACCTGGTGCCCAGGGCTGTAATAACTGGCTGTATGGAGAGGACCAAAATGGTCTAAATCCAATTGATTGGGAATGGGAACTTAAAGAAAATTTATTATTCCCCATAAAAATGACACAGCAACCAGGACCACCCAGTATATTAAATTTAATATTCTGTGCTTGCAAAACAAATTGCGGTAACTCATGCGGCTGCAGAAAGCATGGGCTAATTTGCAGCATTGCATGCAAAACATGTGCCGGTGCTAATTGCACAAATATTGTAAATTATTCAAGAGAAAAACTAAACTAAAACTCCTGGAGACGACGTTGGTTCAAGCGGCCCTGAGCACCAGGTACTTCGGAGACCACTGGCGATGTCATATTCGGTTTCAGCGACCCCAAAAACCCTTAAGTAACAAAATTGAACTCATTTCCATTATTATTTATCGAGTTGTAAATTTTTTAAAAACCGCTACCTTCACATGCACGTATAAAAAAAGCATTTTTCTTCTGCACCTCTGCAATTTTGCATTTCTCGTTCATAACAAATGTTCACAAAATTTGTAGACGCTTTCACGAACCGAATGCAAAAAACCGCATCTCGATCCATCTTACTGCAAAAATTTCGACCGTTCAGTGCTTCATTTCCGCGCCTAATTATACTGAATCCTTGTCCTTGAAAATTTGCCCTTATTAATGTTCCCAAATGTGTTACAAGACAAGGTAATAGCAGAAATATCTAATAATTTCCAGTAGTTCAAATGAATTGAAAGTTCAAAGTCTTAAGCTAGAGAAAAACGAGAAGGAATTGGTCGATCCAACATGACCCTTCGTCGGATCATTTTCGAGTTTGTTGAAACAAGCCTGTAATAATAGCGACCAAAAGAGGATTTTCCGCAATTTCAAGTGTGAAATAAATTTAGAACTTAAATCGATTTCATTATTGATCACGCGAACGATGTACGGTCGCCATTTTGAAATACCGAATTCTATTATAAAGGATAAAAAAATTCAAGTTTGACTTGATTATATATAACAGCATAAGATCTTAAATCGTGTATAAATGGAGACTGTTTTGAATAAAACGCTACGTTAATTCTTATGCTTACCTTCAAAAATCACGACCCAAAACAGACGCCCGCCAGTCCAGTCACACACCAGAAAGAACAATGAAAATGCAATGAACGCGAACTGGAACTGACGAGAATGACGAGATCCGAGTCAACGTGTCATCGTCAACCGAGAAGGAGAAGGGAGAAGGAACGAAACGGAAAACGACCAACCTGACACTACACACAGAATACAAGCCGCATGCGCATACGCACTTAAGGAATGGCGGCAAAATTCAAACAGTTTACGCTGCATATCATTTCGCAATTAAATATAAAATGAACGTCCATAATAAATGGTTGCGTATATTGTACTTAATGATGTAAGTTAGTTGAACGAGACATTGGACATTTTCTAAACTAGGTCTTAAAAATTACTTGGTTATGACGTCACATTTGTGAATTAACATCGTGTATACCACCTTCACCACCACCCGCTGCTCCGTCGATGACGTCTTCTACACCTGGAGCTGAGTTGTGAAGGTGTTCCGGAACAACATCGAAGTTTGGAATGAAGTGTTCCAGGTCTAGGTTCACCCACGGAAACACACCCCTTTCTGCTGGGGGGTGAAGGTCTTCTACACCAGGAAGATCCTCAAGGATATCGTTATGCAAATTATACATTTCACTTGTAACTTATACTTATTAAATTATAAAGTTGACTGAAGAGCATTTGATTTTCGTTGAATTCATATCTGGCGAATCTTCGAAGGAACGTGGTCTCCCACACGGACATATTTGCATCTCATCACCAAGGTTGACGTGTCTAGACGAATTGGGTTGAATTATGCATTCTTTCCACCTGCATATGCCAATTATAATGCAAAAGAGAAGAAGGTCGAAGCGTCTAGATTAGACGATTTTTTTCGTTTTTAAATAACACCCGGACTTACGCTTCCTGTCTACAATTTTTTTCACCTGGATCCGTTTACGAATTAGAATTCGAAAGAGACGACGGATGACCTTATATTCTCAGACCGCTTAATTTTTGCTCGCCGCGGGGTGCATTCCTAATTTTAAACACGAACGTCGCGCACCAGTCTCACACTGTTAGTTGTGTAAGTAAGAGCACTCCAAACGGTTAGTCCCCTCTTCAGACGTCTACTATAGAAAATGTATACAATATATGATTTTCGCCATTCCTTAAGGTTAAGGTGAAGGTCGGAATCACTAACCTGCACCTTGCTCCTGTTACAGATGTCTCATTTCTTATATAGTATAATGAAATTTAAAATGGAATTTTAACAACTTCAGTAACGAGTATTGCCTCCTCTGGCGGTGATAACAGCTTGCAAACGACGAGGCACGCTTCGGATCAGATTTAGGATCACGTCCTGTGGAAGATTGTTCCACTCCTGCACCAGTATGTCACGAAGTTATAGAATTTCTGGGAGCCGGCACATGTCTCCATAAACGTCTTCCCATCTCGCCCCAAACATGTTCGATCGGATATAAATCTGGACTTCGAGCAGGCCAAACAAATCGCATGATTTGAACCTCGTCAAAATAAGCAGTAACTATCCGAGCATAGTGGGGTCGAGCATTATCATGCATAAAGGTTGCGTCTTCTCCAAGGATAACCATGAATGGTACAACATGGTCTTCTAGAACCTCTGTCAGGTACCGATGCGTATTCAAATCCCCATTCTGTATGAAGACTAACTCCGTGCGAGCTTCAAATGATATGCCTCCCCATGCCATAACTGAGCCTCCACCAAATGGTAGTCGCTCGGCAGTAAACGCTTGGGCATTATCTCTCGCCTTGTCGTCGCCACACTTTTATACGTCTGTCTGAACCAGAAAGACAGAATCGCGATTCATCAGAAAACAATACCCGACTACAATCCTCTATTGTTCAATTCAAGTGTTCTCGTGCAAAAGTCAACCTTGCGATCCGGTGTTCACGGGAAAGGGGTGGTCCAGTTGCCCCTGTGCGAGAAGAGAATCCAACAGCATCAAGTCGCCTCCTAACGGTCCACTCACTTACGTTTACATCTCTCACTTCTTCCAGATGACTTCGAATGGAATCTGCCGTGACCATTCGATTCCTTAAAGTACTAGAAACGACTAAACGGTCGTCTCTAGCTGTTCTAGCCCTTCGGAAGGGTGGTGGTACAATTTCGAGCGAGTTCATGGACATTGACATTTTTTTATTCGTGTTAATGTATTTTGCAGTGTAAATAGGCGTAAAAATGAACTCAATTACTGACATTGTGTGCAATTTATTACAAACTCCTTTTAACCGTTGGAGGGACGAGGACAAAAAGGATGTTTTGTTTGTGCATGGACGACCTACACCATCACTGGATATATTGCACCCCGCAAGAAAAGTGACACAAGTCAAAAACACTAAATTGTCCAGGAGAGTGAAATTAAAAACTTAAAAAATTTTAATTAGATACAGACTGCAATGTTAAATTAAAACTCATTCTTGGAACACATTATCTTGTTTTATTTGTACTGCCTTTTAGATTCAATGTACAATTTAGACTTCATACCATACAGAACCCCTAAAAGTACCCTCTATTTTGACTTGTGTTGGTTTTCTTGTGTTGTAACTTGATTTCTTTTGATTTATGACAGTATTGAATAAGTTGAATACAGTATTTAAAAACTTGTTTCTCTTGATTTAGCTTTATTATTTAACGACTAATACAACTACAAATATCATTACAAGAGAAAAATATTAATTCTGCTTACAGAACAGCATAAAACCAAAACCAGTAGTCTACAAGACAAGTTTGAAAAGAGTTCAAGGAAACAGTGAGTTAAAAACATCGATATAACTTCGCGAGATGTGATTTAAATGGATCAAGTCCAAACAGTCGTCTTTCTTTCTTCCTTCTATCGGTATTTTTCTTGGGTAAGCTTTCTTCAGAACAAAAGAAGATGGTGGGTTTCTCTGTCGAACTTTAATTTCTCCAAATTCTAAGTCCTTATATGACAGTTTGAAAAGAAATGAATTTGGTCTAGACTTCTCAGACCTGACATCTTTCATATGAGTCATTTTTATAGAGTTACCAGTCACATCTTTAGCATAGTTATTACCTGTCATGCTACTCAAATGCTTTTAGTCCAAGAAATCTGAAAGAGTCATTTCGTTCACCTAATAGTGATTGCCACTTTTCTTGGCTGTTCGTATTATTGTGACGTACTGCTGCAGAATGATGATTGGACCACTTTTAAGTGTTTTTTTATCTATTTTTCAATTATAGAATGGGCGGCATCGCCTTCATTTTGAGTATGGCGGCAGATCAAGAATTTGTGTGTAATAGCTTTTATTTTCAGTGTTTTAACAGCGTGCATAAACATTGCAATGATATACCGATTCTTGTTTTGCCCGCAATAGTTGTCAGAATAGAATGTGAATTGCAAATTGTCATTATTAATTTCGGAAGCTTTCTTCTCCAGATACTTCAATATGCAAGAGCCTATTTCATTAGCGCCTCGATGTCCTTCGCCCTCGTGCCAAAAATAACATTCTACGGCATCATTACCAACTTCGCAAATTGTAAAGTTATGAGTTTATTTTTGATTTATAGTAGAATATTGACAAATTTCCTTTAGGGCACGGCATCACCGCTTGAATATCAAATAATGTTGCCAAGACAAAATTATCACCAACACATTTTTTATCCTGCTCTTTAGATTTACGACTCAACTGGTTTTCTTCCTAATGCTCCTCGTATTTTTCCTTTGTGCCTGGTAGAAAAAAACGAAATATTAAACTCGTTATTAAAAATGCGTGAGTACATCATAACATTTGCAGCTGGTTGGTTTTTTTCAGTCTGTTCCTTCACATAGTCTATGTAATTTAGGCTAAACTTCTACCACCATCTATGTACTCTCTGGAAGTAATGGCACGAAGGTAATGGCTTTCCATACGTGGTATCGAGTTGATATGGTACCTCACTGATTCTTTTATACCAGGTTCTACTGTTAAATGATTTGAGTGCTTTCCTCTCTTCTCTGATTCAAAAAATCCATTTCCTTTCTTTTGCAAAACTGTTCTTATTGGTCTGTCGTTGATTACCAATTTATTCTTGAAAAATAGTGTAACGTTTTTACTGTTTACTAAATCTAAACACTACGCGATTTGTACTAATTAATGTATTTTTTACACTACACTTATAAACTTAACTTAATCACTTACAATCTAACTCTTAATTTATATTCGCACACAGAGATGTTTATTTATTTAACGCGCGCGGTCTCTCGCCCGAATGTTTACACAACGATTCTTCAACTCTCCCGCCTTGGGTCCGGCATTCCTTATATACCAGGTATAAGCCTTCTGGAACTTTCGCGATAATTGCTAGAAAGTTCGATTTTCGCGGAACCCGTTATCGCATCGAACCTTCTCGGCTCTTCGACCGTCGGCTTCGACCCGTCCTTCTCGGGATCGCAATTCGGCGAACTTGTGTAGCTCCCGGCGTGTTTATATCGTGGCGAGCCGTTTCGTTACAATAGTTTGCAAACTCTCACTTTTCTCTCCTCAATCAGGAAGTAGAACGCGTTATTCAATTTTCTGTGATTTTCTGTGCGAGTGTACCTATATTTGGGCTATCAGTAGACGTCTCAAAATCGCAACCCATCAAAAGAAACAAATCGATGTTCAATTTTTATTAACAAAAATGGACATGTTTCGAGCCCCTGGGACTCATCTTCAGCAAACACTCTGCCTGTAAGAGAAATTCACCTTAGTGTCTAGATACAATAAACGCATATTATTGTTACCCACATCTGTAGCTATCAATCCGTATCTTTGAGTATGGACTTCTTCCGAAAGATATATTTGGGCTGTATACTTTCAATATTCCCAGCAATAAAAGCCCGTTGCAGTTCTAAGTTGCCAAGTGGCCAATACTTGTTAAAAATAATTTTCCTTTGATCTTCTGAAAACTTCGTTGAGCATGAAAGTTTGCATTTGCCTGTGCATGGTGCTAGAATTTCTCTGGCTTTGGATATTTTCGACGTCTTGGAAACGGAGTGGTATTTTGTTCCCATATTTCTGAGTCGCTTTGCTGTCTCTTTTTTTCTTTCTGGTATCCTTGTTGCTCTCTTCTTACCACGTATAGGAGACGAACTCACAGCAGAAGTATTGAGAGTGCCGTGTTGTTCAGCATCTGATGATGACTCATCACTTGAAGTTGACTCGAATGAAGAAAAGTTAAGATCGGCTATTGAATCATGACTCAGGTTTAAATCAGCACACTCATGAGCAGAAACATCGGACACTGCAACATCTTTTATCCTTCTTAAGACGCATTTTGTTTCTGTGTTCTCGTTAATTTCCATAGTATACTGTTGTAAATTATCTAGTAGAGACGAGGATTCAGCAGCTTCAATGAATACAGCAGATCCACTCTTTTCAGCTTCCAGATAACTGGATCTTTGAACTTCAGTATTTTCAATACTGCCCAGCACACTGAGAACAGGCGTATTCAAGGCATCGTTGTTATTTTCATCTGCCAAGGACAAGCGTACAAGTCTTGAAACCCGAGAAGACGAGTCCATTTTATCTAAAACAGGTACGAATTGCTATTTTCTATAACTGCCACATTAAACCTTTAAACATGCCATGGGGTCATTTAAATTTCTAATTAGATTTGACTATGATTTTTAAATTAGATTGGAAACATCTACTGTTGACAGTGTCATTTGAATTGTCAATGTGACGCTTCAAAATGTTTAATTTAGAGCATAAGATTTCTCTTACGAAGAGTTACTTTAAGAACGCCGAAGAGCAAGAAAATGGTGAATGACAGTATTCCATACAACGGTGCGTAGATGATTTCCAAAATACATTCCCTAATTTTCCCTTTGAATACCCAAAATTGGTTCAACAATTGTCAAAATGTTTACATAACCTCTAATTTCTTCTTCTTCTTCTTCTAGTTTCGTTGGCCTCCGCTACACAGCGAGTCACTTTGACAATTCAAATGAAACTGTCAACAGTTGGTGTTGCCAATCTAATTTAATCATTGAAATTAACACGCGTTGTTTTACAAACGGAAAATAGCATTGAACGGAACGTGTATAGGTGAACGAAATTGCTGGCGTAAGCACAACAAGGTGTCGTCGTAACGTGAGAATAACGCGCTCCGGTTAAGGTCAGTCTTGCAAGGCTAAGGTCATTGTAAGAAAACAAACAGATGTACCATTGATCTAATGTAATTCAATGTGTACAAAAGATGCCGAAAGTTGACAATAAATTAGTATACCTAGCATGCTCAAAACAAAAGTGGTCTTGATTCTTCACCCCAACCTACAAGCTCTCACGTTACGCCCTGAGAGTTCTACGGGATCTTCAAGCTACGACAACTTCTAACTTCAAGATCATCAACCCCGGAGAGCACGTTACGCCCTCTCTCCACTCGACTAGAACTTCAATCCCGGATCTGCACGTTACGCCCTCAGGCCACATCGGAGATCACGTTACGCCTTCTCTCCACTCTACTAGAACTTGAACTCCGGATCTGCAGGTTACGCCCTCAGATCCAACCCGGAGAGAACGTTACGCCCTCTCTCCATACTTCGAGAACTTCAACTCAGAGATCACGTCACGCCCTGATCTCCAACGCACGAGACCGTATTCAGCAATACAACCTGGAGACAAGATTCATCTCCGCAGCCATCCACGAGCTACGAGAGAGATTATATACAGGCCACTCTCTACAGAGTTCACTTCACACTTTCGTTTAATTTTGCTGTACGATTGATGTAAAATGTGGACAGTTTTGCGGTAATTTGTACATAATAAGGCCTTATATTATGTACGATTTTGTAGTTACGACATAAATAATTATTAATAATTTATTAGCACTCCTGTCACAGCTCCAGATTAAATCAACGCATAACAGGAAAGGCGACATATTGCTAAATAAACAGAAATTAACCTACTTACATGGAACAAGAAAAGTGTCCTAAATCAAAATATGTCTTTGTCACTTTCAATTCACACAGGATACAACACGAAAAACGTCACAACTCGAAATATGTCGGTTTTCCTAAGCTGTGGAGTAATCTCACTCATCGGCGGTCGAGACACAAATGCAATGTGTTGCCAGTGTTGCCAGGCCGGTCAGATCAAAAATCACTACCAGCCGCTCTCAAAGTCGCAATTTGTCGCTCCAACGGAAGTTCATTACTTATTTAACCTTCCGGAGCTCACGGTATTTATTTCGGAAAGGACGCTACCGCGCGGACCCACAGTCCGCAACCTTAAAATGTGAATTTTTAATGACTATTTCTAAAAATTGTTAACAATAAAAGTCAATTGTCATTTATTTAAAGGTTTTATTTTAATAATACATTGATTTGTCATATGAACAGAACATATTGCTATAAAAAATAAGAAATAAACATTTAGCGACACAAACAAGAACATTCTAGAAATTGAACATGAATTGGCATTCATGACAAATTACAAGTAAATGCTCTAAACAAACACATTTATTGCATTCAATACAAAAAAAAACGAGGTCTATTTTTTTTCTATCGCAGTATGAGCAACGTCCACATTAGTAGTGTGTATTGCCGGTGCTGGACCAAGGGGTAGTTTTTCCCCCTCCACCGCCCGAATAGGGGTGGAAACCCCTATGGAGGGGTTGTTACCCCTAATAGGGGTGAAAACCCTTAAGAAGGGGTTGTAGGCGTGCGCAATGGGTGGGGGGAGGGTTCCCGAGAGAGGGGGTGCTATCCCGAGGGATGGTAGGGTGGGTTACCCCTAGGGGTGAACTACCCCTATTTAGGGGATGATTGTGACATGGAAAAATCAGCGAAAAAAACTAAATATTTTTTTCGGAGGGGAGGAGGGTGAGGGAGGATTTTTAAGGGAAATATTCGGGAAAAAGTTGCGTGGATCGGTGTGGGATACGATCTCCGGACCTCTAGAATACGAAGCCGGCGCGGAATGCATGTGCCAATGATACATATGCGGTAGAGTATGGAGATGTGTATAAGTACTTGTCATACGCTAGAGGATAGATCGGTTCGGAGTGAAATAAAAAATACTAAAAAATAGTTTACAGTTTATTTAAATCGTGCAATACCTTATCTTTATTAAAATACAATATTTCCTTAAGACACAAACTAGCTACACTATTAGTAAGATCACAATAGGCGAGAAGGCCTTCCTCGCTATTTGAAACAGTTCTCAACTTACGAATTAAATCTAAAACGCCTCTATAATATTGCAAAAAATCGAGTTTTCCTAAACTAATTACTTGATTAGTGACAAACTTTTGATTTAGAGCACACAGTTCGCGTACATTATTTTCGTGTAAAGATAAGCCAAGATCGAGAAGACGGAAACTCTCCTCCGAGAACCAACCGGTTCATTATCATATTCTTCGTATTAATATGAAATTGGGACGCGTCCACCGCGAAAGTGTATGTGGAGATCAAGGTCGACGACATGTGAAATGTGTGTGTGTAGAACGAAGACCACGGGGAACCGAGTGTTTACACATGCAAAACAGGTGTGAGGTAATAGACGGAATTTCGGTGTTATTGTGGGTGTCAGTCACTGCATTTTGCGAAAGATTATGTCGTACACATGTGAAAGTGGCATGTAGTAGCGGAAGACGATATAGTGAAAAAATCGTCAAGAGACGCACGGCACGACTGTCGAAGTGTGTGGGAGAGGAAAGATAATACGCGGGGAAATAGTAAAAAGGCATATAATAAATAGTAAGAATAATAATAGTAAGAATAATAATAATAATAATAATAAGAATAATAATAATATTAGGAAATAAAAAGTAAATAATAAAAGAGTACGTAAAATTAGCACCTAAGTGTCCCCATAATGCCTCAACCAACGGTTTCTTATCGCCACATCACATACTCGGGGGATAGACCCGTCCATAAAGGGTGCGCCGTGGTGGAGCGCGACCATATTGGCTGCGAGGTCTATGAGGGTCGGTACGGCATACCGCGCCACCGCTCCATCTTCGGAGACGGTAATGTCTGGGGTGACGCGTCCGTCGATGCATCGAACATCGGTCCGACCCTCTTTGCATCTCCCACAAACCCGCTCCCTCGTTCCCGGCGTCCTCCAAAACACGGGTATGGAAAGTCTATCCCCACACATCGTACACTTCATCGGGCTGTGTCTGCGGGGCAAATCGGGGCCGCACCATGAGCATAGCGCACGATGTTCATATCTGTAATAGGAATGGTAAATCAGAGCGAGAAATAAAAACTGGGTGAGAGGAAGGCGGCAAGAAACCATAGAGAAATAGGAGGGGCAGAAATGCAAGAGTGCATGGTACGCTAGTAGGAATAAACGGACAAACAATCTAAGGGAGAAAGAAAAACTTACAGCTCCAGAAGAAATCCGCACTCGAAACAGCGTTTGGCTAGGTCGTCGGACTTCTCTGAAACCCATTCATGGTAGTCGAAGTACTCGTAGAGGCACTCTTCATCTGGGGCGCAAGACATGCATAACTCCACGAGGCGCTTCTGGCTACGAAGAACCGATCCCAACTCGAAATCTGCTATAGAATCGCCGTCGAGTAATCGGCGATGGAAATCCAAACGCATAAGGACGTAGCGAGCGCTATAGCAATACATGACTCGCAGTGGATCGGACTGTAAAATGCGAGCGAAAGGGTAGCATTTTATCAGAGAAGAAATGCTTTGTGCGCTTCTCCCCCCTCAACTGCAGACAAGAGGTTTGCCAAGGTGATCTCGGTACGCGGACATACACATGGGAAAAAAAAAGTAAAACACGAAGCGAAAGCCGTAAGACGATTCCATTTACCCGAGATAATGCACATACAAAGATGATTGCAGTATGTAAATAAAAAATACCGGCCGAAGTCGCGGCGAACCTCGGTGGTAAACTTGTCGATACTCGCAGAAAGGGAATACGAGACGGTACCACAAGGTCATCAGGTCTGGGTGTGCGTGCGTGTAGACTGCTGAAGATGTGTAGGAAGTACAAAGAAGAAGAAGAAGAGGAACGAAGCCATGTACAAAGAAATCGCAACCTCAGACAACTTATGCAAAAGTCAAGGTGAGCGCGATACGAAAACGGCGTGCACAGGTGGAAAAACGAAGAAAACCAGATTAAAAATCGAACCGAAAGCCGGCGCGAGATAGTCTTTCATACAAAGACGAGGATATGGAAACAACAACGTTGAGCTAGGTCGGGAACCGGCGAACGGAATACTTGTCTCAACTCGCAGCCGGTGGGAAAGGTGGATGAACGAGACGTCAGGTCTGGGCGTGCGTGCGTGTAGACTACTGAAGATGCGTAGGAAGACAAAGAAGAAGAAGAGGAACGAAGCCATGTACAAAGAAATCGCACTCGCAACCTCAGACAACTTATGCAAAAGTCAAGGTGAGCGCGATACGAAAACGGCGTGCACAGGTGGAAAAACGAAGAAAACCAGATTAAAAATCGAAACGAAAGCCGGCGTGAGATAGTCTTTCATACAAAGACGAGGATATGGAAACAAGAATGTTGAGCGGGGTCGGGAACCGGCGAACGGAATACTTGTCTCAACTCGCAGCCGGTGGGAAAGGTGGATGTACGAGACGACACCTCACGGCCGGCGTGTCTGTGTGCGTGGGCGACTTATGATGAATGGGAAGAAGAAGAATAGAAAAGTAGCTATGAGCAAAGAAATGTCTATTCACGCTCTCGCTGGCACAAAATAAATTCGGTGTATACATCTGTCAAGATGGGCTTGGTATGCTGACAACACACGCACTTGGGTAAAAAAGAAGAAGGAAGTAAAACCTAAGCGAAAGGCAGATTAGGATCCCATTTATGCAAGTCATTTCGCATAGATCCAGATGAGTGTAGTTATGGAAAGGGATAAAATATTGTCGTAGGGCACAGAAGTGTATCCGCTCGACTGCTGCGATGGTCATGTGTAATCGTGTCTAGATACGTAGACAAAGGAACAAAGAGGAGGTGTGTGTGTGTGTGTGTGTGTGTGTGTGTGTGTGTGTGTGTGTGTGCGTGTGTGTGTGTGTGTGTGTGTGTGTGTGTGCGTGCGCGCGTGCGTGCGTGCGTGCGTGCGTGCGTGCGTGCGTGCGTGCGTGCGTGCGTGTGTGTGTGTGTGTGTGTGTGTGTGTGTGTGTGTGTGTGTGTGTGTGTGTGTGTGTGGCGAAGGACGGTGGGTGACGAAGCAGAAGAAGAGGAATAATGCAAAGCGTACAGATGGGGGGAGGGGGTCGCCTGAGAG
Source organism: Cryptocephalus moraei (assembly GCA_946251905.1). Taxonomy (NCBI): domain Eukaryota; kingdom Metazoa; phylum Arthropoda; class Insecta; order Coleoptera; family Chrysomelidae; genus Cryptocephalus; species Cryptocephalus moraei. The sequence goes on from OX276459.1 coordinate 17,367,641, forward strand.
AAAATGTATTTAAGGGTGCTGCTCGCTGCACGTAATATAAACGTCATACGAGTTTAGTAGTGTACAGACGCCCAGAACGCCACCAAATTGAGAAGGTAAGAATTTTTGTTAGTAGGTAATGAATGTACTGCATAGAAGTAGCATGTTTGAGTACGCATGAATGGTTAACATGTATAAATGGTCTGATTGCAACATGATTTTCTCCGTGTCTAGATGTCCACTTTACAGCGTCTGAATGAGCTGGGAGCCGGCAAGTACTCCACCACCCGGCTAACGGAGCTGATCCCAAACACACCGTACCGCATCGCCAACGCCGCTGCAGTTCCTACCCGATACGGCAGACGTGTCCTGGTGGAGCTGCCGGAAGTGGAGCATCCCCACGTGTTCCTGCCGGAACGTTTTAAGTCTCTAAGCGACGCAGACTTACAAGCAATCAGCAGCAACCCCTCGATCCGGCTGGTGTATAAAGGAAAAAAGAAATCGGCTGACAGCTCCGTGGAGTTTTCCGAGGTGGAGTTTATTGAGGCGTGAGTACGTACTGAGTGTGTGTGTGTGTGCCTACACAGGTGTAGCGATAGAAATAGGTATTATTATTATTAACGAGAGCTAGTGTAAACGAAATGGTAGAGCGTGTAATGGATATTGTAATTAGTGAGTCAGCGTTTCAATCTCGCATATTAACTGTTTCCCTGAATAACAATCTAAATTATAAAGATCCTAAACGCTTTTTAGACGATATTCTCAAAATTTTCCCGACGATTCTCAACAAAATTAACATATTTCCCTGCAAAATCAACACCACGTTTGTAGGGAAATTTGTAGTGCCGAAAGGGGGTAGCGTGGAGGATGAGTTGGCAGACGTGAAGTATTTAAACACTAAAAACGTGGAATTTTATGAGACGTCTGACGTGTCTGAGTGGTATGTCCATAATGTCCGCGACAAACTTTTAAAACTTCTCTTTGAGTTTGCTGAGAGAAATTCCGGGTGGAGTTTAAGAGAAATTTTAAGACTCGAAATCAAAATTAATAAATGTGGCCTATTTTCTAGAGGGGGTGCTTCGTTTATCGATTTACCGAAAGAAATTAAAAACAAAAAGGCGTGTATCAACGTAAAATCGGCAGACGATTATTGTTTCTGCTGGGCTGTAAATTGCTATCTACAACCCGACGTTACCCGACATGTCACGCGACCATCTTCATATCGGCACTTTTCGGAACTCCTAAACCTGGACGGACTCACGTTCCCGATGTCCTTAAAGCAGGTGTCAAAATTCGAAAATCAAAACGAAATTTCCGTAAATATTTTTGGTCTAAAACGGAAACAGCGAGCGAACAGCTGGTACGTCGGGAAACCAGTTGTTCTCGAAGCGCTGTCGGAAACGGAGGAGGAGGAGGAGGTGGGGGCTACGTCATCGCGCCCCACTTCCAAAGACGCGTACGAAATTTTACCGGTTCGAATCGCTAATCAAATCAAGGAGAGACATGTAAATTTGTTGATGATTCAGAGTGATCGACCTCTTGAGAACGCGGCTACGAACTATCATTACGTATATATTAAAAAGCTCTCAGCCTTACTAAATTCACAAATTAATAAACATGAAAAGAAACTGTATATTTGCTCGAGATGTTTATGCTATTTTTATACGCAAGATGCTCTAGATGTGCACGGTGTAGATTGTGCAATTTTTAAGGGGGTAAAAACGCTGTTACCCTCTCCAGAGCGAAATAAAATACATTTTCAAAATTATAGTCACACAGAGCCGCTGCCATTCATAATCTATTTCGACCTAGAGGCCTATTTAGCGCCTGTGCACACCGCCGCGCCCTCGTCCGCTCAATCATATACATGCATAGCCGACAAACATATTCCATATAGCGTTGGTTATTACCTACATTGTGAATTCGACCAAAATTTGTGTGGGTACCAGTTTTACCGGGGGCGCGATTGTATCGACTGGTTTATTACCGAATTAAAAGACATCGCGGAACGCGTCGCAAAAATTTATTCACAAGGATTTGTCATGTTGCCGCTAACCGAAAATCAAAAGTTAGATTTCGCACGCGCGACCGTTTGTCATATGTGCAGAAATCCATTTAGCAATGACAACCCTAAGGTAAAGCATCACGAGCATCTGACGGGTTTGTACAAATACCCCCTGTGCAACTCCTGCAATCTCAGGGCGAGAACTCCGAATTTTATTCCAGTGGTCAGCCATTGTTTGAGCGGATATGATAGTCATTTTATCATACAAAAACTATGCACCCAAGTAGACGGGAAAATGACTATCATTCCGCACAACAAGGAGAAGTACAAATCCTTTACCAAACAGATTCTGGTTGATGTAAAAGCCGCGGAAGGCGGTAGCGATGACAAGTTCTGCATAAAAAGTATATTTTTACGCTTTATCGATTCATTTAATTTTTTATCGCGACCGTTAGCTGAGCTCGCATCCACTCTCAGCGAGTATCCTGTGTCAAAGCAGTGTATTCCTCGGGAGGAACACCTCAAATTATTGGTGAGGAAAGGAGTATTCCCCTATAATTATGTAACTTCGTTTGAAATTCTAGACGAGACAGCTCTACCGTGTAAAAGCAACTTTTTTAATAAACTCCGCAACGAGCACATTTCAGACTTAGATTATAACCACGCACAAAACGTGTGGAAAACGCTAAATTGTAAAACACTAGGCGAGTATTCTGACGTATATTTAAAAACGGACATTTTACTCCTGGCAGATATATTTCAAAAATTTCGAGCTGTCTGTTTACAGACGTACGGTTTGGATGCGGCCCGATACATTACCACCCCCTCATTGGGGTGGGATGCAATGCTAAAAATCACAAATGTAACGCTGGAATTATTAACAGATGTCGACATGCTTCATATGATCGAGAAAGGGATTAGGGGGGGCTTTACGGGTTGTATATTTCGGCATGCTCGAGCAAATAACAAGTACATGGAGACGTTTAATCCGGAAGAGGAACAGTCCTATCTCCTGTATTTAGACATAATAAATTTATACGGATTCGCGATGGGCGAGTACTTGCCACACTCAAAGTTTGAATGGCTATCTCCAGAGGAAATCGATCTGCTGGATATTCAACAAATTTCGCATACTTCTCCTATCGGGTATATTTTAGAAGTAGATTTGCAGTATCCACATGCCCTGCACGACGAACATTCAGATTTACCGTTTTGCCCCGAGAAACAAGCAACCTCTAGTAGTAAATGCAAAAAACTGCTTGCTACTTTGCACAACAAACAAAAGTATGTGATTCATTACCGCACTCTACAGCAATGCGTTAAATTCGGTCTGAAACTAACCAAAATACATAGAGTCTTAAGATTTGTCCAAGCTCCTTGGATGACTACATACATCCAGTTAAATACGAAGATGCGTGCGCAGGCCACGACCACGTTCGAACAAGACAACTATAAATTATTAAATAATAGTGTTTTCGGCAATTCTATGCAGAATCTCCGGAAGAGACGCGATATTAAATTGGTTTCGGCATTTGATGGTGCTTACGGCGCGAACTATTACATGTCGAAACCAAATTTTCACGATCGCGTCATCTTCGACGAAGACTGCATAGCAGTTGAGATGAGAAAATGCAAAATTCTATTTAATAAACCGATCGCAGTAGGCTTTGCAATTTTGGATGTTGCTAAGACGCAACTATATAAATTTCATTACGAATTTATGAAATCTAAATTCCCTTTGGAACGCATTCGCCTGTTATACACCGATACCGATTCACTCATTTACAAAATTATCACGGAAGATTTATACGCGGATTTAAGAAACGACGTCCACACGTGGTTTGATACTTCTGATTATGCCGAAGATAACCCGTATGGCTACCCGTTGGTAAATAAGAAAAAAATTGGCTTAATTAAAGATGAATTGAAAGGGGAAATTTTGGAGGAATTCGTCGGTTTGAGAGCAAAGATGTATGCCTTGAAAGTCCATAAGACTGCAAAGGAAATTTGTAAGGCGAAAGGCCTCGTCAAAGCGATTACAAAAACCCTTTCGATCGATGATTACAAAACTTGTTTGTTAGGCAGGGGACCACTAAGAAAAACGCAAACGTTAATACGATCGATCAAACATAACGTTTTCACGCTGGAGCAAAATAAAATAGCTCTAGATGCGAGTGATGATAAACGTCATGTTTGCGACGATGGGATTGCAACGCTGGCTCTCGGACACTATTCCCTAGAACGTGTGGAACAGGAAAGCCTTTCGACTAAACCGCTTAAACGACTCATTTCGGACGAAGGCCCATCAAAAAAACACAAAGGCGGTTAGCATGTTTAAGCGGTTCGGGCGAATAGTCACAGTCCTATGCGTGTTCCAACATAAGTAAATACCATAAACAAAAAAAAAAGACGTAACGCTCTACCATTTTGTACTCTAATATATATATTGTGTAATTTTAGTGTGTGTACTCTATTAGATAGTAAAAACTGTATCAGCAATCAAGAATGTTTTGTACTTGTACTTTAAGAACATGTATGAATGTCACGCTTGTGTGTGTGTGTGTGTGTGTGTGTGTGTGTGTGTGTGTGTGTGTGTGTGTGTGTGTGTGTGTGTGTGTGTGTGTGTGTGTGTGTGTGTGTGTGTGTGTGTGTGTGTGTGTGTGTGTGTGTGTGTGTGTGTGTGTGTGTGTGTGTGTGTGTGTGTGTGTGTGTGTGTGTGTGTGTGTGTGTGTGTGTGTGTGTGTGTGTGTGTGTGTGTGTGTGTGTGTGTGTGTGTGTGTGTGTGTGTGTGTGTGTGTGTGTGTGTGTGTGTGTGTGTGTGTGTGTGTGTGTGTGTGTGTGTGTGTGTGTGTGTGTGTGTGTGTGTGTGTGTGTGTGTGTGTGTGTGTGTGTGTGTGTGTGTGTGTGTGTGTGTGTGTGTGTGTGTGTGTGTGTGTGTGTGTGTGTGTGTGTGTGTGTGTGTGTGTGTGTGTGTGTGTGTGTGTGTGTGTGTGTGTGTGTGTGTGTGTGTGTGTGTGTGTGTGTGTGTGTGTGTGTGTGTGTGTGTGTGTGTGTGTGTGTGTGTGTGTGTGTGTGTGTGTGTGTGTGTGTGTGTGTGTGTGTGTGTGTGTGTGTGTGTGTGTGTGTGTGTGTGTGTGTGTGTGTGTGTGTGTGTGTGTGTGTGTGTGTGTGTGTGTGTGTGTGTGTGTGTGTGTGTGTGTGTGTGTGTGTGTGTGTGTGTGTGTGTGTGTGTGTGTGTGTGTGTGTGTGTGTGTGTGTGTGTGTGTGTGTGTGTGTGTGTGTGTGTGTGTGTGTGTGTGTGTGTGTGTGTGTGTGTGTGTGTGTGTGTGTGTGTGTGTGTGTGTGTGTGTGTGTGTGTGTGTGTGTGTGTGTGTGTGTGTGTGTGTGTGTGTGTGTGTGTGTGTGTGTGTGTGTGTGTGTGTGTGTGTGTGTGTGTGTGTGTGTGTGTGTGTGTGTGTGTGTGTGTGTGTGTGTGTGTGTGTGTGTGTGTGTGTGTGTGTGTGTGTGTGTGTGTGTGTGAGTGCGTGTGTGTGTGTGTGTGTGTGTGTGTGTGTGTGTGTGTGTGGAGCAAAACAAAAAACAAAAACACCAAAAAATGTATAATATATAGGTGTAGGCGCTGTGACGCACTGTTTGCGTATAATAAACGAAATATCTTCGAATTATGTGTGTGTGTTTTCTTTCATCTTGTAGCTAGAAATAAAGAAAACGAACGAACGAGTTTAAGAAAACGTTTTATTTTCGACTCTCGATAGAAGTTGGAAATACATGTCAATAATCGTCTGGATATGCTTCTCGATTCTCCGACGTTCCCAGTTACATGAGACGCAGTCGCACGTGTCTGGCCCCTCTGTGCTAGCATCGCTGGACCAAGGACAGCTCACAAAATGTCTCCCATATTTGGAATCACGTCGTTCTTGTGCTTCTCGGTTGTCTAGGAGATGCTGAAGGTCTAGGAGTTCTTTCTTGTGCTCTTCCGTGACATAGCTAGCGTATTGACGCAAAAATTCGGTAACTTCCATCTCGTTGTTGTTGTTTGGAAAGCGTGAGAGAGGTGCGTGCGTGCGTGTGTATTCTGAACACCGTTACTGAAGACTGAATCCGAGGGTTGAGCTGGTGGTGGGGGTGGGGGCAGGGGCCCACAGACTAGCTTATCCCTCGCGCGCAAGTTTCAACAAGTCGAGAGCGATGAGGAATTGCGCGCCGCTGGGGGGGGTGAAGGGTGGTGCGAGTCGGTGAACTTACGCGAAAAAAAGTTCGTCGCCGGCGAGGACTTGTCAGAACTTGCATGCATGCATGCATGTGTGTGGGTGTGTGTGTGTGTGCGTGTGTGTGTGTGTGTGTGTGTGTGTGTGTGTACGAAGGCTGAAACTCGAGGCTTTCAAGGAAACAGAACAAAAAGAAAAGAGCGACGACATTTAATCGCGTGTATTTCCATATAGGTCGCGATACAATTTCATAATTTTTTTCATGGCGGTTTTAATGTCGTCCCGGTGAAATAGTCGATCGGTACACAAACACTTCTCTGGACATTCCTTGCTGCAATTCAGCGCCCGAGGGCAGCTCACATAATGGCGTCCGCGCGCGGACGTCTGCATCCTTTCCAATTCAACATTTAGAGCTCGTTGCAAATAGAAAAGTTGTGCTCTATGTCGCGGTAGAAGTACGTCCTCGTATTTAATAAAAAATTCGTTCAGCTCCATATTTCGAGCACAGACAGACGAATGTTCTTGTTCCAGCGATAAGAAGCAGCACTGATACACTGAAAGCGATGTAGCACGCCAAAAAATATATAGTGTTCGAAAGTTGGGTGGTCGTCGTCGAGGGCGTAGTAGTATTAGTAGTATTAGTAGGAGTAGGGCGCACGCTAGTTAGGTTCCACCATGTCGAATCTTCAAACGTGCGATTTTGGTATACGACACGTATTTTGTAGCTTGTAGCATTGTCTGGTAATTTCGTCATCAATGTCGGTGTGTACCGGTTGTATGTGAAGGATTCCATCTGCACCCAATTTTCCGGCCAAATGGCATGTCTATCGAAACATATAAACACATCCTTTGCAGCGTGCGGCGTGGAAATATAGAGGATATTATTCAGTACTGCCGAGAGTAGCAGTAGTAAACCGGCGGAGGAGGAGGGGGACCTGGACGCGATCATGTTTGGAGGACTACTGAGAAATGAAACAAAATTCATTCTTATCTATATATTTATATATTGTGGAACACATTGTAAGAACCAAGAGTATAATGTATAACAATTTCGTATAGCACACATAGAAAAAGAATGCGAGTGATGATTCATACACAGCGGAAGGTCACGGTGAAATTTGAATGTATCCGGGGAGCTGTCTGCTGAAAGGTGTTCGGTGTTGACAACTTTCGCTTGCATCGTCTTCGTCGCCATCGTCGCCGTAGTCGTCGTCGTCGTCGTCGTCTCTCGATTGTGTAGGTGAGCGTCGAATAAGCATTTTTTTTTATGTCCTCGTACGTAGACGATGTCAGCATCACGAATGTCGGTCAAAAGGATGGCGTCGAGTTTTTCGTAGGGTACATAACCGGAAGTATAGCGGAGTCCGTGGATATGTCTGGTGCAATACTGAACTTGTTTCTTATCATAGTTCGAGAGGTTAGTGTATGGGATAGGTTCCTCAAACACGTAATGATTCATGCGAGTTCCATCATAAATTGCCAATTCTTTTGCAAAAAATTCCGGCGAAGAATTCTTCGTGAGTGTAAACCCCTGAATGTCGGCTAGGAGTACCTTCATGGTCGAGTGTGTGATTGCGACTAATAGATGCTTCTCACCATCTCACTAAGGGGCGTGGCTTCGTACACGCTTTCGTAAATAATGATACAATACGCTTTGGTATTCGCAGGAAATCCGGTCCGCGCTTGAAACTCGATGGAGACGTCGACGATAGAGGATTTGATCTGCTCGTCTTGGCGCGAACAATCGACGACGAAGAGCGTCGTATCTTTAAATTGTTTCATATCGAGTAATGGTTGCTTCGCGCCGAAATAGTCCCCTTTGTAGCTAGGGTTAAAATCCACATAACTATCATGAATCTCACCATAGTCGCCGGTTTCGAAATTTAAATTTAGTGGTTCGTATGGATATCGCTCAGATAAATTCACACATATATCGGATATGTTCAGATTATCGAATTTTGTATTATCCGCTGTTTTTTTATCTTGTCTATCTGTCTGGAATGCGATGATTGCGTATCGGGGTGGATGTTGGTTGTTCATCGTTTGGATCGACCAAACGGCATTAGTGGAACCCACATTCAGAGCGGGTAGCTGGTGTAACTGCCACGTTCGAAATGCGATTATGAACGGTCTATCATTTTTTATGGATTTCAACAGTTCCAGCTTCGTTTCAACATTGGGAACGACGTGTGGGATTTTCAATAACATGTCAGTTATCGTTATGTCATAGGTGGTATTTGCTCCTGTAACCAGAACGCAATTGTCATCGTTACGAGCGCGAACAACGCGAATGGTGTGTCTTCCGAACATTACCTTTTTGTGATCGTTGAATATGCTGAAGAAATGTGCGAGGGGGATGAGCCAAATGAAAGTCCCGTCTGCGTTCACGCGGGGTTTCTCGGGAAACACCCAACTACCTTTATCCAAATATTTGCTCTCATTGGCATTGTAACAGAGATAACCGCGAAGCAAACTCACTAGACCCGGCTGTTTTACGTGCTCTACTTCGATACCATTCAGGAGATATGCCATGCTATCGAATAGAAACCCGACTGCGTTATTTACGAATGTAACCTCTCCATCGCCGGATTTCTTCTCTAATTTCCCACAGATTTTTAGTGTGGAGTCGTAGAGGTTGAGAAAAGCGTCGTTTCGCGTCACCGTAATTTCGAGAATATCATTCTTGAGATAGGATTTCACGAATGGATGGTACGTGTGGCGTTTTATACTCGTTATCGTGTCATCGTTTTGAAGCTTCGGATATAGGTCGAAAATCCGGCTGGACAACATATCCGATGGCGTGGAGAAATGTAGCGTTCGCTCGGGACAATCTCTGATGCCGTCGCCTCGAACGGTTTTTTGCTACTGCTGTTACACTCCGCACCACACCTCTTTTATAGTAATCACCCAAGACTAAGACCATCTTCTTTACTTCCAATCTACAATCTTTTTAATTCCAATCTAATGAGAATCTCTTCACCGCGAAAATTGATAGGTTCAAAATTTTGATCCAGAACCGTTAATGTGATATTACTTATCTCACGTGGAATCACTGTGGAATATACTAGATTGCGAGGAACTTCGTCGATAGCGAACCCTGGGTCGGAGCTAGTGGGAAACTCGTATAAGGTATGCGACGGGCGATCGTTGTAATACGAACCACCGATTATATTACAATCGATGTGTATGGTGCGGACTTTCACAATGTTGACGGGTAAGTCAGACTGGTGCACTTTTCCGGCTTCCAATAGCCTAGGAGTGAATCCCAGAAGTTTCGCGATCCTGGTATACCCGGCTCGAAAGTCAATATCGTAATCTCGCAGAAATATTTCACACCTTAACGTATTATTGTTTGATCTCAAAAAGAATATGTCTTCGTCGTCGGCACTGTCACCTGCTCTGTTTTCCGGTATCAGAAACGTTTTAAGGTACTTCTCGATATCGACAATGTCGTAAGTACCTGTCGGAATGCTAATGAAGTGCGGTGTGTCGACGTTCCCTTTCGAATAATACTTAAATTTCGTACCGTCCTCTATATTCGGAATAGTGTTGTATGAATAGAAGCCGAGTAAAGCCAACCCGTACGCAGAATGCTTCTCTAAGTGGATGGGTGTTTGGAAATCTATGGAGAGAGTTGATGTACGACTCTTTAACGTGAACGTCTCGGACATGATTAAACAGCGAACCGGTCCCTACTCACGTTTTATAGAGAAATTCGAGACATAGACGGCCGCAGTTACTCGCGGAAAACTTTTGATAACGGTCTCTATTATAGAAAATTTCCACTGACTTCCCACCAAAGTATCGGACGAGTTCCTGCGGCGGTTTCAGGTTACCGAAACTATCGAAATATTCGATGACATTACCCCGTTTCTTATATGCTACCCAATGCGTTCCCGGATGTTTCGCTGTATCTAAATTGACGATGGCGCTCTCGTTGTGTCTCGGTTTTTCTGGTAGGGAATCACGCATATAAACCCCTCTAAAGTAGGGGATTCTCAATTTATCGACATATTTAATGATTTCACGATCGTATAGAGCTCTATTGGGTAGCTTTAAAGGTTTTTTGTCTGCTTCTTCAGGTACAATCCGCGTCCCTGCTGCTTTTTAATATACACACCAAATCCTCGAGGTGACTTCCGTATATACAATCCGGACCCCCTCGCTCCGATTTCTTCCATGGCTTTATTGTGTCGTTTTTGCTCTTCCATTTTTTTGTGTGCATTCTTCGCATCGACGACTGTCTTCGCGACGGCCGCACTACCCCCTGTAATTGTACCTAAAGCGCTCAAACCTGCGAAGAGGGGTAGTAAAGGTAAAATTCCTCCAGATTTACTTTCATACGGTAAAATGCGAGGAATGCGAATTCGCTTCCGGCCGCCCGCCTTTCTCACAGCGGCACGAGCCGCGCGTAATGCGATCGAAGCAGACGGCTTCAGGCCGGCCGCGCTTATCGGCGTGTTTGTTGTTTTCATTGAGGTTTTTACAAGGCGCGCGACGGGTTTCACAACGCTTCTTCTAAACGATATCGGGCGATGTCCCATGCCGATCCTCCGTTTCGCTTTCATGGCGGTCGTCACAACCCACGCCGCTGTCTTCTCTCCCACAGATGCGTCTTTGCTTTTCACGCGTTCCCACGCACGATGCTCCAATTCCCGATCAGCTTTCTGTCTATCCTTCAAAGAGGAACTTTTCGCATAACTAATGTCGTGCGATTTACATGCAGCGTCGAGGGCATTCACCCCGCGGTCACCCCTAGCCAATCGCTTGTCTAATTGGGTATTTGGACCACAAAATTCGTACCCAGGGATGTGTAATTCGAAGGGCAACTTACTGATTAGAGTATTCAACACACCCTCACCTTTGTACACTATCATCCCAAATGATACTAACCTCGACTGTCTCACCCTATTTATAGGCGGTAGACCCATACCTGACTGTCAGTTGCAAGAATGCGGGCGGTACAACAAGCACCCGCACTGCCTATCGACAACTTGGACTTTGTAGACGCAAGCAAGCCGTCGATTAAACACAGTGAACTACTTCCGAATTGTTTTCGAGCTGTTTTCGCCGGACCATCAGCATGTGGTAAAACGAATGCCATGTTATCGCTACTGTTCCATAAGAATGGACTAAAGTTTCGTAACGTCTACGTGTATTCGAGATCATTGTATCAGCCCAAATATCAGCTGTTACAGGAAGTGTTGCAGAACGTGAAAGGTATGGGCTATTTCGCGTATTCGGACAATGAAAGCGTCATGGATCCCGACAAAGCACGTCGAAATTCAATATTTTTATTCGACGATGTGGCATGCGAAAAGCAACACATGGTAAGGGCCTATTTCTCGATGGGAAGGCATCGGAACGTGGATGTAGCATACCTATGTCAAACATATTCCAAAGTGCCAAAACAGCTCGTACGTGATAATTGTAATGTTCTTGTCTTATTCAAACAGGACGATATTAATTTAAGACATGCTTTCGATGAGCACGTATCTCCAGATATGAGCTTTGAGCACTTTAAACGATTGTGTTCTGCATGTTGGAGTCGCACGTTTACTCCTCTCGTCATCGTAAAGGAGTTCGATTTGAATGCCGGTCGATATCGCAGAGGGTTCGATCAATATATACGGGTGGATGCACAGTAATCGTTAGTAATCATGCGACCACCGTTTAGCAATGCCGAGGCGGCGCGAGCGAAAAAAGTTCGCGAACTGTCTCGCTCCGTACGAAAAAAGTTTATGGCTATCAAACTAGGACGATCTGAGGATGATGCCACACTGAAGAAACTGTTTGCCCCGATAACGAAACCTTTGACTGAACTAGTTGAAGCTACGAAAAAGCCTACTGAGCCTACTTTACAGTCTGTTAAGAGAAAGCGTGAGAAGTCGTCGCCGCCAACACCCCCATTGTTACATCCTAAAACCGAATGGATAAGTCCGGTAAACGCTTCAACTCCACGCATCCCAAGACAACGCTTACACTTTCGAGAGCTTCCTACTGCTAGCGTCGATGCAGAAATGCCCGATAAGGAAGATGGTGGTGATGATGATGATGAAACAGATGATTTTACTGATGCTGAAGCAGAAGATGCTACCATAGCCTCCAAGAAAAGCGCCTCCACGAATGCTTTTCTCGACTCCTCCTCCTCCTCGAAAGGAGTCTCTACATATAGAAAAGTACTTAAACCGAGACGTGAAGAACCACCCCCATATAATTTCCGTAAGCGTGGAGGTATTTTACCCAATATGCATTATAATACCAAGTCTACCGAATACGTCTACTTTGATAATTTTAATGAGTTAGTAGACAGATTAAGACTTTTGTACGCGTCCAAAGAAGCTGGTAATACCATATCACATGATAATGAAATTCTTTCGATCCTCGAAGAACTTCGCGAGGCGAACGTTATATATTAAGTGTTCGTAAGTGATCTGCCTTCAGTTGTACGATGAGTTTGGATGTATTAGGACGTCGCTCCGGAAGTATTCCCACCATGTTGCTGCAGCTGCTAGTTGTGTCGGTGGTGGGGTTGGTGTCAGCAGTGCGTGCGGAGAGCCCAGATGAATATCTTCGAGAGTATGGTTACTTGATAGGAAATGGTGATGGGAATGTTTCGGAAGCATTGTCCTTATTTCAAGAACGCTACCAATTACCGCAGGACGGAGAAGTAAACAACCAAACTAGCGAATTACTCGAAACACCCAGATGCGGTATGCCCGATCTCAGCGAATTTGCGGTATATCCCATAGCATGGCCACGGGGTAGTACCCTAAAGTGGACACTACGAACACCGCGAGACTTTTATAAATGCAAACTTGTTAGTCAGAAGGCTTTCAAGGCGTGGGAGAAGATAACAAATTTAAAATTTCTATTTGTCTCTGATTTACACGCCGCAAATATTTCCATTACATTTAAAGATAAAACTCATGATATGGATGCTAGAAATCATTCATGCCCCATGATATTGAGGACAGAAGTTTATGCGCACGCATATTCTCCCAATCCAGGAGCGGCACCTGCCGAAATTCATGTAAATGCCGCTTTAAATTGGAGTATGGATATACAAGGAGTTTCTGCGAACAAAAAGAAACCCTCCTTGTTCCCTATATTACTTCATGAGATTGGTCATACGTTGGGGCTAGACCATTCGACTAATACCTCCGCTGTAATGTTTCCCTACTATCAGGGGGAAGCACTACACTTTCATACTGATGATATAGAGGGAATTCAATTGTTATACGGTCCGCCCCCGCCGACTACGACCACCACCACCACCACGACGACGACGAAGAAGGTTACAACGTCGACATCGCCTAGACCTACGACGAGGATGACACCAATGCCGGCGGCCGAACCCGAAATTTGCACCAAAAACAGCTATGACAAACTTTCCTTTTTGGTCTTGAATGAGGAATTATATAGTATTTATGAAAATTGGGTGTGGATTCTAGATCTCAGATCTGGAAATATGTCCTCTAAAGCATTGGATCTTAACAAGTTTCTACATTTCATCCCGGAACGCTTTACCGAAATCACCGCGGTGTATCAGAGACCTAATGATGAAATCGTGTTATTCTTAGAGGATACCATAATAATATTCGAAGTACTACCTAAACTTAGGTTCAAACGCAGCGTAAAATATACGGAAATCTACAATCAGTTTGACCGAAAATTAATCGCCGTCGTAAACACTTACAGGGGTAAAACGTTTCTCTTTTATGAACAGGATTTTTATTTGGAATTGGACGAGACTAGTTTCATCCCTAGCAGATATGGATTTATTTCCAAAGATTTTCGAGGCGTACCCTCCGATATAGATTCAGTGTTTCGATATACTAACGGATTTTTGTATTTCCTGCAGGATGATTTTTATTATGAATATAGCGAATTTACTAATAGTTTAGCGCGATCTGGAAAGTTTACATTAGATATCTTCAATATTCCCTGTCCCAATCTAAGCTTGTATGACCAACTTATAGTATTGCTTAGACAAATTATCTCTCATACACCACATTAGATAAGTCGACGTCCTATTAGGATACTGTTATATATTGGCGGTTAGTACACGATCTGCATCAGTCTTACGATGAGTTTGGATAAATTCGGTCGTCGCTCGGGAGGTCTTCACACCGTCGCCCACAGTAAAGCGGCATCGTTCACCAGTCATTCGATTTTTTCTCGTACGTCCGAGGGAGATCTTAATATCGAACACGTTAAGATCAGTAATCTGAAAAGTCCTACGGAAGATGCCGACGCTAGTACTAAAGGTTATGTGGATCGTGTGATTCTCGAAGCACAAACTGAATTCGATAGACGCTTTCGTGAACTGGAAGCTGCCTTAGTAGGTGTTCTTGCGAAAAAACGGGTACTATAGAGAAAAGAGTTAGTGAAACTGCAGCTGCCCTCGCAGAGGGTCTCGTCTCCATTTCAACGTGTAAACAGTATATAGATGACTCTACCAAAAAATCCATCGCCTTACTTCGCAGCGAGATTCAACTTGTAGCAGATTCCTTTTCTAGAAAACTAGAATCTTCCCAAAATAAATTTCTCGCAACATTCGACACGACTCCCTATGCTATTGAGATGCACACTCTTAGCAAGCGAATCGATTTATTACAAGACAAACTCAACATTGTACTGCTACCAACAGCATCGCCTCCTCCCACTACTACTCCTACTACTAGTAAAAAAGCTCCGAAGCGGCCCGCGATTCCTCTACCCTCTTCTCAAAGCAATATCAACCCCAGTACGCAACATCCGTCCGGCAGTACACCCAGCAAATCGACAAAGAAGAAAGGCGATCCGTTAAAAACCTGATAATGTCAGCTGAAAAAATTCAATTAGTTAACGAGTTACACAAACCGGCCAGGAAACTCTATCCCCGCCGTCGCACGATAATTAAAGGTTTACACGACTTGTGGCAGGCCGACCTTGGGCAACTCGATCTCTATGCGAAAGTAAATAAACAGTTCAAATATTTTTTACTCGTCATCGATTGTTTCTCAAAATACATCTGGGTGAGAGCGTTAAAATCGAAATCTGGCGAGGAGGTGACAAGCGCTTTCGAAGATATCCTACGAGAAGCAAGACCACGTAATCTTCAATCCGATCGGGGGAGCGAATTTTTCAATTTGTACTTTCGACGTTTAATGGAACGTCACGGCATCAATCATTACACTTCCTATACTCATATCAAAGCTGCTATGGCTGAACGCGCCATCCGTACGATTAAAGAAAAACTGTTTAAATACTTTAGTTTGAATGGTACATACGCCTGGGTGGATGTCCTACCACGAATCGTGCACACTTATAATAATACAACGCATTCCGTTACTAAAATGCGACCTTCCGACGCTCTGAACGCAAAAAATGAGAAACATCTATTGGAAACGGTGTATACACACCTCAAGGTCGCGACAGGCTCACGCAAGTTTAAGGCGGGCGATCTAGTACGTATTAGCAAGGTCAAGCATGTCTTTGAGAAGAGCTACACGCCGAACTGGACGAGTGAACTATTTAAAGTTAAAAAGGTTCAAATAACCAACCCTGTAACGTATTTGCTGGAAGATCTCGAGGGGAGACCCATCAAAGGTGGTTTCTATACAGAGGAATTGCAAAAAACAAAAACTCCCGACGTATATTTAGTGGAAAAAGTTTTGAGACGAAAAGGTGACAAAGTGCTCGTTCGTTGGTTAGGATTCGATAGTACACACGATTCTTGGATCGACGCCTCAAATCGCTTGTAGACTCCGTTCGCATTTTCCATTGAAACCAGTGACAAACCGGCGTTCGAGTGTCGAATAACATTGTTTCTTATGGAAAACACGCACAACTTCCTCGATTTAGAGGGCCCTGGTTGTCCGCATCACCCCCTACCACCCACCCCTTTTCGACCATTTTCCCCACGCCGCCTACTTCAGTCTACGCGCGACAATTGTAACGACAGCAAGCGAACGAGATTGAAAACGCCGCCGCCGCTGATTGTGACTTGGCGACGTTTTATGCAAATGTTTCGCACTGCGAAGAGGAAACGCCGCCGGCGCCCGACCCACCAGATACGCATCTATTACTCAGCACCTGTTTCCCGTGTCCAAGCAGCGGCCTCGATGTGAGCGTGGGCCTCCGAATTTCTCACAATTTCGAACCGGCTATCGCCATACACATTAGCAGTGGAACAACTCTACAATTTAACGTTAATGACTGGAATATGTTAATGAAGCAGTTGGCTTGGCTTCTCGTCGGATATTTTACCAGCGGCGACGACATTACTCATCTCCGCTATATATGCAATGACAACATCGTACTTATGACCCAGCAATGTAATGACGTACGCATGATTGTCGTTTCTAAACACTCAGTTTCATTGTATTTAACCGAAAATAATGTACGCGAACTGTGTGCTCTAAATCAAAAGTTTGTCACTAATCAAGTAATTAGTTTAGGAAAACTCGATTTTTTGCAATATTATAGAGGCGTTTTAGATTTAATTCGTAAGTTGAGAACTGTTTCGACTAGCGAGGAAGGCCTTCTCGCCTATTGTGATCTTACTAATAGTGTAGCTAGTTTGTGTCTTAAGGAAATATTGTATTTTAATAAAGATAAGGTATTGCACGATTTAAATAAACTGTAAACTATTTTTTAGTATTTTTTATTTCACTCCGAACCGATCTATCCTCTAGCGTATGACAAGTACTTATACACATCTCCATACTCTACCGCATATGTATCATTGGCACATGCATTCCGCGCCGGCTTCGTATTCTAGAGGTCCGGAGATCGTATCCCACACCGATCCACGCAACTTTTTCCCGAATATTTCCCTTAAAAATCCTCCCTCACCCTCCTCCCCTCCGAAAAAAATATTTAGTTTTTTTCGCTGATTTTTCCATGTCACAATCATCCCCTAAATAGGGGTAGTTCACCCCTGGGGGTAACCCACCCTACCATCCCTCGGGATAGCACCCCCTCCCTCGGGAACCCTCCCCCCACCCATTGCGCACGCCAACAACCCCTTCTTAAGGGTTTTCACCCCTATTAGGGGTAACAACCCCTCCATAGGGGTTTCCACCCCTATTCGGGCGGTGGAGGGGGAAAAACTACCCCTTGGTCCAGCACCGGCAATACACACTACTCACATTGTCTTTCTGGTAGGGGCCCAGGATCAGGTGTTTCCATTCCAAACAGCTCTTTTATTCTCAACTGCGTAGCTTTAGGAATGGTTTGCGTTTCTCAACGGCGAATATAGCCCTCCACTAATTGAAATGACAAAGATCGTAAAAATTTTCTTCGGCGTATCCTCACTATTATTATTTATTGAATATACCACAAAAGAATTTATTCCCGACACATTGAGTAGCGAGTAGAAAACAACCATGGGCCATCTCCTTGTGTTTCGTGCTGAGTTATAAAATGCACATAGCTTGTCCACGCAATCCACTCCTCCTTTAGATGAGTTGTAATCCATTATCATATTTGGTTTTCCAGTAGAAGCATCTATTTTATCGTCAAAGTGCATGCTTGATAAAAGCAGCACGTTTCTTTTCTCTTTTGGTATATACGATACTAAAGTACAGTTATCACGAAAGGCAAACATAGTTGATAAAAGCGGAGGACCCAAAGAATTCGAAAATTCAGGTGGCAATTCTCTTTTGTTTTTTCTAACAGTACCTAATAAAGTCAGCTTAAAATGAGACTAAAGGGAAGTGAGTAGCTCCATATTGGTAAACCAATTGTCAACAGTCACATTACGGCGGGTTCCTTTTATTGGTTGGCACAATCTCTAAACCACTGCGGTGAGAGTATTACTTGCATGGAATGGTCCCTCGGGCTGCTTTCCTACGTAAACCTCCATATTACATGTATAGAAAGTCTTGGCGTCTGCCATAGCAAATATTTTTATCCCATATTTATTGGGTTTACTAGGTATGTACTGCCTAAAGTTACAACGCCCCCAAAATGCCTCTAGTTTCTCGTCAATTGAGAGCCATTCAAATGGTGTATATGCTTTATCAAAGTTACTAACAACTGTATCAAACATTCCCCGGATGGCGGCTAGTTTGCCAGTTTGTTTGCGTTTGTCTCTAGTGGCCAAATCATCAAAACGTAAATGATTTAGAAGAAATCGAGTATTTTTATTAAAGTCTTTATAATCCTATATAGGTACCTTTATCTAGATTCCTTCAAAATATCAAGTCAAAGCTTCACCCCAAGAACCAGTAACAATGGAAATCAAGCAACCTAAAATAAAAATCATACACTTACATAAATCATACATGCAGAAGATGTTCTTGGAGAAGTCACACACTGTCTACTCTCGTCAATTTTATACGTTATACGTCTGACGTCTGAGAAGTTATCATCAAACATCAAACATCAAACCGAAAAAAAATATTTGTTTATTAAAATCGCCATAACTGTTTATTGCAATTTGAGCCTTCAACCAAAACGGCTGAGTTCATTTTCTTTAGCAAAGCACACTTTGTGCAATCGTTGTGAGAATGTCAATTTCTCGTATTTTTGACCTCCAAAGTGGCGTCAGAAGAAGTATTAATTTAGTGAGTTGCATTTTTTGCTAATATCTTAACAACAAATGAAATCATCGGCCTAAAGGTGGGTTTAGATTGCGCGAAATTGTTTCGCGCAACAGCTTCGCGAAAACGTTTCGCGAGTCGCTGTCTCGGCCTAACTGTTTACACGGGGCGAAACGTTTCAGGTTGACAAGCGAAAACAAGGCGAGCCGCCAGTTTGTGAGAGACAAGCATACCGGTTTTTATAACTCCGAGTATACTCGACGAATCTCCCGCTCCCCACCACCAAACATTACGGTTAAATATTATAGTATTATAATTAATAACTTAAATAATATAAATATAGCATCGGACTCGGATACTTGAATTAATTATCGAATGGTATGGGGAAGTAAAAACTTTTTAATGTAATAAAAGTTATCCCATATAATAACCCATCTACGTGAATCTCCCTGTATGTACATAATTATGTGCAGTATTTTGAATATGATCTTGTTACATGTTGCAAGGAATAAGAAATATGGTCGGAATAACTTACAGTAGGGCAAGATAACGGTCCAAAGCTTCGAAAGCTATAAGGGCAGCAAAAGCAAGAGCAACGGAGTGCGGAGGAAAGAAAGATGTTGTAACGTACTTTGGTCGGTAGGGCTGAGTCGCTGGCGGCACAAGGACTCTGGCGGGAAGTTACGTCACTTATTTGGATTGGCGCAGGATTGCGGAGTTCGGGATTACGCAAAAAGGTTTAAAGTCGGTTTACCTCGGGCGCCAGATTTTTAAGGGTTAACTCCCTATAGCCACGGGTGAGTTTAAACTCAGGAGAATGCCAGGGGGTCCGTGAAAATAAAACACACAGTACAGGGAAAAATACGGGTGATTCTATATTACGGTCATTGAATTATT
This sequence comes from Cryptocephalus moraei, assembly GCA_946251905.1. Classification (NCBI taxonomy): domain Eukaryota; kingdom Metazoa; phylum Arthropoda; class Insecta; order Coleoptera; family Chrysomelidae; genus Cryptocephalus; species Cryptocephalus moraei. Next base: position 17,387,263 of record OX276459.1, read on the forward strand.
TACAGATGAAAATGAATTTAAATTAATCAGCGACATAAGAATAACGGTTAAGCGGCAGGACGTAGTTACATTCTTTACAGTAGTTAAGGACGTTTCGGCAGCGGAGCCACGTTTGCCGGCTACTAGACTTTCGGGAAGTTTTCACAATGGTGTCAGATCCGGAAATTCGGATTATAGAGAGGAACCGGCAACGTTGCGCTCCGCATTCGACGGAACGTTCGACCTCAGCTGGTTCGGGCAAAAACTGTTTGGTTCTTATCTACGCTGGCGAGAATATGTTAAACGAAAGGAAATACGTATTGAGGGAATACGAGAATTAAACGTTTCTATTCACAATACTAAGAATCTATTTACAAATCGGAAAAATGTAGTTATTAAGAGGTAATAGATAATTAAGCGTGCAGAGTCGGTAGAAGTGGTTAGATGCAAGCGGAAGAGAGAGTAAGCGAAGGTGAGAGCGGAGCAAACAAGCGAGGGTGGAGTGCAGGCCCTATAGGGCGGGCTCTAGGGCGGAAGCGGAAAACTAGCGTGCGGCTCGTAGTTAGAATTAGGCCTTGCGGAATGGCGGTTAATTATCGTAATAAAGACGTCCTGGGAATACTTCACCGAGAACGTTTTACTACGAACTACTTTATGCGAGAGAAGGAAAAGCCTAAGCCAAAAAGAGACAATAGAAGCGTATTTTGAGTACTCACACTGGTAGATGGAACCGTCGGCGGAGACACTCGGATCGGACACTCACTTCGCGAGAGACGGACGTTCGGGCGTTCGGGCGGCGGAGATCTTCTCTCATCGCGAGGAACGTAAAATTGTAGACCGGGAGCCCGTCGACATATTGTCACACCATAAGTACGCCGACCAGTTTAAATATAATTCGATAGAGGAGTACTTCCTGTTTACTGAATTGACCGTCAGACGGGCTGATTTTGGTGGGGGCGGTTCTGAGAGGGTAGCGAAGGGCCGGAAAAAACCCGAAAAAAAACTAATGTTACGCCGGTTGAAATTTTGAGAATGTGTTAATTATGGTTTAAGAAACATGAAATCAAACGTCAGACGCTCTGATCATGGGGGGTTCTGTGTCAGTCGTCATGTTGAACATGCGAAATATCTCGAATTCTAAATTCATGTTACGCCGGCTGAAATTGAAATATGTTATACGTGCAATGATCTATTATGCAAAATTAATCGTCAGACGAATGTTCTTTGGGGGTAAAGTCGTCTGCCAGCTTATTACCGTTTCGCGCGCTATCAGTCCAACGCACCACCGTGCGCTCGGTATATCAGTGACTGACGGTTAATCCCTCGATATATTGACGTCTGACGGTGGTTTTTATAAAGTACAATGACAATGCTTTTACGTGTGAAGATCTCAAGCGGCGTAATATGGTATTTATGCCAATTTACCTAGGTGAATTTAATGCAAGAGGTGCCACGGCCTTGTTTTATATAGCTGCATGTTTCATAGTGAAAAATCGATCACAGTATGATTTTGCCTGGAGCATTAAAGAATAAAAAGCGAATTTGCATAAACAACGAACAAGTTTATTACATATATTTTTCACTATATCTATTTACTGAAATATCAACAAAATTCAACAATAACTCTGGTATAAAATTTAAAAAAAAAACATTAATATCAATACTAAGTCCTTTCGGTATTTTTACAAGTAATTGTATTAATCGAAAACTAAATGATTGGAAAGTATTTCCGTATTTGTATTTAGTGACTATCGCTGTCATCCTCATCAGAATCCATTTCCGACGATGAAACGTCATTTTCAGAGTCGCTAAAGTTCCTTCAACAAAAGTATTTTAAGGGACCACCACATTTATTGCAAATGAAACAAAATGGTTTTACGCCTGACATTTTTCATATATTAGTACTTTTAAACTCCTAAAATATAGTTCGATGTGATTGGTTTTACGCACGCAGTTACTGAACGGCGGAGTCGGCGGACTACATAGCTGGACTGGTATGTATGTAATAATTTAATTCTGTTGTGACGGAATGGTGCACAAGGGATCTTTTAAGTTTACCGACCGATTGAGGTATTAAAAGGGACCGTCCTTATCTCCTCTTTTTCTTAGGAATTTGTTTTAAAAAAATGGTAATAACATGATTTAAATGAACGCATTAAAAATGAAATAAATAAGATGTTTATCATCAAATAAATCATATGCACTAGCATCGCGTCTTCTTGCCCTTTCCAACGAAGCCTCACTCAATGTGATTTAATTTATGTTAGGCCCTCCGCACATTAAGCTACTAAAAAGAAACGAATTACAAACTGAAATAACCAATCAGTTTATATTGCGTCGCCTCCCGTCTATTCAAATCATAGGCATCCGCACACAACGCTACTAGTTACTAACTGGTTTGCGACGCATCAGTGATCAGTCAGTCGGAACTCGACATGCACAGTTTCTAGTCGACTGAAACTTCTAGTTTCTCAAAAGAACCACGCAGAGGGGCGAAAATGGCTGAAGTTTGTTGAAGTTCTCTCGCAGCAACAAATGCTCTGCAATTAATATTTCATTCAAATGTATGGGTGAACCCGACATCTCCTTCTTCTCTTGTAATAATAAAGAATAACATCTTCATCACTTGAGCCACTCGACATTTTTAGCACTGAATGCAATTGGTTTTATTCCAATGTATCGATTACATAATATAACCACAGTAGCGATAAACAAGGAATGACTCGATTTTATACATTTTAGTAGCATCGTGTGCGACTCGTAGTTGGTAACTAGTTGGTAATTTGAGTTTCTAATTAGTTTAGTTTCTTTTTAGTATCTTAATGTGCGGAGGGCCTTATCGTTTTTTGCAAATTCGCTATTTATTCTTTAATGCTCCAGTCAAAATCATACTGTGATCGACTTTTCACTATGAAACATGCAGTTATATAAAACAAGGCCGTGGCACCTCTTGTATTGAATTCACCTAGGTGAATTGGCATAAATACCATATTACGCCGCTTGAGATCTTCACACGTAAAAGCATTGTCATTGTACTTTATAAAAACCACCGTCAGACGTCAATATATCGAGGGATTAACCGTCAGTCACTGATATACCGAGCGCACGGTGGTGCGTTGGACTGATAGCGCGCGAAACGGTAATAAGCTGGCAGACGACTTTACCCCCAAAGAACATTCGTCTGACGATTAATTTTGCATAATAGATCATTACACGTATAACATATTTCAATTTCAGCCGGCGTAACATGAATTTAGAATTCGAGATATTTCGCATGTTCAACATGACGACTGACACAGAACCCCCCATGATCAGAGCGTCTGATGTTTGATTTCATGTTTCTTAAACCATAATTAACACATTCTCAAAATTTCAACCGGCGTAACATTACTTTTTTTTCGGGCTTTTTCCGGCTCTTCGCTACCCTCTCAGAACCGCCCCCACCAAAATCAGCCCGTCTGACGGTCAATTCAGTAAACAGGAAGTACTCCTCTATCGAATTATATTCAAACTAGTCGGCGTACTTATGGTGTGACAATATGTCGACGGGCTCCCGGTCTATTGGTAAAATGATCGCACGGCACTTGGTTCGGCGGAGAATTCGGTTATCACTGTAGAGGTAGAGGCGCTTCAGGACTACTCGCAAGAGCGGCGACTACACTAGATACATTTGATATTTTTCGTTCATATTTAGAGATCCCAGATAAACAGGGAGGGGTAGTTTGCTGCTCGCATTTAAAGAGACAACTGGTGGTCATTTGTTTAAACTCGGCCTTCGAAATTTGCAGGTGTCACGGCGGAGAGATAATGGTTATTTATTGAATTTACGGGCTTTCCGGAAACGGTGACAGAGGGAGACATGGGTTCTAGCCACGGGAAAAATATGCTTCATTACAATGTAAACATTCCCGGTTTGTTTGAGGACTATGAAACCATAGAAGCTAATATTACATCGAATAATAATGACAATGTGCAAATTCATAGACAAGCTACTGATGTGTTTATAATTAAGAATCTCATAATTTCTAATATAATTAATATATATTATTAATATTTTAATATCTTCTTTGTAAATAATTGTAAAATAATAGCATAATAGTGTACTATAATGTAATATGTATAATGTAAATGTATAATAATACTAATAAAATCACACTGAGTAAATGAGTAAATTCCTCATCCTAACACATTATGACTTTATTTCATTTCTAATTACTAATTACCTATTGGTGTATAATAATAACTAATTTTTTATATGTATTTTTAATCATTTAAGAATTTCACAATAATCTCGGAGCAAAATTTTTGAAGGACGAAGAAATTGTATACTTTTCAGTTATAAATTTACTAGTCAAACCAACAATCATGTCAAATAAAAAAAAACTACTGTGGCAACATGGCGACGTGCTGACGTCATAAATTTTGATGACGTGCACAGCAAGTTTTACTAATTCTTCTATATATCTATCATTTTCTGTTAACATATGGAGATAAATTTATAATTGACATATTTGACATATTATGATTTATGATGCAAATAATGCATATAGTTCAGCATATGTATTTTAAAACAATTCATTGCATATATGAGCGCATATTTCTTATAATTTTCGGTGCATAAACTTAGCTCGCTCCCTGTAAACGTTTCATTTTGTTTTCATAAGTATTTAAGGAGATATTAATGTTCTTCTAAAGTGACTTTTCTGTCAAAATTTTTAGGGTAAAATTTTTTAGCCAAAACTGATATATTTGCCACAAAAACTTTATTAACGAAATAGATATAGTACTCGAAATTTAACGTAAAAATGAGAGAAAAAAAATTAAAAAAAAAATATTTAATAATTTGTCTAACTATTAATAATATAAAAATACTTCTGTCATATACACGCCCTCTTCAGGAGGATGGACTTTTAGGTCCTTGATGTGCCATGTACCTGCACTTTTCCCTGATTCATCCCTCAACTCATAAGTCCATGGGGAAAGACGTTTAGAATCAAGGAATCATCCTATAAACTTAGGGGCTAGCTTGGCTGAGTAATATTTAGCCGCATCGGACAGGACATAATTCTTTCTCCAGACTAATTGATTTGGATACAACTGCACATCTCTACGTCTAAGATCGTAGACCTTTTTGTTAGCTACATATGCTTTAGCTAACCTGGAACGGACTTCAAGGAAAAGTTTCGACAAACCATCTGCCCGAGACCCTAGATTAGAAATTCGGTCAAACAAAATAGGATTATCCCTCAGGGGATCCTCTGGCATTTTATTACGGGTACACAACTCTCGTCCAAAATCAATGAGGTTAGGAGTGAAACCGGTGACTTCATGCATCGTAGATCGAATCGCACTATCAGCCTGAGACAACTTCGTATCCCAAGTTTTATGATTGTCTCCAACATAAGACATGATTAATGTTTTAACCACGTTGTTTACTCGCTCCGTTGGATTTACTTGAGGGTGGTAATGTGGGGTATATTTAATACTGATGTTATATTTGGACATCAAGTTCTGAAGTTCCTTAGACCGAAATAGAACACCATTATCGACAATAAAAGTCTTCGGACAGCCAAACACAGAGATCACATGATCCTAGATTATCTTAGCAATGTCTGCTGCTTTGGAGGAACGCAATGGGAATAACAATGGAAATTTACTAAAACAGTCTACTACCACTAATATATAAGCATGTCCACAAGTGCTACGGGGTAAAGGACCTATTATATCAGCACATAACAACTCGAATGGTTTGGATATTGCAACTTGAGAACTCAACAATGATCCAGCCGGCATCTTTTGTTCGGGTTTAATGGAAATACAAATGGAACAACGTCGAACAAACTTAGCTACATCAGCATACATCTTAGGCCAATAGTACTTCTGAGCCAGATAACGGAATGTTTTGAATGTGCCTAGATGAAGCAGCAGCTCATGAGTATTTTTTATCAACGCTTGTCGATGATCTTTAGGTATCACTTCCCGCCAACAATCTTCAGGGGTCATCAATTCGGGATAACGCATTCTTAAATGCTTATATAATTGGTTCCCTGCTTTCCGGAAGCTAGGATAACGCTCCGGAGTGATAGAAACACGACTAAGCATCTTATTAAACCAAGGATCAGTAGTGTGATTAAACTTAACATCGATGACGGGTACTGACCGGGATAAAGTATCGGGAACTACATGTTCTTTCCCTTTCGGATGAATGATCTTAATGTCAAATTGTTGCATACGAACTGCCCAACGAGCTAAACGTCCTTTGGGATTCTTCAGGTTAATTAACCAGACTAGAGAATGATGATCAGTGATGACAGTGAAATGGCTCCCTTCCAAGTAAGGTCGTAATTTCTCAATTGCCTAAATCACAGCGAGACATTCCCGCTCTGTAACTGAATAGTTACGTTCTTGACGAGTCAAAGATCGGCAAATATATGCGACAAATTTCTCTCCCTCGGGTTGTTCCTGACTGAGACCAGCACCAATACCAAAACCAGACGCATCAGTTTGAACGATAAAGGGTCGAGAAAAATCTGGACAAGTGAGGATGGAGCTTTAACTAAACAGTCCTTGATTTTATTAAACGCTTCTTCACACTGAGTAGACCAATCAAATGACTGATTTTTCCTTGTTAACCGGGCTAAAGGGGCTATGATGGTCGAAAAGTTAGGTACGAAACGTCTGTACCACGAAGCTATTCCAATAACCTGTCTGACTGCTTTGACATTACGACGAGCTGGTAATTCTAGAATAGCCCTAACCTTTTCAGGGTCACAATGTAATCCTTCGGAATTCACTACATAACCTAAATATTTCAGTTCAGGCCGACAAAAGGAACATTTTTCTTTTGAGGCAGTAATATTAGCCTCTTTTAATCTTCTAAAAATTTCTCGATGGATTTCAATATGTTTCTCAAAGGTTTGGGTAACAACAATAATATCATCCAACTAGACAAAGACGTGATCGTCTAACTCAGGACCTAGGATACGATCAGCAAGTCGCTGCCAAGTGGCAGGAGCATTGGACAATCCCATTGGTAACCTACGAAATTGGAATAGTCCGCGACCTGGAACAGTGAAAGCCGTCAAAGGCTTGGATTCCTTACTTTTAGGGGCACTTGGAAATAAGCGGACTTAATATCTAACAATGACAAGTAACGAGCATGCCTTAACTTATCCAACGTCGCAGAAATATATGGTATCGAGTAGGCATCTTTCTCCGTTACCTCATTCAACTTTCGATAATCGACAGGTATTGAAAATGCTGCACCACTCTTTTCAATTTTTAACAAGTTACTAAGAGCTGTGCGCATTTTCATCACCGTCATATCGGGGTCCACATCTATCACTCGACACTGTAATTTATATAATAATTTTCCTCCTGGTCAAGGCGGTTCACGTCCATTCTAAAGCCTGCCATTCTCAACTTTTCAATACCAAAACAATCGAACAAAAATAATCAATGTAACAACTAATTACTTGAAACTAAAATCAAAATTAAAAATCAGCTAGAAATCTGATAATAAACTATAAAAATTACTTAATTGAAACAATAATAACAAGTGAAACAATTGGTAGCTGTTATTTCGATGGCCCCACGTTGTAGGCTGCCAGTTTTGCAACGTTAAGTTATCAACGGTGAGTCGGTCGGTGAGTGGTCGTGGATGAACTACCATTCGACCAGATACTCGATGAGAAAGGGGCGCCAACAACTACAAACAAAGCCCGGCCCTGACTGATATCTCGCAGCCCCTTTAGTTGTCAAGGGGTGTCGACCAATGTCTCACAGCTATCAAGCGTCTCACTTACCTTTGCGAAGGCTTAATCGAATCCGAGAGAGAGGTTGAGGTTAGATTCGTTGATTAAAACTTAAGCAACTCTAATGAATGAATTTAATAGCCAGTACCTGCTTCTAAAGCAAAAGTCGATACCCTACTCTCGGATATGCCACCAACTTACGTGTTACAATCTATCTTCCCTAACCTGACTTCTTAAATAAAATTTCGACCTGTACGGGTGCTTGGTGACGCCGCCAATGGTCTGCAATCGAAGATCGGTCGGCTCGATCGGAGACTTCAGCGGAGCCTTCTGCCTATCTCGGTCGAACGGCTGAGATTTCGGGTTCGGTCTCTCTGTCAAACGGCTGGAACGGCTGAGACTTCGGTCTACCTGCTCGGTTGAACGGCTCGGACGAAGACGACGGGAATGTCGACGGAGCCTCCTGCCTATCTCGGTCGTACGGCTGAGACTTCGGGTTCGGTCCCTCTGTCAAACGACTGGAACGGCTGCGACTTCGGTCCCCCTGCTCGGTTGAACGGCTAGGACGAAGACGATGGGAATGTCAGCGGAGCCTCCTGTCGGCGCGCAGATCTCTTGACAACGGAACGGAGAGACTTGACTTAGCTTAGTTGTCGCCCGTCAGACCACTTCACTAAACTTAACTAGACTTCTCGGAAACTGTGACTGGCTGATGCTTACGAAACCTATCTCGTACTAACACTCGAACCAATACTAACGATAATACTCTCAATAACACTCGGAACAATACTCGGGATAATACTAATAATAATACTCCTTCTAATACTCATCCGGAGGGGACCTTGTGTCCACTTTTATACTATTCGTTTCTTATAAATACAAAATGGAACTTTCTCGAAGTTCTTACTGTAAACTTAACGAGTGTTCGTTACCAACACAAATAAATATTCCTAACAATCAGCCAATCCGAATCACGTGTGAGAGAGAGAGACATATTTGTATAAGTGAACTAAAACTACTTGTATGAATGGTTGCATACTCTTAACTTCTAGGAATAGATAGAAATTAATAAAATTATCCCTATTTCCTTGAGTAATGTTACTGTAGGGATTCACTATGTATTCCTAAAGGTCGCCCATACTTCTCACTAGACTTTGAGCCGAATTTTCCTAATGAATCTAACCTCTCATCCAAAATTGTGCTCACAGAGGAAGGAATATCAAACTAAGGGCTCAACCCTTAATTATGGACTACATGATAATCTATCATATCCCCTGTGAAGACATCCCGGCTACATCAGTTCTAATATCGACAAATCATTACATGTGCTATAGTTGGAGGTTAGAATTCCTAGATTACCTCTTCTTTACATAGTCCACACAATCCTAACTAAGATAAGTTCGTTCTTGTATCACAACCTATTCTCCCGGAGCCTTATCTGACGTTATTCGTGTTTAAGCTAGTTCCCTAACATAACCTCTCATGAAACAGAAATGTGTTCAAAAGGAGATGAAACTATTGATTCAACCCTTAATTAGGGACAACATGACACTCTACCCTATCCCTTGCGACACCAGTCCTGCTACACCGGCTCAGTTACATGTGGCCTATTGGAGGTTATAAGTTACATTTCCATTCGCTACCTGACTCCTGTTGGCCTTAGGGGCAAATGAGCTATGTCAACATGTTATTCTGGCTCCCGGGGAGTTGAATTGCATAACATGTGTGAATATGAAGTTAAGTTGAGTTGCTAAGTAAAGAGCTAAGTTGGTTCCATATCAAGGATCTTAGATAATTTTTAATTATCTGGCTACAGTTGTAGATTCACGCCTCTTCTCAAAAAAATAACGTTACAGCCTCTTGTGCAGAAATGCAAAGCACATAATGGATATTAGGGGTGTCGTTTTTGTGATCATGCTGGAGTGATGTTTGAGGGAAGTAAGCAGGCCAAATACCCTATGAATGATGATCTTGATCTGGTCATTTTAGTTGACAATAGCTTTACCTACACAGTTGATGCTCCTCGCCCTGTAACAAAGATACCTCAGTAGTGGACAGAAGAAATGATCAGATTAGAATGGATATGGACCTTGATGAAGATAATAGAAATGAAGTTGGGAAAGGTGATATCAAGGGTGTTAAGGGTAAAAGCATTCTCAAGAACTTGTCATCTTTCGATCTTGTGTATGGTTTTCCTGTTTCCCATGCCGTCTTGCTAGGAACCACAAGACATGTGACTATGCTTTGGTTTGACACATCGAGTCATGGTGAGTTATATTATGTGGGAACTCACATTAACACTGTTAATCGAAGATTGCTAAATATTAGGCCTCCTGTGTCAATATCTAGAAGGCCAAGGAACTTGCCTGACAGGAAACAGTGGCATGGCAACGAATGGAGGTCTTGATTACGTTATTATAGTTTGCCAAGCATGGAAGGTATACTTCCATCACGTTATCTCAGACATCATTGTCTACTTGTTTCAGCTGTATTTTTATTATTGAAAGATTGAATATCCTGTGATGACATAGAAACAGCAACCTTTTTTTTGGGTGCTATATACGTTAAACAACAACTCTTCGATTCAAATCTAATTGAACCCTTAAAATACAACATAAAAGTTCAACACTTAATTTATTTCTTTTCTTTGTTTTTACGTCTGCCATAACCGAGAATGTTCTTTCAACATCCTCATTTCCATGCGGAATTATTAAAACAGCCGTAACAATTCTGGCAATATTTGGAAAAATATATTCCTCATTGAAATTCTTCAGGTCTTTTAATTCGCTCCAAAAACCTACTGCTGGTTTTTTGTTAAGCTGTTCTTGTTCGTCAATAGAAAAATAATTTTTAATTTTAACTAACTCTGAAAATGCCAGATTGCTATCAGCAAGATGTATAATTTTTTCCAAAACATGTATATTTTTTGTGGAATTTTCGGTGAATTTATAATTTAAAATATTATTTGGTTCAATTAAATCAAGATTTTCCATTCAAGAATCTCTTACCGGAAATCTTTTGATGGAATCAAAAGCAGATTTTTGTTAAAAACTCAAGCAGTTTAACTTAAATTGTTGAACGTCACCTTTGTCTAAATTTTGGATCGCATTATAAGTTTCCAAGCTAAGCCCAAGTTCAATTTCTTCTAATGGTAGTAAGCAATGAAGATTGAAAAAATTAAGTGTAAATAAGGACTCATTAGCAAGAAGTTCAGCTTTAACAAATTTTCCATACAACTGTCGAGTAAATCTCTTAATTTCTTTGCTAATCATGGGGAATAAAGCTTTCTAGTGCTGAAAAAGACAATTGAATTCATTAAATAATGGCAAAATAAAATTAAGAAATTCTAGGTAAGCTTTTATAAACGGATTTAAAAATTCATTATAAATTCCACTCGCAGTTGGATTTTTAGCTTCGATTACTGCAACTTTCAATATTTCTTTTAGTATGTTTCATTGATGAAGGACCCTTTCTACACATTTAGACAATGAAAGCCACCGAGTCTTGGCGGGTCTTAATATTATGTATTTTTCTTTCTTAAAAAACACCTGAAATTCTTCCAGAATTGACTGACGCTTAGGATTTCTAGAAAAATACGCATAAATATTTTGTTAAAAACATTCTACATTAGTTGGCAAACATTCCGATGCTGCAGAAGCTACAAGATGGGCACTGTGGCAAACACAACCATTTACAATAATATTTTAATTTTTACCCATTAAGTATGTTTTGAACAATTCCCCATCTTTATTTTTATTCCCCATCATTACGCTGGCATTGTGTGAGCAGTACCCCACGATATTTTCAAATTTTAAACCAAATTTTTTTGGAGATTCTTCAAATAATAAAAATAATCCATTAGCTGTCCCCTCTTCTGCATCAATTTTTAGGCAGTCTAAAAGTTGAGCTGTAGATTATTTTTTAAGTTTATAAATCTATCTAAAATACACAGTACCCTCTTATTAGAAACATCAGTACTTTCATCTACTATTACTGAACATGGCGCATTTTTTAGCTGAAATTTTAATTCATCACATATTACAGGTGAAAGAACATTTTTAACATTAATTTTTAACACTTAAGCATTTTGTTCTAGTTAATTTAAGTTTTCCACTTACTGAAGAATCATTAAAAATTATTTTCGAGATTTTCCCTTTTTTGCTGCCTTAGGTGCTGATTTCTCATCCAACCCTACGGTTTCCTCAGAGTCACTAGATTCTGATTCATCGCACCTTTAATAACAGAACAACTTCTTTACTTGGAGTGTAAAGTAAAAGATTAAATTTGACTTACCTCTTTTCGAAGTTGAAGGTTGTTCGCCACTATTATCAGCTGGTATAAAGTATTTCTTTATAGTATTCATATTCATACCCACAGTACGATGTAAACATAAAAAACACCGAGCCACAGTAAATTGCAATTACTCAAGAAATACACGAGAGTAGACGCAGGTTCTCGTTGGCGGCGAACACGTTCGCCATCATGGGCCACGGCCAGAACAAGCAGATCCCCGACATGCTGCCGGGGATTCATTTCGGGGAATTCCCTCAAGTTGACTTGTACTCCACACCATAGTGCCAGCGCCACTAATGCGGGCATTTGTGGCGCTTAGTAGCGTACGGTTTAAAAATATGATATGATTTGTTTATCAAATTAAATACCATTTCAGTTTTCAGTAAATGCAAATCGGAAAAAAATTGAAACCAAAATTTCAATTTTTAATTTCAATCAACTTAAGTCAAAAAGTCGCTAAAAATCGGGTTATTTTTGTAAATCGCCGCTACGTCTCAAGGCAATATTTGCTATTTGCTTCGGTAGGGTGTCACGCATGAACGCCAACAAACTTTCAAACCAACAACATGAACTTCCAACAATATATAAATTAATTTCAAAGGCGGTGCCCTTCCTTTTTACCAGTAAATTAGCCCTCTGACAACTTGGTACTGAGTTACCTCGTATGCCTGTCAACATTATGAAGGTCGGTTCAAAATAACAATGCAATTTGTGTGCATCTCTTTCGGAAAGCAAACTACACTCGTATCGTATCGCACCTGTATCGATTAAACAGTTTACGATAAAATTTTGTATTTTAAATTTTGTGCAACAATCGTTATCCAGGTCGATGTGAAAATAGTTTATTTTGGAAAATCTCGGTGAAGTCCCCTAATTATTATGACTTAAGGATGCATTTTTCAGAGATATGACCAAACTTTTTACAAATCTTACAAGGTTTCGCGTTTCCGGGCAGATTCGAACGACTCGCGTTATTAGTAGTATCGCAGTTAGATAGCCTACCCGATTTCAAACAATTTCTGCTGATATGACCAGGTTTTTTACAGTCATAACATATTCTTTATTATTATGTTTGAACGGATTTGGGCGTTTTTGCGCCTCTGCTTGAAGTTGAGGGCTCTGTTTTTTAATTTGATAGTTGCTAAGCAAGTTAAGTAAGCTCGAAATAGCATCAATTGTACTATTAAAAGCAGTTGTTTTGACATGCGTGTCTGTTATATCACCAATAACTAGCTCAACTATTTTATTATCGTTCCGATTAAAGTTCAAAGAATTTAATGAAGATATTTTCTTTTTAGCGTACTCACAATATCCTGTGGCTTGGTTACTTTTGTACATGCGAGTCTTACGTAAACGCTCGCTGAGATTCCTCTTCGCAGGATAAATCTGGCAAAGCTTGACTCGAAAACTAGCCCAAGTTTTATTTGTCGGGTGCCAGTTGTCGTACCAATCCTTTGCGTCACCTTCCAGGGCGTTCGTAGCTCTAAAAAGCTGTTCAAAGTGAGTCCACATGAACGTGGCCGCCAAGGTCTCCATATCATCACACCAACCGTTCGCTCCCGCATCGCTTTTCGAGGGGATGGATGACGGGATGCTAATTGGCGCAGAGGGTGCTAGCGCTGCTGTCGCGGCTGGTTGACATTGCTGCTGAATTCGCTGAAGTACTGCTGTTCCGGGTTGGAAATAAAACACTGTTTCTACTAAACTCCGATTTACTTCCTCCTCTCATTTCTCTTACTAGACTGACTCGTCACCGCATACATGTCAAGGACATATCATTTTTGTTTACATAATACGCTCCAAAGAACGACTAAATAAATGGATGAATATTCTCGGATTAAATCATGGAATATGTAACAAATGTAAGAGATATAGAAAAAGGACTTGTAGCTCAGCCGGGATTTGATCCCGCGTCTTCCAATTTCGCGTCGGGTATTCTGGTCAACTAAACTACCGAGCCACGTACCAATTACATTCTCGATGTTCATGTTAAACGATATTAAGAGGATGATGCGGAGGAGATTTTAGTGCGATGTGCTAAGCTCGTTCTCATCCTGTTGTGCTCGTATGTATATTGCATACAATACTGAGACATACATGATTGGTCTAATGATCCTAATAGGGTGTTGTCAAGTGTTTTCCCATCCTTAACACGTTGACTGCTGACAGCCATGAGATGCCATCGTGGCTTCACAAAAAATGTGACTTACCTGCCGCGTGATGCCACCTGGGCAACTCTGGCACGGCGAGTTATTATAGTACAAGATCCCGATTAAGGTCGGACACCCCTCATTCTTTTTCCCGGTGAAATATATATCATATGAAATAAAATGAACTAATAAATAAAACCTTTAATGATTGCCACCTCATATCCTGGCAAGGCTATTTTTAATAAAATAAATATTTAATTAATTTATTACCATAATTGCGGTTACTCTTTTTCCTAATAAATATACTACTAATCGAAAGTAAAAGACGTGTAGAAAATGCTAACGTGTGATTGCCAACCCTCATCTTGGCAAGGGTGTCTGGCAATCAGGTATAAACAGGTACACTTGTGTTAGGTATTACCCCTCATTCTTTTTCTTAGGCAATCAAACATAAAAATGTAGGTAATTTTTTTGCGAATCCAATGGTACCTGATTGCCATTGCAAAACTTGGCAAGGGTAGTTAAATTTGCTATTTAAAGGTATATAAATTCAGTACGCGAGTTGCGCGCGACAGAGTACACAAATTGTGCTTTTATATGCGCTAGAAAAAGACCCCGAGCAGAAGGTAGATGCAAAGGCAGTCGCCGAGAAGAGAGAAACCGCATACACATTTCTCTATGCGATAGAGGAAGACAAACAAATCTCTCACGAAACGGAGCGACGGCGTCTTCAAAATAATGTGTGTAAATTTATATAACTTTAAATAGTAACTTTATAACTACCCTTGCCAAGTTTTGCAATGGCAATCAGGTACCATTGGATTTGCAGTAAAATTATCTACATTTTCATGTTTGATTGACTAGGAAAAACGATGAGGGCTAATAAATAATACTAGTTTACCTGTAAATTTATATAAATTTAGATACTTGGTAAATTTAACTACCCTTGCCAAGTTTTGCAATGGCAATCAGGTACCATTGGATTTGCAGTAACATTATCTACATTTTCATGTTTGATTGACTAGGAAAAACGATGAGGGCTAATAAATAATACTAGTTTACCAGTAAATTTATATAAATTTGGATACTTGGTAAATTTAACTACCCTTGCCAAGTTTTGCAATGGCAATCAGGTACCATTGGATTTGCAGTAACATTATCTACATTTTCATGTTTGATTGACTAGGAAAAACGATGAGGGCTAATAAATAATACTAGTTTACCTGTACATTTATATAAATTTGGATACTTGGTAAATTTAACTACCCTTGCCAAGTTTTGCAATGGCAATCAGGTACCATTGGATTTGCAGTAACATTATCTACATTTTCATGTTTGATTGACTAGGAAAAACGATGAGGGCTAATAAATAATACTAGTTTACCTGTAAATTTATATAAATTTGGATACTTGGTAAATTTAACTACCCTTGCCAAGTTTTGCAATGGCAATCAGGTACCATTGGATTTGCAGTAACATTATCTACATTTTCATGTTTGATTGACTAGGAAAAACGATGAGGGCTAATAAATAATACTAGTTTATCTGTAAATTTATATAACTTTAGATAGTAAATTTAACTACCCTTGCCAAGTTTTGCAATGGCAATCAGGTACCATTGGATTTGCAATAAAATTATCTACATTTTCATGTTTGATTGACTAGGAAAAACGATGAGGGCTAATAAATAATACTAGTTTACCTGTAAATTTATATAAATTTGGATACTTGGTAAATTTAACTACCCTTGCCAAGTTTTGCAATGGCAATCAGGTACCATTGGATTTGCAGTAACATTATCTACATTTTCATGTTTGATTGACTAGGAAAAACGATGAGGGCTAATAAATAATACTAGTTTACCTGTAAATTTATATAAATTTAGATACTTGGTAAATTTAACTACCCTTGCCAAGTTTTGCAATGGCAATCAAGTACCATTGGATTTGCAGTAACATTATCTACATTTTCATGTTTGATTGACTAGGAAAAACGATGAGGGCTAATAAATAATACTAGTTTACCTGTTTATACCTGATTAAAACTACGATTAGTCTTTTTCTTAGTAAATGTACGACAATCGTAAGTAAAATACGTGTATTAAATGCCAACGTGTGATTGACAACCTTTATCTTGTCAATGATAAATGTCAATCAGGTATAATTGGTAAATTAATATTATTTATTAGTCCTCATCGTTTTTCCTAGTCAATCAAACATGAAAATGTAGATAATTTTACTGCAAATCCAATGGTACCTGATTGCCATTGCAAAACTTGGCAAGGGTAGTTAAATTTACCAAGTATCCAAATTTATATAAATTTACAGATAAACTAGTATTATTTATTAGCCCTCATCGTTTTTCCTAGTCAATCAAACATGAAAATGTAGATAATGTTACTGCAAATCCAATGGTACCTGATTGCCATTGCAAAACTTGGCAAGGGTAGTTAAATTTACCAAGCATCCAAATTTATATAAATGTACAGGTAAACTAGTATTATTTATTAGCCCTCATCGTTTTTCCTAGTCAATCAAACATGAAAATGTAGATAATGTTACTGCAAATCCAATGGTACCTGATTGCCATTGCAAAACTTGGCAAGGGTAGTTAAATTTACCAAGTATCCAAATTTATATAAATTTACAGGTAAACTAGTATTATTTATTAGCCCTCATCGTTTTTCCTAGTCAATCAAACATGAAAATGTAGATAATGTTACTGCAAATCCAATGGTACCTGATTGCCATTGCAAAACTTGGCAAGGGTAGTTAAATTTACCAAGTATCTAAATTTATATAAATTTACAGGTAAACTAGTATTATTTATTAGCCCTCATCGTTTTTCCTAGTCAATCAAACATGAAAATGTAGATAATTTTACTGCAAATCCAATGGTACCTGATTGCCATTGCAAAACTTGGCAAGGGTAGTTATAAAGTTACTATTTAAAGTTATATAAATTTACACACATTATTTTGAAGACGCCGTCGCTCCGTTTCGTGAGAGATTTGTTTGTCTTCCTCTATCGCATAGAGAAATGTGTATGCGGTTTCTCTCTTCTCGGCGACTGCCTTTGCATCTACCTTCTGCTCGGGGTCTTTTTCTAGCGCATATAAAAGCACAATTTGTGTAATCTGTCGCGCGCAACTCGCGTACTGAATTTATATACCTTTAAATAGCAAATTTAACTACCCTTGCCAAGTTTTGCAATGGCAATCAGGTACCATTGGATTCGCAAAAAAATTACCTACATTTTTATGTTTGATTGCCTAAGAAAAAGAATGAGGGGTAATACCTAACACAAGTGTACCTGTTTATACCTGATTGCCAGACACCCTTGCCAAGATGAGGGTTGGCAATCACACGTTAGCATTTTCTACACGTCTTTTACTTTCGATTAGTAGTATATTTATTAGGAAAAAGAGTAACCGCAATTATGGTAATAAATTAATTAAATATTTATTTTATTAAAAATAGCCTTGCCAGGATATGAGGTGGCAATCATTAAAGGTTTTATTTATTAGTTCATTTTATTTCATATGATATATATTTCATCGGGAAAAAGAATGAGGGGTGTCCGACCTTAATCGGGATCTTAGACTATTATTGCTGTGTGCAGCCGTGTGTGTTGCTCGGCGCCATAAATTTCGTATGGACGACTGGAAGTGCGGCTGGAAGAACAAGAATCGGTATTTGACCGATGATTATTTTTCCATCTACCTAAAGTACCACTGCAAGTGAATGAAACAAATGTGTTACGAGAATATGACATTATTTGTATTCTATAACTCCCAACGAACCTAACTAAAGATGTAAAAGAAATGTTTTATTAGCAATATGGTTGGATAAAACTTTGAACCAAAGAACGAAACATACATTTTTATGATTATTGCAAATTATTTAGTGCATTTATGCACTACAAAAACACAAGGCAGGCAATAGTTTTTCTCACATGTGGTGCATCTAAGTTTTGTAAATGTAGCATGTTTTTTGGCATGCTCTCGACCGATCTCTTCGCTGATGTTTTTATAGCACTCAACCCATCTGGGTCTGCTTTCCGTACAGTATCATCAAAAACATCGTGCTGGTCCATCGCAGGTTGACTGGGAAGCTGCTGCATATTTTACATTTGGAGTAACTGGAGCGTGATCAATTCCTTAAATTTAGTGATAGTCATCTTATCATTCGTGACTTCTTCATGCATCATAAAAGCATTTACTAAAAAAGGGCCAATCAGAAGATCTACCGCCAAGTTTTTATACCACTTGCCACCTCTCCTTAGTGACGTAGCAATTGCTTTCATCTGGTCAGAAAGGTCAATGCATGGTTTATGATTATTTTAATCAAGAATAGAAGGAGGTTTCACTGTTTCTTTACCCCGATACGAAACTTTTTCAAGTTCTGCAGTATGTTTGGTGCTGAGTGTTAGCACATCTCGCTTGTCCTTCCATTTTAGGACCACTATACTAAACCACTATAGATAGTGGTGTATTGCTTTCGGCAGCAACTGTCTCTCCTTTTGTGATTGCTTTTTGGGTGACATATTTTGGGTTCAATTTTCTATTGGCCCTCAATGTACCAACCAGATGAGTCTTTTGCTCCAATAATTCATGGGTTAGGGAGATGCTGGTATAATATTTATCGTTGTAGATTGTTCGCCCTTTGTTCAATAAATTTTGTGCCAATGTAAGAACCACATTTTTGGAGGATGATTGGCCTTGTTCTTTGTCTTGACCACAATAGATTATTAGATTGTAGGTGTAACCTTTTTCTGCACAAAGTTTGTATAGATTTATACCTAACTTATGGCGTTTATTCTTTAAGAATTGTTTGAAACTCAAACGCCCTCTAAATGGGAGAAGAGTTTGATCGATACAAACAGCTTCTTTGGGTGTATAGTACCTTTGGAAATTGTCCACAAGTTTTTCTACGAGCGGTGATATTTTCTGCAATATGTCTCGTCAACTCTTCGTTGTTGTGAAAATGCCACATTATCAGCAAAATTTGAAAGCGGTTTAGTGGCATAATCTTACGGATCGTGTTTAATAAAGAACATTATGAGACCAATAGCATTACACCACAGCATAGTGATCTAAGCCCACCCAAAAAAGTATTCCAATGAATTTCTTCACTTCATCTCCATCTGTTTCGTGCCAGTTGTGGATTCTTGCCTTTGGTGCACTTTCTTGGAGTTTGCATTGGGCAGCATATCTATTGGTTTCTATTACCATCATATCGATTATATCATCAGACAAGAAAAGAGAGTAAAATTGAAAAGGGGTTTTATTGATACAGTCTCCATAAAATTGAATATCAACACCGCAATTTGGTTCGTCAATTATGAAGTGTTTTAACTTGAAGCCTGTCACGGCAGTCCATTGAAGATCTTGTTTAATGGACTCATAATTTTCCTTATCTTGTTCGCTGTCAGTATTATCCGCCGTAAATGTCCTGATAACATGTTCAATGCTATCTGTTATTGTTGAAGGACTGGGTGTATTTACTTTTTCTGAATCCCATAGTGGAGCATCTGTATCAGAGGGATACACACATGAACTACAGCTTGTGGTTTCGGTCGTGCCTTGGTCGTCTTTCCTTTGCAATTTGCTAGAAGGCGAATTGACGAAGTTTAGAAGTTTTTTGGCGGAAACTTCGTCATCTGAGGATTCCCCACTGCTTTCGGGTACATATTCGTCTGACGAGTCAGCATCATCAAATATTGTGTGATCTTCTTCATCTGACAAGGCTTCCTACAAACCTTCACAGTAAGATACATCTGATAACAACAGTGCATGTAAAAATATTATCTGCCATAAACCTTCCAACCGTTTCTGATATTTTTCATAACTAATATTCACGCAGCGAAATACCAAACAAACAACAAAACCCTCAACGTTTGCACTCTAGCACTGCCTTTTGCGGGACCGTCAATGTAACGACGGAGAAACAACTGTTACTACTAGCCAAAACTATCCGAAAATGAAAAGGCTACAATGCCGAGACCACACTGCAGGAGCTGACCGACAGAATGCGCAATGTTGCCTGATTTAAAATAAGGAGCCACGTTGTCTTCTCGTGGCTGTTGGAATCAAAATGATTACTTCGGGCCGCGAGAAGCATATGTGGCTTCACATGAAAATATACAAAAAATAAGGTTTTAATTAACAAAAAACATAAAAGGTAAAAAGTTGCAAAAGTTACACCTTCATTTGTAGGTAGTTGGTAGAGATTGGAGGGGCATAACCGAAAAAACAGTCTCCCTTATTATAAAAAGGGTTTCAGATTATTGCTGGCCGATTGTTGATATATATATATATATATATATATATATATATATATATATCCCAAAGAATGAGGAACATAAACAACACAATGTGAGAAGGTTTCAGGGCGTTGCTGGATTTCCAGGTGCTGTAGCTTGCTTGGATGGCACCCACATTAAAATTGCTAGCCCAGGCGGTGTCACTGCAGAAGTGTATAGAAATCGCAAAGGCTTTTCTCATTAAATGTGCAAGTGAGTAGAAACGTATTTTGAAATGAATCATAATAATCGAGTAGGCTGCAGTTGGCCCGCGAATGGAAATGCTGTATATTGTGGTTCGTCATCCTGGATCCACTCACGATAGTGTCATCTTAGACAGGAGCACTTTAAGGGTATAAGCTGAAAGAGGAGAATTAAGCGGATTAATAATAATTGGCGATAATAAATATCCCTGTAGGCCATATTTGTTAACTATGGTAATTAATCCTAAAGGACGGTAATTCGTCCTGGTAAATATTTCTGTGAGCGTGTAATGTCAAACAATTTATTATATATTTCTTCTAGCAAACGCACCTGAAATACGGTATAACACAGCACATATACGAACAAGACACATTATAGAACGTGTTGTTTGGGTGTGCAAATGACGATTTCCTTGTCTCCGCAGGTGTATCACAATAAGGTTGACAACTACTCAAGCGATTATTCGTGCCTGTGCTGTGTTATATAATACTATATCTGTTAAATATTATGATAACATAGAGGTGGTAGAAGTTATGGATGGCAATGGTGCCCAAAATGAACCGAATTATAATATACAGAATAATGATCAGTTAGGCATAGTTTTTAGTGTAACGCGAGTGTTTTCTCTCGTATGTCGTAGTCGGCGGCACGACTACGATGAGAGGAAACTGGGTTACGTGTAGAACTTGGCGCGGAGACGGAGTTAAGGAATTCGGCAAGCGGTTTTAAAAGTCGTTTTACCTCGGGCGTCAGATTTAAAAGGGTTTACTCCCCATAGCCACGGGTGAGTTTAAACTCAGGAGAAATGCCGTCTCCGGCTATGGCTGTCCGTAAAAACAAAACGAATAAGCGGGAATTACTAAGATTAATTTATTTTAAAATCGTATCGGCAACACTGTACAATCAAAGATAGATTTACATCTCCGTGTTAAGCGGAGAGAAAGATAAAAGCGCAAAAACTATTTGTTTGCAGGTGTTTATTTTCGGATGAAAGATTTGAGAATGAAACAGTTTAACAGAAATTTACAAAATATGAAAAATATAAAATATTCTAATTGTTGTATAATGCGGAAAATACTGAATTACGGAGAATGCCAAATTATCCTAAGTATCAAAAATAAGGAAAATATAAAATTACTCTAATGGTTGAAACTAAGGAAACAATAAAATTAACAACTGGTAAAAGTACGGAGAATAATCTACAAGGCAATGAATAATAAAAATAGTTTGGTTCGGAAAAGCGAGGAAAACGTGCAGCCTCTAGTTTCGGCAGAGCGGTTTAGTTAAACGGAGGCAAGAGAACGGGAATAGAGCAGTCTATGACACGTATACCTAGACTGATACGCTATTGACGGGACGCCAATTACGCAATCCTGCAGTAACTAGGAACCCTACACGGATTTCCCTTACGGATCTCACAATGACGGAACGCCACTGTGAAATCGGGAAATGAAACCGATTCCTCAACGACGGATGCCAACGTGAAATAAAATGGTCTCTATCACTAGGATCCTAGACTGAAACGCCAATGACGCAATCCTGCACTAACTAGGAACCCTACGCGGATTTCTCTTACGGATCTCACAATGACGGAAGGCCAATGCGAAATCGGGAAATAAACGGTTTCCTCAATGACGGGATGCCAGAGAGGAATATGAGTTCTTACCGTTCGAGGACTCGTCCGGCTAAGACTGATTTGAGTTTCCCAATCGACCTATACTTCGCGCTACTGAACAAACACCCCTTGGCGGGTTATATCTCTCGCCATCTTAAGAAAATTCGTTTAATCTTAAATGCCGGACAGCGAAGCTAACGCTACGAGTTTGAGACTCCTAAATTAATTATGAGAAATCAGGTTTGTTTGGCTAGCCACGGATTTGCCTCGTTACATTAGGAATAATTTTATTCAAAACCATTTTTAGTTTTTACACTTGTTCACATTCACAAATGTGAATGTAAAATGTCACAGTACAATTTATTCATGAGCCATATTTTGCTTTCAATAATATCCGCTGTACAACTGCCAATTCACTTTGAGCTGCGACTTTTTTCTTAGTTTCTTGCACAACTTTGAGTTGCTCTTGTTCTATTTGCATACGGATTTCATGTAATTCAGCATAATTTATAATTGCCACTCTCATTTTTTGAACCCTTAATTTCGCTTCGGTCTGTGCAGCCGATGTTGGTCTTAAATTTGCTGTTCGGAATAAAATAATGTTTAAATTTTTTTATAATATTAGAGGGCATATTTACTGTTTGCAGTTGTTGAAAGTAGTTGAGCAGTGGCATCATTGTACTTATCATTGATGGAAAATTTTGGTGTAAACGCATTTGGTGCAGAAACATTCCCATTTTCCCAGATTTCTACGGTTTTACATGTGGTGCTGTCACATCCACAGCTTCCATAACAGGATCGGCATCCTCTTCTGGTCCTGGACCTCCACCGGTCAGCAGACGGTTATATTTTAATGCCGTCGTTGCTTTTCGCTTCCTGAAAAGTACTTGTGTAGAAAATATCTTGCAAGATAACTACAACTTTACTTTATTTTTATTTTTCTCCCGTTCAATATGGACTCTACTTAATTTATTTGCAAATTTTAAACCAATACTATCTTGAAGTTTGTGTAGTTTCATCATGTAATGCCAATTAATAACACCATCAGCGCTTTGAAGGTGGTGTCCAATTTCACCTAAAGCATTTCTAGCTAATTTTAACATAGGCATGCATCAGGAATAAAATATATTTATTCATCTATATTAGGATGTTTAAAACAATGATACTGCTTGTTTGACAGGTTTTCAACGTTTTCAAAATTTTGGAAATTAGTAATGCATCCCAAATGTGCTATAGCAGCGAAATTATTGTATGCTCCAGCACAAGTTATACCACACACCCGGAGCCCAGCTTGAGAACATAAAATAAGAGATGTGTTAATTAATTCTGCTTGCGTAATAGCCGTGCTTCGAGTATGAAGGAAATAACCGATAGACCATTTCCATTTACCATTAATACTAACTAGCATGAACATCATGAACATCCTCTTCACTGCCATCGTCCATAATTTTAGTAGTTTTTCGCTTTTTAGGTGAAATCTAAAAAGAAAATTACATCCTTAGAAACACTTCTCTCTTAAAATAAGTAATATACCCAAAAAACTGGACGTTTTCTCCTGCTTTAAAACGATTCGTACACCCATACGCTGAGCAAGATGCCGGCATTTTTCACTCGATTTCCACACCCAGCTGGGACACAAAAACTGAACTAAAACACACGTTTAGAGGTTATAATACAATGTTTTGCCTTTCCGACAAATGGCCGCCCTCAACCATGAAGCTTCACTTTTGGTCTAGGGTAAGTTGGGGCAAAGGTCGGCAAAAATCACTTAAGTTTTTTTCCACTTATCGGAATATTGAAGTAAACAAATTTGAAGTGCCAGGGCGAAGAATAACATCTGAGCCAACTAACATAGCGGTATCAGTTCATTTACCATTTAACTAAAGATAGTGACATCCATTTTTCACACCTCTGCACCTGCGGACGTTTGCCCCTTTTTTGGGGCAAATGTCCGCACATGCGGACTCTTGCCCCTCGGAAAAAAACACTAATTTTTTAGAGTGAACACCTTTATTCATCCAAGAATATTTTTATATTGATCAATGTTATTGGGAAATGTTAGTATCCCCTAAACGCGATCAGAGCTTCCCGAAATTGGCTGAGACAGCCTCTTGACGATATCACTGCAGGAAATTATATTTTCCTCGGCCGTTTCAGAAAATTTCATTGTCTTTTTAGCTTTCTTGAAAAATTTGACTTTAAAGCCGTCCTCGTTTCTCTCGAGTATTTTGGCTACAAATAACCTGAACGACTTCTTTCCGCCAACTTTTACAAGAACATAGCCCCCTGCCACAATTTCTTCGTTTCCCACTTCTTCAGCCTCAAATAAGATGTCGTCAAAGCTATCATCATGAAGCGACATCTCCGTACTGGATTGGGATAAATTTCCAGAATTCACCTTCCTTTTTCCACTTATTTCCTTACTAAACAAGCTCGTTACTTTTTTACAGACTTCTGCTTCACAAGGTAGTTTTCTTCATTAATATTTTGTTCTAAAAGCAATTTATTGGGTGTTGATGTAAGAATCGTTGATTTCAATCCTTTTTGAGCCTTTCCTTTTTTGGCTAATTTTGGTAATGGTGTTATGTCGACCGGCGACACAGCTGTGACGTTAGAAACTATGGTGCTGGATATTGGAAAAGTAGGATGTCCAATGCGCGATGGTCCAGGAATAGCAGGAGACTGTGGTCCAGATTGAGGAATGGTAAGTGGCCCTTCTACTGAATCATCGGAAAATTGGTCAACATGAGACGGCTCAGGCTTGATAGTAGCATCATCGTCGCCAGGAAAAGTTACCATCATTGTGTGTTTCTCATCAATGTCCTTTAGATTTTACTTCGTAGCTTTACTGGGGAGGAAATCTTCTTCACTGAATAGTGTTGAATCCAAAGCATAAATTCCAGTGGCACGAAATGACACAGTTGCCTTCTCCAGTGTTACAGTTCTCTCGTATGCGGTTTTGAAAAGCTCGGCCACGTCATACGCGGTGATTGTCTGCCCTGGTGCGAAGATTGCCAATTGTCAGCAACTTGAAAATAGTTGCTTTTAAGTGGTTTAAAAAAGACTCGGTCAAAGGGCTGAGTTTTATGGCTGGAGTGCGGAGGTAAACTTAGTATTACCACATTGTTTAATTTTGCATAAGTTACGGCTTCTAAATTGGTATGAGATGCATGGTTATCTAAAATCAGTAACACTGGTTTCTCCACTGTTGGCTTTGAAAACTCTATGAAATGATGCAGCCATTTTATGAATGTTGGGGAGTCCATGTAACCTTTATCGGTAACCGCCATATTGCAACCCTGAGGTCCGTTTTTAATGAAGAGAGGATTCAGTCTCTTCCTACGAAAAATAAAGTAAGGCGGTATGTAGCCTCCAATGACACTAAGGCAGCACACAACTGTCACGGTGTGCCCTTGCTCCGCGCTTACGTTCTTTGAGACGTCTTTCTGCCCAATGTTTGATACAATTTTGGAAAGCTTTACTGGTACTGTATGGTAAAAATGCGGTCCGGCGTGAATCCATATTTTTCATACGCTTCCTTCAAATTTTCAAAGAAATGGCCAATTTAAACTCTATTGAAACCAATAGTTCTAGCTACACTCGTTTTCCAGGGAGTACGAAGACTAAGTTTATGGCGCCGCATGAAGGCTATTTCAAAATCCTTTCCAGCTGCCATTTTCTCCTCATTAAGAGGTGAAGGAATCTTTTTAATTGTGCTTAATGAAATAGTAAGAAACGGAAGGATTTGAATGAAATGCCGTAAAACCTTTTGTTCAGTTCTTTGCAGTGGGCGACTTTCCATTTCTTGCTCATTGCTGAACACACTTCTAAACCTGCCTAGTTTTTCCGCGCCATATCCCTTCTTCAACCTGATAGCAATCCAAAATTTAGTTCCAGGTAAAATCTGAGAATGCAAACTCACTTTTTTCTTACTGTTGCTTCGTTGAATTACAGTACTTCTGCAGCTCTTCGTATGGTAAATTCCTTCTCTTATTTGTTCCTGAGCCTGGCGAAATAGTTCAGGTGTAAAATGCTTTACTGCGGTTTTCTTTTTGTAAGTCCTAAAAAAGATAAACGAAACTACCATACTGAGCCAGAGTCAACCAAGAATTTTGTGTTCGTGTTGCGATCATAGATGAAGAGGCGGTTCTCTGTAGGAACGGCACCGACGGCAGTTGCCCACTCTGTCGTCGGCGTGCTTAGTTTTCCTGAATCAAAGCAAGGTTCGAGGAAACTGCCGAGTTACGGTGATACTCGCAAGGAGGTTTGCACTGTTGAGCGTCTGGGCCGTATGTTCGATGGTACCAGCACTGCGTTGGATTCCGGTTAGTTGCTGGGGACGTGGAACGGCTCCTCTGTGTGGGTGTTCGCTCTCCAGGACGGTTTCGGCCTTGAGAACTTTGTTGGTTAGTAAGGCGGCGAAGTAGGTCCTGTGACTCTCTGGCTATGTATACTAGCTGAGCCATGGACTGTCGCAGCGCTGCTAGTTCGACGGCAGTAGTGTCCTGATGAGGTGTGTGGCATAACTATCGGTTCATTGTCGTTGAATTCATCGGCGGGCGTTGCGAGCTCTTCTAATGACGTGCCTTTGAATATGGTGAGTAATTGTCGTATATTCTGTGGGAGCAGATCCATCCATTTAACCCGTATCACTTCGTCAGAGACACGATCACCAGCAAGTGAGCGCATCTCTCCCAAGAGATGTGACCGTTTTCGGTCACCTAGCTCCAGTTGGGTGAAGAGTCGGTGTAACTGCTTGTCCGGGGAATCGGTGAGACGTTAAAGTATTGCCTGCTTTAATGGGGTGTATGTTCTTGTCGTTTGAGTGTGTCGGAGAACGTCTGCGAATTCGGTGACCGTAGCGAGGTCAAGCAGGGATAAAAACATATTGTACTTGACCTGCTCGGAGCGTATGTGGTACAATTGAAACGCTGCTTCAACTTGAAAGAACCATAAGTCCGGGTTCTGACGCCAGAAGGGTGGAAGACGGCAGTTTTTAATGGCTTCGACGGTTACCTCCGGTTCTTGTGGGTCCGGGGTAGCTTCCGCGGTCGCGTTGCCATTTGTGTTGGTCGCAGGGTTCGGTTGGGAACCTCCTACGGGAATATTCGAAACATCCGAAATATAGAATAAATACGGAGGAGGAGAACACGGCAAATTCATTCCAAGGCGCTCGTGTTGACACAGATTCATTACAGACATACGTATAAGTAAACAACGTGTATTGGAAAAGGAGAAAATGTTGCGACGGGAGATCTCTTAAAAACGAACGTCTTTGATGATCGTTTTACGTCGGACTACAAGTGCAGCGTTATAAGCCACTTAAGGAGATGTCGCCGGGAAAAATAATGATTAGTATTTCTTAATTACTCTCACAATGAATACACATTTCATATACATTCACTTATGTATTATTGCTATATAAATAAAGATACTATTGCACAAAGTATTAATAAAAAAAACAACGACATTAATACAAAATTTTGTTTTCTGTTTATCACAAAATACTTAATTTTGCCTTAGTAACATTTTAATTGTTACAAAAACAAACAACCTTTAAACAATAATGTCCTACTCTTAAAAAAATAAAATATTTAAAGACTCTTCTCACAAAAAAAAACAAAAAACAAACATATAACAGAAAATAGTGAGTGGCGTCCCTCCGCGCGGAAGAAGTGAAACTTCGTATTGTGGAAATGAAAATTGGAAGGGGTAGAAATAGATTTTTAGTAAACTCATTGTTTCCTTATGACAAACTTTATTAACATTGCTTACAATTGACAATTGATCGCATCTTTTAATTATCCTTTACGTGTGGAGATATATCCAAATCTATAACATTTACAATGAGATTATGATAACTGTTAATGATAATTGATAATGATAATCATAATTAATGATAAATGATAATTAAGATACTGTAACGCGGGTGCTTCCTCTCGTATGTCGTAGTCGGCGGCACGACTACGATGAGAGGAAAAAGGGGTACGTGTAGAACTTGGCGCTGAGACGGAGTTCGAGATTTTGGCAAACGGTTTTAAAATCGGTTTTACCTCGGGCGCCGGATTTTTAAGGGTTTACTCCCTAAAGCCACGGGTGAGTTTAATGTCAGGAGAAAGCCAGGGCTGTCCGTAAAAAATAAAACGAATAGGCGGGAATTACTTTCTACTATTTCTGCTATTTCTACTATTAATAAAACTATTTGTTTGCAGGTGTTTATTTTCGGATAAATGATTTGAGAATGAAACCGTTTAGCAGGAATTTACGAAATAGGAAAAATATAAAATAAACTAATTGTTTTCGGAAAGTACACTATTTACAAATACTGAAAATACGGAATTATGTTAAATTATTCTAAGCAGTGAAAATAAGGGAATTAACTAAACGGTGAAACTACGGAGAATGTTAGTCTAAATTATTGTTAGAATTATTAGTTAGTCTAAATATTGAAAATAAAGAAGTAATTTACAAACATAGAAAATACGAGAAATAATTATTAGGCGAGAAGAGTAGCGAAATTAAGCTAGCTAGGTTCGAAAAAGCTAGGAAAACGTGCAGCCTCTAGTTTCGGTAAAGCGGTTTAGTTAGACGGAGGCAAGAGACCGGTAATAGAGCGGTCTATGACAGGTATACCTAGACTGATACGCCAATGACGGGGCGCCAATGACGCAATCCTGCAGTAACTAGGAACCCTACACGGATTTCCCTTGCGGATCTCACAATGACGAAACGCCAATGCGAAATAAAATATATTTTATTTATTTAATAAACGGTACATAAACGGTTTCCTCAAAGACGGTACGCCTGTGAGGAATTGAGTTCTTACCATTAGAGGACTCGTCTGGCCAGAGCTAAATTAATCTTCCCAATCGACCTGTACTTATTTCTTCCTGACGAACACCTCTCGGCGGGTTATATCTCTCGCCATCTTAAGAAAATTCGTTTAATCTGAGTTACCGGACAGAGAAGCTAACGCTCCTAGTGAGAGATCCCTAAGTTAATAATACACAAGTAGATTTGGTTGCACAATACAAATCTAGAAGTTCAAGATGTGAAAGTGCATAGAGGAGCTGAATGCGGGTCTGACCACTTCCTGGTTCGTGCAAAAATATATTTGCCCTACTACAATACATTAAAAAGAGGCGACCGACAACATCAAGAATACGCTATGGACCTAAATGTCCCAAGGTATAACTTACAAAGCTTTAACAGTGAATCAACCGTTTTCCTCTATAAGTGGCGCCTGTGTGCAAAACTAAAAGAAGTGTACTATTCATCTGCTGTAGATATGTATAATGAAATAACTAGGATCATTCACGAAGCAGCGTCGGAAGCCATCGGAGAATTAGATAATCACAAAAAAGAAAACTACCCCCAATGGTGGAGTCCAGAAGTAGAATCAGCTGTTAGCCAGAAAAAAAGGCTATACCAAACATGGCTCAACACAAAAGACCCAGATGATAGAAAACGATATGTGACAGCAAATAGAGAGGTCAAAAAACTTGTAACAAAAGAAAAGAACGAAGCGTGGAATCGAACATGTGGACACTTAGACAACTACATAGGGTCGACTAAGTCAAGGGAAGCGTGGAAAGTGTTGAAAAGCCTCAGGACTAATAGTAAAGAAAAAGTAACTCCAAACAACATCCAATTAGACAAATGGGTACGATACTATGAGGATCTACTAACGGAAAACAGACCAAATTTCTTACCTAACACAACAGAAGACTCTGAGACCACCCAACTGGAAGACAGTCTGCTGCACGAAGAGGACGAATTAACACCGACTGAAGTAAAAAAAGCTGTTTATGAGTTAAAAAACGGGAAGGCTCCTGGCCCTGGAGGTATACCGGCTGAGCTACTGAAGTATGCACCAGATATTTTGTACGAACTCTTAGCATATGTATTTAATCAATTTATCCGTGGAGAAGACCCACCAGAAGAATGGAACATCGCTTATATCAGTAACATTTATAAGAAGGGCGACAGACGATCGTGCTCAAATTATCGCGGAATCAGTGTTATCAACTCCATTTCAAAAGTGTATGGGAAAATCTTAAAGGAGAAAATAGAAAGCCAGTTTAAGGACAACGAAGAACAATGCGGGTTTAGAGCCGGTAGGTCATGTGTGGATAACATCTTTACATTCAAACAGACAGTAGAAAAAAGACTTGCGCATAATATGGAAACCCACGCAGTCTTTATAGATCTAACTAAAGCCTACGATAACGTTCCCCTAAGCAGACTGTGGGAAACCATGGAGAGACAGGGAATAAAATCGAACTATATTAAAGCAGTCCAGAAGCTATATAAAAATATGACCGCCAGAGTAAAAATGGGTAGTAAAATATCACGAGAATTCCGCGTTACGAAAGGTCTTAAACAAGGCTGTTGCATAGCCCCAACACTGTTTAAAATATTCGTGAAAGGAGCTTTAGAAAGCTGGAGTAAGAAGTGCTCAAATCTCGGAGTACCGATAGGACATAAGAGACTGTTCAGCTTACATTTCGCAGACGACCAAGTTGTGCTGGCGGAAGACGAGATGGACATCCACTATATGGTTAGAAAGCTATATGAAGAATACAAGGAGTGGGGTCTGCCAATCAACAGCACAAAGACAGAATATTTAATAGTGGGAGGAACAGGATCTGATCTTATCTTGGGAAACGGCACAATCAGAAACACACGAATATTTAAATATCTGGGGGTAAAATTGACGGACACAGGAGGAAGCAATGCGGAAATAATCAGCAGAGTCGGACAAGGTAGGACAGCTATCCGTCAGCTACACAGCACCCTATGGAACGAGAAAATATCAAAAGCAAATAAGATTAGGATTTACAAAACCATAGTGGAAAGTATAGCTACCTATGGAGCTGAGCTTTGGGAAATCTCGAATCGTAATAGCTCACGCATAAACGCCATGGAAATGGACTTCTGGAGAAGATGCTGTCGGAAAACAAGATTAGACAAAGTTAGAAACACTGATATCAGAGAGGAAATGGGCATAGACATAAGTACATTGGAAACTATTAAAATAAAAAAACTGAAATGGTATGGGCACGTCAATCGGATGTCCAACGATAGATGGCCAAAAAGAATATTAGAGTGGTCTCCGCCCAACAGAAGGAAAAGAGGTAGACCAAAACGCGCCTGGGAAACAGAAGTGAAAGAAGCCATGGACAGAAAAGGGTTAAAAGAAGGCGACTGGCGCGACAAAAAGGCTTGGAAATTAGGATGCGAGAAACGGCCACCAGAGCTGTAAATAACTCGTCTATATATATATATAGATTTGGTTGCCTAGCCACGGTCTTGCCTCGTTACAATACGAAATGTTTGCATCAAAAAACTGCATCAATGGTAGTTCCCCCTTTGGTTGTTGGATCATTCGTACCATTTATCATTTCCAATCCAAATTTGTCTTTAAAGAAGGTTATTAATGTTTCATTTTCAAATAACGAGAAATTCACATTAAAATCTCCTGCATGGATCACTGGCCGCTCACAATAATTAATTTCTTGACAAGTAACGTCTGCCAGAGCTTGTGAACCTGCAGTGGATAGTGGCAATAAACATTTTGCATTAAACAAGAGACGTACCTTGACATAACCTTAAATCCGTCGCACTGTCCGTGGGATTGTTTTTACTCATTTTTTACAATGCTTATCCACTAAATTTGAAAATAAAATACTACCCTATTAAATTATATGTGTATCAAATCAAACTAAAAAAAGCAAGTAAACGAAATAATGAATATTATAAATTAAAATAGAACAAGTACGTATTTCAGCAAATTTCACGACGCTCACACTGTTTACTTCGCTGCATAGCAAGAATACCAGGCGCATGTGCTGATCTACCGACTCACTCTCTTTCTCTCTCCTACTATCTACCTTTGGGTATCTTTCTTTCTCTCTCCCTCTTGCGTTGGAATATTGGACTCTACTCGTTGCTAACGCTCGCGCTTGCCTGTAACAGGTATACTACGCGCATGCGTTCGCGTGCCAGGCATTCACTCTCGCTCTGTCTCTTTCTATTACCCCTCCCCAAGAGCGTTGAACGTTTAACGCAACAGTGCTTTCATACCCCCTCCATGGTAGCGTAAAACGTTTAACGCAACCTTGTTGGAAGTCATATTAGAAGTTTCACTTCAACAAAATATAAACATATGTTGCATATAAAATAAACATATAAATTAAGCAGTATTGAACTACTCTCTACACCTTCTTTTTAATAAATCGAGGAAGGGTGTCCATGTCTAACAAGTTTATTTCCAAGCAATTCTTTGGTATGTAAAATATTGCAACATGTATTAACATTCAACCTGTTTCGAGTTTTTGTTTCTAACAAAACTAACTGCGAAAAGACCCGTTTTGCTGCAGCAGGCGAATGAGGTAAGCATAAAATTCTTTTAACTAAAATAGAGAGATTTGGTAGGTAATAATGGACCACCAAGTTCATTTTTAGCCAAAGATCTTATTCCAAAATTCTTCAAAATTATTGAAATCAGACTGCTTAAATCTTTCAATGTCAGAAAGTAAACGCTATTCGGAGTTCAATTTTTCAATATCAGTCACTAGAGATGTACAGAAAGTAACAGTATCCTTCACTATACTTCCAATTTCTCGTGATACAGCTATTTGTGGGTCAAATACTGATACATATTTCATAACAGGATTTTCAAAATCAATCCTTTTTTTTATTTCACTACACAATTCAATATAAAAGTCGAGACTTTCTAATTCTAAAATTTCTTACCTCATTTGCATTAATATTGGAATCAACCATTACTTTAACTTGTGCTCCAAAATAAATGTTTTCTAATTCTAGAAATAATTCAGAATTTGATGGATTAATATTGTTTATAGAAGTTGAGTCTATATACTCTTTTTTAATAAAATTTCGAATCAGCGTTTTGTATAGGTAATTTAGTCTCTTTTGAATCAAATGTATTTTACCTAAGCAAATGTAAGAGATAATGAAAAAGGAGTTTGTACCTCAGCCGGGATCCCGGCTGAGGCGTTTCTGAAACCACTTCGTTTTGGCATTCGAGGTGGTTGGGTAAGTTCGGAATCATCGCTTAAGTGTACGTTGACACAAGTGATGGTATCCCGTTCTTTTAAATGCGAGAGTAAAAAGGACATCTTCTCTTCGAATTTCCATTTTTTGTTTTTTGTTGCTGCTTGCCCAGATGTAGTCTCCTTTCTTCATTTTACTGCTCTTCTGTAGCAGTCTCTGAGGTTGTACCACTGCTTTTTACATTCAGACGCTGAAAAAAAGAGTTAATTAATATATTTTGAGTTAGAAAGGTAGAACTATGACATTAAATTATCTGTGCATTAGCACTATTCAGCAACATGTCTAAATTTAATTTTAAACACGAAATTGAAGATATCGGAAAAATTTTGCACTAATAATAAATTGTTGAGTAGGATTTCGTTCTTTTACCCAAAATGCTATTTGGGTTAAACCAACTATTTGACTTTTGAAATTTTGTTAATTGTTTAAATTACATTCTAATACCTTTATGAGACAGCCTGTATTTCTAATTCATCAGGCGTTTAAAATTTTCTTATACAACAAAAAGCATTATTATTAAAAAATAAATATAGTAGTGTCTCATGAGATTTTCATTGTTTCAGGTTTTTGTCTACATGAGATTCTTACAGAACCATAGGTTTTAGCTATCGATTAGGAGACAGTACAGTTTCGAGAATGGTTGTTGAAGTTTGCAGTGCTATCATTACAGATCTACTCTCAGAGGTTAGGCCTGTACCAAACGAAGCGAATGGATGGCAATAGCTTTTTCTTTCTGGAATATTTGGAATTTTCCTAATTGTATAGGTGCTATTGATGGCAAGCATATTACTATTACAGCTCCATTCAATAGCGGCTCTTTGTATTTCAACTAAAAAACAACTACAAAAAAAAAAACATTTTCCATAGTGTTGTTGGCACTTGTTGACGCTAACGACAGGTTTATAGCTGTAGACGTTGGAGCATATGGAAAAAATAGTGATGGAGGAATATTCGCGAATTCCAAAATGGGTAAAGCTTTAGTCATAGGGAAACTGAACGTTCCAGAAGGAAGAAAATTGCCAAACACAGAAGTTGTTCTGCCGCACGTAATAGTTGCAGATGAAGAATTTCCATTATAAACATCTTTTAAGTCCATATCCTAAAGCGCAATTAATCGACCCTCAAAAACAGCACTACAATTATCGACATTCTCGTGCAAGACGAGTCTCCGAAAATGGTTTTGGTATTCTCTCGCAAAAATTTCGACTTTATAACAGACGGACTCAACTAAAGCCAGAACACGTTCAAAATGTGGTTTTAACTACGTGCTTCTTGCACAATTATATAATGAAAAGTGGCAATTTTCAGTTACCTTCTTTTGAACCTTTAGAGACTGGCAACTTGACGAATCTCCCATTAACAGGTGGAAATAGTACTCAGCAGGCATTTCATATCAGAGACACAAATGCCAAATTTTTTTGTAGTCATGAGGGAAGAGTGGATTTGAGAGACTCGAGGGCTACGTATTCCGGCAGGTCTGATCTGATCGGGAATTGAGCGATCATGTTGAGACAGAACACGCGAATGTCGCGTCCCGCCTCTTCCTCTCTCCTCAGCAGTGCATTGCTGATAGGTATCGTGCACATGAACTTCTTCGAGCCTGTTTTGGTGATTCTATAGAGAGTGGACTGTATGGAATCTCTCGTAGCTCGTGGGTGGCTGCGGAGATGGATCTTGTCTCCCGGTTGTAAGGCTAAAGATGGTCTCGTGGTTTGGAGATCAAGGCGTGACGTGATCTCTGGCTGAAGCTCTCGAAGTATGGAGAGAGGGCGTAACGTGCTCTCCGGGTTGGATCTGAGGGCGTAACGTGCAGATCCGGGGTTGAAGTTCTAGTAGAGTGAGGAGAGGGCGTAACGTGCTCTCCGATGTGGCCGGAGGGCGTAACGTGCAGATCCGGGTTTGAACTTCTTGAAGTTAGAAGTTGTCGTAACTTGAAGAGATCTCTCAGGGCGTAACGTGAGAGCTTGTAGGTTGGGGTGAAGAATCAAGACTACAACACACTGTCGTTTTGAGCATACTAGGTATACTGATTTTTTACCAAAATTTCACACGCTTTTATACATCTTCAGTTTACATTGATTAGATGGCAATTTGTGCGCCAGTCCTCAACGAGCGCGTTTGTTATCATGTTACGAAGACTGGTGTTATGCTTACGCGACTGATTATTGTTGTAAGATTTTGACCTTATCACTTTGATCCGCGCTTTTTCGTCCACCTAAGCGACTCAGTTGTTTTAATTCCCTATTTAATAGTTATTAATTACTTAATAATTGATTACTTTATCAGCACGCACACTAAATTATTTCACTGACTTCGTTGTTTTAATTAATATTTGATTACTTAATTTGCAATTAGAATTTCCACCTAAGATATTTTAATAACAAATTGTTCCAGTTCCCTACTTAATGGTTATTAATCCCTACTTGATGAATATGTTCCCTAAATCCCTATTATATCCCTACAATTCTACTTAACTCTCTTTTATGTTGATCGTAGGGGCAACAGGCCTTAAATCCAGTGTCTAATATAGCGGCTTTTGACATTGTGTTATTTAATTCAATATCCTAAAATCTTGTTGGCATAGACTCCAATAAGTTGTTAATAAATTTTTTTGAGTTCAGTTGTGTAATCGTGTCTTTGAATTTATCAAGTACAATATTTAAGCCCCGGACAATATTGATTACTTTTGATAACGTCACTGCTTGTTCAGGACTCATCTCTGTTGTCACTTGCTAAAAAGATTTTAGAATTTTACATGCTTCTTTCAAGCTTATCCACTCCGTTTCTCTTAAACGATTCCCTGGATTGTGCAATAACCCCATATTAGCAATCAGAGATTCTTAAACTTTAATTATTCTTTGAAACATGTAATAAGTAGAATCTCCATCAAGTAGGCACGTCATTTTTTAATTTCGATGGGGTAGAATCAGGATTAATTTGTTTTTGGGTAGATAAAATTTTTGTGTTTGCTTGAGTGCTCCTGTGAAAGTATTCTACTATGGATTTTACCTTTTTCCTTCCGGTATCTATTTCTTTAAGTGCTTGTTGAACTATGAGGTTTAAAGTATGAGCGAAGCAGGGGATGTGTGTCCAACCGGCTATTTTAATTGAGTTAACTACATCTGCTGCATTATCGATAGTAACTGCCTGATTTTTTTCTGATATACCCCACTGCAGTGCAATATTTTGAATATGTTTACATACGTTTCTTGAGATACGACTTTATTGAAAAACAAAACAGTCTAACAGAGATGACATGAAAACCCAATTTTCAGATATAAAATCAGCAGTTACAGATATGTAGCTCTCATTGGCTAATGAAGTCCAGCCATCTGTTGCTAAGTTTATATATTTTACTTTTGCTAATAATTTACATAAGGCTTCTTTTGCGTCTTCATATTTTTTAGGTAACAGAGATTGACTAAATGTTCGTCTAGAAGGAAATTTATAGGATGCTTCAAGTTCTAGAATTAAGCGTCGAACGCATACATCGTCTACGATAGAAAAAAGCTGTAAGTCAGTTATTATCATATTCAAAATTAAACCATTAATTTGCTGTTGTCTCAGCAAAGATATTGGTCTGGATACAAAATTTCCTAATGATGACGGTACTTTCTGCTTTTTTGAGAGGTGAGTTGGTTTTAATGCTGATTCTGACTCTGATGACAACTTTGATATCATACTTAAGATAGATGTTGATGCTTCTCCTTGGCAACTCTTGACTCCTTCTAAAAGGAAAAAATAGAACGCTTTATTCAGTTAAGAAAGTTGACAATTGTATTTTGATCAACAAGAAATCAAATTTTTGGACTTTCTGAAATCATTATTTTTTCGCAATTTTTAATCTGTCCATCAATGAATTACAAAAATTACCATTTTACCTTCACTGGTTGTGTTTTGCTCCACCGGCACAGAAATTCTGGAAACAGATTCATCCAAAATAATCGTTGAATGCTTGCTGCGAAGATGTTTCTTCCAGTTTGAAGTCGTACCGCCCTTGTAAGAATATGTTGTGCTACATAATATACATTTAGCCTTATCATTAAAGAAGTTGTAGTAAAATATTTCCAAATATCACTTTTCTTCTGAGATCCAGACATATTAAACCTAAAAATGTTATTAAATATTATACATGTTATTAAACATTAAATATAATACTATCTAATAACGGAAAATTTTGCTTTATATGCTTAAAAAATACTTAAAAATATGTATAGTACAACTTACCTTTACGTTTATAAAACACGCTATATACATACAAAATAGAGTATATTTCAACAACCTCGCAACGCAACCTCGAATCGCAAATGTCACTGGAACTCTTATATAAAAGTTGACCACAATTTGCCGGGGAATCACCCAATCGCCAACCACGTGAAACAATACCTTCTTTAGCTTGATTAGTTTCTCCGGTTGCCCCAATGAAAAGACGATTAACGGTGGAGAATAATCTTTTCATTTTGTTCCTTTTTTTTTTTTTAAAAAAACGACGTTTCGCCCGCAACTGCGAGCATACTCATGTAATATAATATTAAATGCAATTTCTGTTTGATTCGCTGATAGGCCACTTCCTTGCCTAGATTTTCCATTCGAGGTATCTCTGCACGTTAGATTTCCGTCTTGACTGCTTTAGCACCTCCTTAAAATTTTCACCGCTCGCTTCGCTCTCATTCTAATAGGTTCTTTCTCTATTCACGGTACGTTAAAAATCAACGGGAAAATGCAGGAGAAAATATCAACGATTGTAACCACCCTACCTATTTACAAATCTAAAAAAATATACTTATTCTAAATAAAAGAGAAAAAGAACCTAAAGAATTCCCCCTACCCCAAATCAACATATCCCCAACACCATTCACCCTACCATATACAAAATTACACTAAATCACACAAACTGCGCCGGGAAAGTTCGCCGACTCTCCCGCACCGAGAACAGAACAGTCGCCCCGGGTTGGTACACTGCGTCCGGTGGTGCCCCTCCTGGCCGCACCTCCAGCAGGCAGCTGCGGTCCCCGAATGTGGCTCGATGCAGGCGCCGTCTCCTTCTCCGGCTCGGGGAAGCGTCTGGCATCCTCTTCGCCAATGGAGAATTCTGCCTCGAGTAGCTTCAGGGCGGACAGCGCCGGGAACGGGTCTACCTCCACGTCAGGTATCAGGTCCCTCACGTAACGGACCCGGTCGGGCGTAGTGCAGGAATCCCCGGCGGTAGGCGGTGCGGCGGTTCTTCAGTCCAACCGCGGTCGCAGCCCACTTCAGAGCTTGGGCCTCTGGGTCTGCTCGGTCCAGTCTCCCGGTCGGTTCTGGTCCCCAGTCGTCCGTTTGGATGGCTGCGTCCTGCGCCTGGATCAGCGGTGGAGTGTCCGTTTGTACGGCGACCTCCTGTGACCTCACTTTCGGCGGGGCGGTCGCGGATACGGGCGGCATCTCTTGATCGTGCCGGCTCGCCTTCGGCGCGGCGGGCGGCATCTCCTCCCCATCGATACTTTTCTGGAGAGCCTCCTCGAGGGCGAGGACAATGTCGTCTTCCATCTGAAACATATTCATTTATATCGGTTTACACAAGGTGGGATGGGTGGCTCGGTACGGTAAGAAATTAAACTGGTGGCTATAAAATCCCCTTTTTTTAAGTACCTAAAATAACAAAAAGAAATTAAAAAAATCATTCGGTTCGTCGCGGCGGTCGGTGGGGCGGGATTGCGACGCGGATACCCTTGCCCCAGCTCGTGGGGAGGAGCAACTTCAGCCTTCCGGTTTTCCCCGGCGTCCGCAGTGCTGCGAGTCGGTCTCGCAGCACGGGATCCTCCCACGCAGCTCTGGTCCCTCCGGCCATCAGTACCTCATCCCCCAATGTTCGTAGATCGGGATCATTCCTTGGCGGTGCGGTTGACGTTGACGGGGGCGAGTCATAGGATGGAGAAGACGGTTCGGGGGGTGTTATAACAGCGGTTACCGCGGCGGCGGTCGAGGGGGTTGTCGTCCTAGCCGCCTTCACGACCACATCCTGTAGTATTTTTACTTTTGGACGAGTCCGAGTAACGTCCGGGAGAGGAGGCAGCCTTAGTAGTGGGGGCATCTTCAGCTTGCCGGCCACCGCCTTGGCTTTTGCCTGGCGGACGGCCTCCTCTCTCCCCTTCCTCTGTAGGTCCTCCCGAGGGTTCCGGAACTCCCGGGGAAGGCTCCTCTGTTTCGGAAACTGCGGTAAATGGTTTAAGGTCTTTAATGTGAATTCTTTTAATTCTTGCCCCACTCTCTGATTTTAAGTTATATACGACAGGGGAAAGAACTTTAACCAGGTTATAATATCGGCTTTGAGTAGTAAATGCCTTGACCTCCTACCATCACTTTCAAGGTTCGATTCGTCCTTTCAACGGGATTTGCGTGCGGCGTATATGGAGAAGTCGTTCGGTGGTGAATACCTAGATCCTGGAGTAAGCTTTGGAACGGTCGGCCGGTATATTGGGTCCCATTGTCACTAAGTACTGTCTTAGGACAACCAAAACGGGTAACCACCTCTTCGTAGAATGCTTTAGCCACATTCTGACTGGTGGCACTACGGATTGCACGGGCCTGGACCCATTTCGTGAAACGGTCTTGGAAAACAACTACATACTGATTTCCTTTCGCCGAACGAGGGAGTGGTCCCATCAGGTCGCTACAGACGGTCTCCCAAGGTTCCCAGTTCCTGGACGGTTGCATCAGTCCCGGCGGCTTTTGTTGAGACACCTTGTATTTCTAACAGGACTCACAGCTCCGTACGTACTTGGCAATGTCCCTGAACATTCCAGGCCAGTAGTAGAGGAGTGCGATGCGGGCGGTAGTTTTGGCGATCCCCATGTGTCCTGCAGTAGGTTCGTCATGATTTTCAGCAATCACTTCGGTTCGGGACTGCTTCGGGACACACAACTTCCAGAGGTCTACCAACTCGGGTTCGTTGCGGTCGTAGCTATCCCAGAAATGTCGGTAAAGTCGTCCTTCCTTCTCGCAGTACTCCGGGTTGCCTTCGGGATTCGCACGGACATTCTGCAACTTCCGACTGTACCAGGAACAAGCGGTTTATTGTTCTACAGCGAGAACGGGATCGGACAGCGGGGCTCGGGATAGAGCATCAGCCACACGGTTCAAGTTACCTTTTCGGTATTGGATTTCGTAATCGAACTGTTGGAGATACATCCTCCAACGTGTTAGACGACCGGACGGACTATCCAGCTTATACAGCCATTTCAGCCACTGGTGATCGGCCTTGACAATGAAATGGCTGCCTTCCAGGTAGGGTCGCATCTTCTCGACACCCCGAACCACTGCCAGGCATTCCTTCTCAGTGACAGAGTAAGATCTTTCAGCATCGTTCAGCGTCCTGCTTGCGTAAGCAACCACTCGTTCTCCTTGCTCGGTGTTTTGAGTTAACACGCTTCCGAGACCGTAGTCGGACGCGTCGGTTTGTAGGACGAAGGGACGAGTGAAATCTGGACACGTCAAGCTCTCCTTTAGGCGTCGGAAAGCCTCTTCTTGTTCCGGCGTCCATTTCCACCTCCTG
The DNA here is from genome assembly GCA_946251905.1 of Cryptocephalus moraei. Classification (NCBI taxonomy): domain Eukaryota; kingdom Metazoa; phylum Arthropoda; class Insecta; order Coleoptera; family Chrysomelidae; genus Cryptocephalus; species Cryptocephalus moraei. Next base: position 17,428,174 of record OX276459.1, read on the forward strand.
CCCTTTTGCAACAGGCTGTTGAGCGGCTGGACAATTTGGGAAAAGTTCGGGACAAACCGGCTGTACCAAGAAGCGACGCCTAGAAAACGTCGGAGATGTCGGACGGTCTGCGGTGTGGGAATCTTCAAGATGGACTTAACCTTTTCTGGATCGGTGGTGATTCCCTCAGGTGTAACCATGTGCTCCAGATATTTTAAGGTGCGGCGGCCGAACTGGCACTTTTCCGGATTAAGACGGAGGTTCGCCGCTCTCAAACGTCGAAATACGGTCCGGAGATTTTCCAAGTGCTCTTCGAACGTGCTTCCTAGGACTATGATGTCGTCTACATAGGCGAAGCAGTGCGGGTCTAGTTCGGGTCCTATTATGCGGTCCATCAAACGCTGAAACGTCGCGGGAGCGGAGTGTAAGCCGAACGGCATTACTCGGAACTGGAACAGTCCTCTTCCTGGAACGGTGAAGGCGGTAATCGGTTTACTATCTTCGGTCAGCGGGACCTGCCAGTATCCCTGTCGCAGGTCGATGCTCGAGATGTATCGGGCCCTTCGGAGCTTGTCCAGGATAGCGTTGATAAACGGGAGCGGGTATGCTTCGCTCCTTTTCCGACTGATCGTTATTAATTTTTGATTTAGACCGCGTTATAACATTAACAGTTTCTTCGACATGTGTACCAATAGATTTTAATTCATCAGAACTAATTTCGACACGTGACAAAGCGTCTGCCGATACATTTTGTTTTCCTTTTATGTATTTTATAGTGATGTCGTACTCTTCCAAAAATGACCTAAATTTCGTGAGACGATTTGACTTATTGCTCATTCCAAATAAATAAATGAGTGGTCTGTGGTCTGTAAATTGTCGACCGTATAAGTAAGGACGAAAATGTTTTACCGCCCATACAATCGCCAATAGCTCTTTTTCTATTGTGCAATAATTTTTCTCAGCTTTGTTTAATGCTCGGCTTGCAAATGCAACTGGCTGGTCATTTCCATTCGATAATACTGCACCCAAAGCGAAACCTGACGCGTCTGTTTTTAGTATGAAGCAATTTTCGGGTGAAAAATCCGGGTATTGCAGAACCGGTGGGTTAATTAGTGAACTTTTTAATTTATCAAAACTAACTTGACATTCTTCGTTCCAAATAAATGGGATATCCTTTTTACTTAAATTATTAAGTGGTGACGCGATTAGTGCAAATTTTTTTATATATCGTCGGTAATAATTTGCAAACGCAACAAAACGTTTAGTGTCATTCGCATCTTTAGGTGTTGGATATTGTCGAATGGCTTGACTTTTTCTGGGTCGGGTGAAATGCCATCCGCTGTTATTGTATGACCTAGGTAACATATTTGTTTTTTTGAGAATTTCACACTTATGTGCATTTAATTTCAAGTTTACTTCTCTTAGACGTTGTAACACCTTTGTGAGATTTTTGTTGTGATTACTTAGACAATTACCGAAAACAATTAAGTCATCAAGATAAACAAAACATTTTTCGTATGTTAAACCTGTCATTGCAATTGTCATTACTCTTGAAAATGCGCTAGGGCTGATTTTGAGGCCCATTGGTCACCTTTTCATCTTTAATCACCTTTTCTTAAAACATTTAATATTTCTTACCATCCGCCTGTGCAACTGTTAAGTCCGTTAATAGTTCTTCTACCGTTTTACCAAATTCCGCGATTGTTTTATTATTCTGTCGCGAATTATTTAATTGTACCGACAAAGCAGCAGCTGATTTTCGAGTTGTGAAGTGTTTCTTTAAATCCTTTGTTAAATCTGCACATGTATCGTAGTTTGACTTTAACCTGATTTTAGCACTTTGGGATAAACGTGTTTTTAAGACATATGTTATAAGAAATTTTTTACCATCTTCATCAAGACAAGTATCGTAAAATTCTATGGAATCGATAAGTTGTTTGGTAACATCTTCCGATCCATTCATTACTGGCAACAAGCTTGCCGCGGTTTTCAAACAAAATTTTTCGCCCATTTTTACTATATTATTAAAATCAGTATTACCAATCTCTACGTCATTAGACTCTGTATCTGAATTGTTATTACCCAATGAAGTATGGCCCTTATCATTACAATTACTTAATCTGCCACTTAAAATTTTATCAAGTTCTTCAAAAAGTTTTAAAATCGCTTCTACATATTGTTTAACTTCCTTCTTTATACTATCACTATTCTCATTCTTGTTAAAATTATCCCTAATTACATTAAATTCGGTTCTTAACTTATCTAACTTCTTACATTTATACTGAACAACACTCGCTTTTTCTCGTCTCGCAATTGGGTCCTTTCCTAAGTTCCGGTGAAAAACCCTGAGCTCCTCGTAGAGGTGTCTAAAAGGGGTGACCTTTGGCATGAATCCTAAAGGCGGTGTCTTCTTGTTACACAATACACTACACTACACTCCGAAATTGTCCTAAACGTACTCGCACTTACACTTATTTGATCCTTAAACCTGCTCCCTACTTTTGGAGATTTCCCATCTGATCTTCCTTTCGAGTCTCTTCTTGCAACATCCCATTTTCAATCAACTTCCACTCTTAAGTGCGAGTCCGAGTGGAACATTTGCCTTATGCACTTAAACGGAAACGTTTTCAACAAACTCGCATTCACAAGCGCAATCGCACTTCCAAGCGGAGATCTGCAAACTGCAAACTTTCGTGCTCGGCACGCTGCACGCTGCACACCTTAGGACATAAATATATAATTTTTTTGTGTACTGTGATTTGGGTTAAATTGACAATTGACCTATGATTGAACTAATAACCACAATTATTAATGCGAATATTGCAAATGCGATACTGGCGATAAATATCAAGTGGATTATTCAAGTTATCAACGGTGAACATTGGGAATAGTGAATAGTGACCGAAAGTTCCGTACATTGTTGAACGGTAAAGTATTTACCTAAATGTTTGTTACATTAATTACTTATATAGAAATTGTTTCAGAAGTGAACAATGAAAATGAAGAGATGTTTTTCTGGCTACTCGCTACTACATCTTGTTTAATATTAAAATTAAAGAAGCAAAGAGCACACAACGTTAAGAGACCATACAAAAAGAAGCGGTTTTGGATTCATCCCATACTACGAAAGCGACAACAACAAGGACATTACAATAATTTATTGCAAGAGTTGCGGCTGTGCAATGACACTGTTTTCTTCAATTACACGAGAATGTCGGTGCAATCTTTTGATAAACTTCTACAACTAGTTGAAGGGGGATTAACGAAGCATTCAAGGAGAGAGCCTATATCACCTGGATGCCGTTTGGCTCTAACTTTACGTTTTTTGACAACTGGAGATTCCTATGAGAGCATTAGCTATGCATTTCGAGTTGGTGTGTCGACAGTGTGCAACATTATTCGCGAAGTATGTTTAGAACTATGGAAATCACTGCAGCCAATTAACCTTCCCGTCCGCAATAAAAACGATTATGCCCAAATTGGAAAGAGATTTGCAGCTAGTTGGGGCATGCCAAATTGTTGCGGAGCTATTGTCGGCAAGCACATTGTTATTCAGGCCCCACATTTGTCTGGCTCCACATTTTTTAACTATAAAAAACATTTAGTGTTGTGATACTGGCAGTGTGTGATGCAGATTACAACTTCACCATGGTTGATATTGGAGCAAGTGGTGCAGAAAGTGATGGGGGCATTTTGAATAAATCTCAATTTGGAAAATCACTGGCTGATAACACTTTGGGTTTGCCAGATGATGCCTCGTTTCCTAGAACGGCAATACCAAAGCCGTATTTTTTCATTGGCGACGAAGCATTTCCTTTGCGTATAAATTTAATGAGGCCTTACAGCAAACCCCGCAATAGAAATTTATCCGAAGAGGAACGGATATTTAATTACCGTTTGTCTCGTGCCTGACGGATTATTGAAAATACGTTTGGGGTGATGGTGGCACGATTTCGTATTTTTCACCGCGTCATCAGTGGCAAACCGGAAACGGTCATCAATATTGTAAAGGCATGTGTTTGCTTGCACAATTATATTCGCTTCGAGAAGTATGGTGCCTATTGCGATGCAAATTATACTGACCGAGAGGATATGTTGGGACACATTGTACCAGGAGGTTGGCGTTCAGACATTACAAATGTTGAAACAGTTTTATCGGATAACATTCCAAGTCGCCTAGGATCCAGAAACACAACACATGCTGCTATAGGTTATAGAAATTATATAAAAGATTATGTTAATGGAGTTGGATCGTATATAGCTCCATGGCAAAGAGATTATGTCCACAAAATATATTGAGAATGTAAGATAATTAATTTAATAAATGATTGATTGATTGAAATAGTGTAATAATTTTTGTAATGTTATAATTTTGTACCTTTACATTATCTTATTTACTAATGTAATTCTTTCCCTACGAGAAAAACCCCGCTACCCAAAGAAAATTGTGTTAGTGAATATAACAATAGTAATATTAAGATTGCTAAAAAATAGATATATAAAACTATAAGAGATTATAAGGGAATTATAAGAAAAAAAATACGAACTAAATAAACAAAACGAACTAAATAAAATAAACGTAATAAATGAATTTACTAAGCTATTATTTATGTTCCATTCGTATCTTTTTTTTGGTCTCCAGCAATTTGAATGTTATATCATCCATGAGATAATCTGCCTCCATTACAGGCAACGAATCCAGCTCTGTTCCCAGGTAATTTAGGAAATTCCTTATTTTTGGTGACATCACTTCTTGAGACTGTGATTGCTTCTTCTCAACAAATGATTTAATTCCAACTGAAATGCCTTTCAAAACATCGTCCAGCGGATCTGATGTAGCCTCCATTTTTCTTTTTCGTTTCGGTGCAGATTCATTAATTACAGAGGGTGTTGGCGTAAGTAGTGCATCCGTTTCCGGTGATGTGGCCAACAGGTTCTGCCATGTGTTCTCTTCAGTTGTATCGTCTAAGAGAAACGTTTCCTCTGCCATTCCCTTACTACTTCCCACGAAGTTGCTCGCTGTACTGAAATTATTAAATAGGCACATTAAATATGACACCATTTAATGGTGTACTGAACTATTACTCTCTGATTGCATCTTCGTCGAAGAGCATCTGGCACAAATGGAAAGCCTTCGTAACCCCTGCATCACCACTTCTTCCTTCCTCGATCTTCTTCTCCCGTCTGTACTTCTCTTTCAGGGCTTTTAATTGTTTCTTAATTGTAGCACCTATTTGCAGATATATATTTTTAATTACTAGCCAAAACACTTACAAAAAACTTACTGTCCACGTTTAAACTCAAGGCCAATTTCTCCCAACAATTGTGTTTAATGTTGATTGATTTGAAATTTGGCTCAATTTTTTTATATAGCACAGGGTTCTCCAGAACGTGATTCAATAGCGTTTCATCGTCTATTACGCCAGAACAACGATTAAGTGGTGAAGTCATAATTAATTCAACAGTTTAAAATTGAAAACCACTGAAAACTTGATGTTTGAGTTGTTAGTTGTTACACGCTAAACGCTAAACACTAAAACATAACCCACAGAGACATAACCTCACAAAACCATCGACCATAGAGCAAGAGAATAACAAAGACAATAGTTATTTCAGTTACATTATGTTTACGTATTGATCAGTTGGTAGCACTGTTCGGGCTGTACAAAGCTTGCACGCGACATACATTTAAACAATTGAAAACAGTCACGTAAGTGTGCAGCACACCCGCACTCGCACTTCAGAGTCGAAGTTGATTGAAAATGCACCCTAACGTTGCTAATCCACACAAAACCATCTGTATGTATTCTTTAATGGAATTTGAAGTTGTTACCCCATTGGTGGTTCCACCGCTATTTCCTGCTTGGCTGATGATTACTTCCCCTTTTGATTGAGTTTGTCCCATGATTCGTTGAGGAAAAAATTTCCGCTCACAATTTTTGAGTAGCTCACTGGATTGTGGAAAATCGCCTATTCTGTTGCAGTCTTCTGATGGTCCGGGTTGGCAGGATCGCCATGAAATGTTCCTTCTTCTTTTGGGGTTGACAGGAATTAAATTAATTTCCGAAACTTGGTAAAAGTCATTAGTTTTATTTTATGTATCGTTCGGTAACATCGCTTTGTTAATACTACCCACATATTGTTATAATTCAATTCAAAGTGTTCCCAGTCAATATCTGCTGATTTGCAATATTGAATCGGTCGTTGCTATGCGCGAAGTGCATAAGTTTAATTAAGTCAACGAACCGATTTTCGCCGATACATTACATTACAATGAAACACACGCTCGAAAATAGAAAATCCTAAATTATTTTATTTCCAAACGGCGAAGGAAAACAATACGAACGGCTAACACATACCGGCGTTAGGTCGTCGAACGGGAACCGGGCAAAAACTTATTTACAATTATTTTTGGTATTTGGAAAAGGTAACACACGGATTCGAGAATATTATTATTATCACAGTTGGAGAGAAATAAAATGTATTCTAAATAACAGTGAGAAGAGAAGAAAGTAGTTTAACAAATGGAAAATGCGAAAACGGAAAGTGGAAATACTCTTACAAATATTTAGAATCTAAGATATGAAAAACCCTCTTAAAACTGAAAATGCGAAAACGGAAAATTATCCTAACAATTTCACAATGAAAGAGAAATAGCTAAATACGGAGACGATAGAAAAACGTGCAGTGGCTAATATTCGGTAGTGCGGCTTTTACATATCGAGAGACCGAGAGTGTGAGAGAGAGCAAGCGGAGGGCAGCGGAAAATTAATTTTCCCCTACAACGAAGGGCAAAATTAATTCGTAACGGTTCTGAGAGAGACGAGTATTAATGGTTCGACGTACGAGCTAACACATACAGACGGAATAGCAAAACTTTTGCTATTAGCGGTCGGTAATCGACGATTACATAACAGATAACAAATAGTTCAGTCGGTCTAACATATAACGGCGGTAACGTTCACAATTACATTTATCGGGCGGTGATACGCACACAATCACATATAACAAAGAATTCGGCGGCCTTAAAATTAACGGCGGTGACGATTACAGATGACAGACAACGGCGGTACTTTCACAGTTACATATAACAGAGAATTCGGCGGTCTTAAAATTAACGGCGGTGACAAGCACAGATCATGGACGAGTACGTAACGAATAACAAATAGTTACATATAGCGGCGGTCGGCGGTACGTTCACAGTCAGACAATTACAAATATCAAACAAACAAAACAAATATCAAAATAACAAACAGTGCCTTATCGGCCGCCATCTATCCGAGATAGGTTTGATTCCGCGATCAATTGTATAGTGGGTGGTCTACTCTCAACTCTCTAAAAATGAGCTTCATTACAGTGTCATAAGTCAAATAAATTTGTAATTTATCAAATTGAGGGTTTATTAAATATTCGGTTTTGGACATTAACTGGTACATATTTTGATTTATTCTATGCTATCCGTAATTATTACAAGTACAGTGAAGTTGGATTTTTGTACAAATTTTATGACATTTGTCAGTTATTTCCTTCATCTGTTTACCTTTAATTCCCTTGACAGGGCACAAACGGACAATTTCATGAAATACTCTAAAACAAGAAGAAATCATATATGTTAACACTGTTTTTGCCATCTCTCCACTATTCTATGCTGCACCAACGATATTGCAATTCTTATATCTTAAAATCAGTTTTGACATGAACATCATCAATCGGCAGATTTACATATCTCTCTCTAGGCAAAAAATTGCAAAAGACTTGTTTACGGTAATTTTCACCACTAGGTTGATCTGTAGAAACATTTAAAGAAGAAGAAATATAAAGCAAATATCTTTTAGTTGGAAGAATTAAATAATCTCTTAAAAATTCATAAGCTGGTGCGGACTGTGTAAAAATAATACATGAAAATAAAAGTGTTGTTGAACAATATCGGGGTTTCTTATTATTGATTAGTAAATGAAGCTTGTTGCTAATAATTTTGATGTTTCTGGAATATTAATACTCACAGGTGTCTGAAATCGCAGTGCATCTATCTAAATATTGTCGCGATGCAGCCCCAATTAGCGAAAATAGGTCGCCGTCCAAGCTAATTCAGCACCGATGCGACCTTAAACCGAAGTACGATACGCGACGCGCGGGTAAGCGGCAGGCACGTTCATAAAACCAAAGACAATACGGTTATAGACTGTCGGCGCAATGATGTAAAATGCAGACCCTAAAAAGAAGCTCGCCCACCAAAGCGAGCTTCCCTCGAGAGATTCAGAGATAACAGTCGCAGCGGACACCGATAGATGGTGCGGTTAAATCCACGGTGTTGCCAGATGTGTAACACCATACCCTTAAGCGAGCTTCCCTTGAAACGGTTAGGGGATGCTCTCATGTAATCTCTTCGACAGAAAATTTATTATTGTGTTACGACCTACGACCTTTTATTTAATAAAAATAATAGTATGTAGTCAGGAGGCTGCATACGCTATGAAAATCGGTTTACAGTAGACGAATCTTAGGTTATTAGTTTTATTTATGATTTAAAATACTGAGCTTTTTGCTATTGCAATGTGTTGATTTGGTAGATGATACAGACCATTTACAAAATTTATAAAGATTTGTTGTAATTAGTTTATTAATTAGGAATATTAACTTATGTTCGTAGCATGTTGACGGGATCGCTAACCACTCCGGATGTATACTTGTAATAATTTTTTGGTTCAATTCGCAACTTACCGATTCTTGATGTAAAATGAGTTCAAAATATTTACGAAATGTTCTCATTGTTGTACTTTTATAATAGTATACAATCTCCCTGGCTGGTGATTAACCTCTTTACGCGACCGGATTGGAAGTAACGTTTACCTGCAGGTGATAATCATTTGGGACATTTACCTGCTTGATAACTCTATTTTAAAGATATTAGTGCAAGAAATTCTGGAAAGTACATTTACCGTAAGAAATAAAAATGTAACTTTAATGGAGAACATCTTAATTAAGCCTCAAAAACATACAAAATTTAGGGCAAACATTTTGTAAAAAGTACCAAAAGTAGCTATCAGTTTGAGCGTTTTTTTTTTTCACGAAACAAACTTTCATTACCTTAGTTACAGTGATTTCTAAGATAGTTGGATTGTAACGTTGAATAATTCAGAAACTGACGCCTTTTAGATATTTTTTAAAATATCCTAATTATTTGTGAATGAGACAAAATCTTGTATCATACAAGTGTGAAAAGTGCGTTTAAGGTACTTGTTTGAATTACAGAACTCGCTACGCTCGTTCTGTAAACTTTCAAAACAGCTTTTATATCATAAGGTGGCTAATTGAAAAATTAGATTGACATGTCAGAGCGGTTTGCTTGAAAACATTATTAAATACCGCAATTATGCATTTTGTTCCTTACTTGATCACCACACTGTATATATGATTCATGGTAATAATTCATTCAATAAATATATCGCATGCCATTGACAATTCTTAAATTTCGTATTTTCATGAATTTCAGTTTGAATTCTTTATTCACAATCTAAAGTGATATGTGCATCATCTAAAACAATGGCATTATTGCTTTTTAATTCTATTATACAAGCAGAATGGTCACCGTAATAGTAACATTCGGTTTGTTTTTGTCGGTAAGTAGCCTTTCATTCCTTCAATCATCATACAGAATTTGGTAAGCCGTAAGCAAAGACAATACGGTTTGTCTTTGCCGTAAGGACTACCTGGTTTTATTTTCACGTCCCGAGTCCTTCAGCAGACAGATACGTTGACAACACCGCCACCCAAATTTAGCAATCTCAACAAATCCCTTACCTACCTGCGACAACCGAGTGTGCATTTATACGTAAAATATTCAGGGAAACGACAACACGCCACCAAATATGAACTAAAAGTACTATCCATTTACGCCGACAGTCTATAACCGTATTTGTCTTTGATAAAACAAACGAAACGTATTTATACGGATCGATTAGATAGATCAATCATCAGTCTGCTAGCACCCTGTCACGCTCCCCGTCAGAACGTCCGTCCTTCGATATGACGCTGATTGGAGGAGCTTCGCGCCTGCTGCCCTTCGTCACACCCAAGTAAGCAACCACCTCCCTTTAACCTCTTCTCCCTTCAGGGTATTTGCTCATCCTTCGTCTCTGATGTTCTCTCCCCTGTTAGACTAGTGCCCAAATAAACATTTTGTCCATGTCGTCATTGTCTTTTACCATCTCCACCTAAGCTACACCCCCAGCCAGAGCACTTCCTTTGGGCCCTAGGCCCTCAGGCGTGTGACAATATGATTTTGCTTTTAAAATATAATTTTTGATATCTTCCTCAGGTTCTAAGGACGCGAATTCTTTTGGTGCATTTTTGTACCTTATTAAAATATTTTCAAGTTGAGACCACTTACATAGTTTTAAATCATTCGGTAATATCCACTTCAAATCATATGCCGAAATTTCGTTTCCGTTACAATGAATGGGAATAGTCAAGTTAGATAAAACAACAACACTTGTCACAATTTTCACTTCTTCATTGTCACAAGAATCACTAGTCATATCACAAAAATTAATGTTCATTAGATAAAATAAGACAAACTTCCAATACACTTTAAAATTTCACGTCTTGTCAGTGTTCAGTTTTGTTGGAAAATTACTAACAAACTCTTTATAAGTGCTTATTTTGTCACTCCTTAAAAAAATTTCGATTTCTGCAGCTTTCTTGTTCAACGCCTCACTTCTCCGTCTTTGTGGATCTGTTCTAGTTAACTTTTTGGTTTTGTTAAATAATGAGGTAATCTTAGAGCCCCCGCACACTAGCGGCCTGGCCGCGCGGCCAGGTCGCCACGAAATTCGGGACTAACAAAATAGTCAGTCAGTGTAGTTGTAAAATGAATACTGAGCAAACACTTACTACGTGGTACCTTATAAAACGAGAGAACGAAAGAAAAGCGTAAAAAGAACGTATTGGGTACATCCAATGGTGGTCTCTCGTCAAGAAAAAGGCATGTTTAACCTTTTCTACTAAGAACTGAGGATGCATGACGAAAAGTTTTTCAACTACACCAGAATGTCTGTAAAATCATTCGATGAATTATTATATGCAATAAATGAGTCGATTAGAGGGCAGGATACACGCATGAGGAGAAGCATAAGCCCATAGGAGAATCTTCTTGTCACGTTGAGGTAAGAAAATTATTAACTTCTTGCATGTATATTTTAATAAAAAATAATTGTAATTATGATTTGAAAAGATTTAATATATCAACATCCTCTACGCTACATGATGACGAGTCAAGTGACTGAATAGAAAAACTAGAGTGAGTTCTTTCTGGTGGCGATGGTATTGAATGTGGCGAGGGCACTGAATGTGACGATTTTTCTATATTTGGTTAGCAAAGCATTGTCACCGAAGGTCGTGATGCATCTTTAACTGTTGGTACTGCAACGAGTGACGCAGGGTTTGGATTTTGCCAGTGTTGATTATTACCATATGTGGTGTGGAATAGCTGCATGGATGGTGCCGTACTTGTATTGGGGTAATGAGGGACATAACCTACATTGTTGTAACGTTATTGTATAAATGTTGCTGCTTGATGTCTTTGAATAACGGAAAGTATTTCCGTTTTTGTGGAAAGTCTTTGATGCTCAGGAACCTTCTTCAATTCGGGTAGCAATGAAAGTAAAAACAGCCGGTCGTGGTCTGATTCGTCGTCTCTCTCACGTTTATCGCGACTTTCAACAGAATATTTCAATGTTTTAATTAAATCTGAATCATCATATTCAAGTTTTGCTTTTTTGTTTTCTTCAAGTAACTTAATTTTTGTTAAATGCATCATATGGTCCTGCAATTTCTGTTGTGGCTTTTGTTTCTGCCACTTCTTTAGTATTGTCACCTTCAGTAGGAACACCGCCTGAGCATTTGCTTAAGAATGACATATGAGAAAAGTAAACATATGGACTTTTTCGATCAGTTGCAGATCCCGTTTTAATTTTCTTTAACCTCCTAAGTTCTCGACTGTACTATCCCTTATATTTTTCCACTTCTTTTGGAGTTCCTCTCCTATAACAAGAAAATATAATTAATGTTATTTTTTCCGGTGAGATTTATTTATTTATTTCAGGTATCTAGCGACTGGTTGTTCATTTGTAGACTTATACTACTTGTTTGATTGTGCATGATGTATGTTTAGAGATCTGGAACTCTTTGAAAGACTTGTGTTTACCTCAACCAACACAAGAGAAAAGGTTTTAATTGCGCTGCTAATTTCCCTCACTGTATCGGAGCTGTCGACAGGTATGTAAACATATTGGAGTTATCAAGCAAAAACATTCTGGATCTTCAAACTTTAATTACAAGCACTTCTTTTCCATAGTCCTGCTCGCCATTTGTGATGCTGATTATAAATTCATTGCCATTAATGTCGGAGCTGACGGAAAAGAAGCGGATTCTTCAGTCTTCAAGGACTCAAAATTTTACAGGTCACTTGAAGAAGGGGATCTAAATATTCCGGAAGAAAGTCCGCTGAGTGCAAGTAATAATATACCGATGCCCTACGTTTTTGTTGGGGATGAGGGTTTTGGCGTTACAGAACACGTAGTGCGTCCATATGCGGGTCACAATTTGTCTGTACCAAAAAGAGTCCTGAATTATAGACTCACGAGAGCTCAAAGGGTCATGGAATGCACATTTGGAATTTTGGCAAATAAATGGCCAATTTTCCATCGACCGCTAAATGTGAAAAGAAGGTTTGCAATAAATATTGTTAATGCTTCTTGCATACCACATAATTTTGTTTGATCAAGAGACGGAAACAGGCAGGCTCAAGAAGAAGCAGCTGACGAAACCGGTCCTGATACAGAAATATGTTTGCGGAATACTTTCAAAATAAAGGTAAATTAGCGTGGCAATATCACTATTCCTGAATAAAATCTGAAGGGGCATGAAATACAACATTGAATAATGTCAGCTGACTGCAAGTCCGTTATGTTATATTATAAGAATGCAGGTCAAATTAATTTCTTTCGGAGTACAGTTGGTCACAAAATTTGCAAGCTTAAGCAAGTGAAGTATTATTGGTGGTTAAGACATTTTGACATAATAAATACCTTATTTTCAACTATTTAGTGCCTTTAGAATTAAAGTTTGAATAATGCACCAACAACGTTAACAAATCATCTCATAAAAGTATCAGAATAATAATAATAATTTTGTTTGTTTATACAAATACAAATGTAATGAATATGTACTCGGTATACTCTTATTTGAATTTAACATTGCACCTATTTTTCTATAACATTTTCCTATTTCATAATGAAAAATCACCCACTTTTTAGATCAATGCCCAGTTTTTTTTTATTAGGAGTGCCCATCGTTTCACTTACATTATTATGGGACGATCCAAATACATTATTTCGGTGTGACTTTCATAGTTTTTTTTTTAATTTCTCATCGCTTTTTTTGCTTTTCTAAGCATTTCATTCATTTATTTTGAAATTACACGTTATATGTGATATCAGGCGAAAATTTTTGTGATTGAATGCATATCCGAAAACAATATATACGTATTTGATTTAATGGAAATATTGTGGAACATGAACTTGTTAATCAGAATTTTTAAATCCATATAATTCAATTGGGCATGCAGAAATATGTTCGTGATTTGTTTTGGACGTAGTTACCACTATTTTGACCAATTTTTCTGTATAAGTTTATCACATATTACGTTTCAATACCATTCGGCACCGATTTAGTGAGTTGCGCTCCAAGGAGGAATAGAAATATCTGAACGTTGACGCTACCGTAGTAGGTACTTTGCTATATTGTTCACATTACCTCAAGGTGTTCGAAGGCCACAGCGTGATGGTGTCGATGTCCTTGTTTCGCTTCGTGATCACTCTCTGCACGGCTTTATTAAATGAAGAGAGCAGTTCCTTCATCTTCTCCTCGTTATTAATATCATCAGTGTGCCTTACGCACATGAATATGATATAGGCGGGCAGGCCGGGGAGTAGAGTCCTAGCGGTGCGTGGTTCCAAATCTGAAAGGTGTAATCGAGTTACTTGAGATATGTGAGGAATGAGAAAATGCTGAGTTGCTTACCGACCAGTTGTTGTGCGATGGCCTTCTCGTCTCCAGATAGGAAGGAAGACATGCCGAGGTAGCAACACAATTTGAAAATCGTTGCCAATATATAAACTGCGGAGGTGCGCTACACGGACAGCACATTCGAATAATACCACCTTCTAAATCAGGAGCTCTGTATTATAACTATTAAAAATTCTATATTGTAGTTTTGATGGCTTTAGTAAATACCCATTATGAGTTTATGTACGTGGATATCGGAAAACAAGGAAGAATGTCTGATGGGGGCGTTTTCAAATGGACTTCGTTGTATAGGAAATTAGTAGAAAATAAACTGAACTTTTCTCATACCGCTGAAACTAAAGAAAAGCTAAATTTTGTTTTAATAGGTGATGCAGCATTTGGATGACATGAACATATAATAACACCATATCCAGAAAAAGGCTTCGATTATCATACACAAATATTTAATTATATAGTGTTCAGGGCCAGAAATGTAGTGGAAAATGCTTTTGGTCTATTAACAGCACGTTTTAGAATGTTTCCACTACATTGGCTATGGCTCCGAAATAAAATAAATCTTGTACTCGCAGCCTATGTTTTACATAATTTCTTAAGAAAAAATAATAAAACATATGCAACAAATACTACATTTGATCACGAAAATTCTAATACACATAAGGAAAAGGGAGCTTGGAGACTGGAATGAGCTGTACTTACTAGTCTATAACAATATATATGTATTTGATTTAATGAAATATTGTGGAACATGAACTTGTTAATCAGGATTTTTAAATCCATACAATTCAATTAGGCATGCAGAAATATGTTCGTGATTTGTTTTGGACGTAGTTACCACTATTTTGACCCATTTTTCTGTATAAGTTTATCACATATTACGTTTCAATACCATTCGGCACCGATTTAGTGAGTTGCGCTCCAAGGAGGAATAGAAATATCTGAACGTTGACGCTACCGTAGTAGGTACTTTGCTATATTGTTCACATTACCTCAAGGTGTTCGATAGCCACAGCGTGATGGTGTCGATGTCCTTGTTTCGCTTCGTGATCACTCTCTGCACGGCTTTATTAAATGAAGAGAGCAGTTCCTTCATCTTCTCCTCGTTATTAATATCATCAGTATGCCTTACGCACATGAATATGATATAGGCGGGCAGGCCGGGGAGTAGAGTCCTAGCGGTGCGTGGTTCCAAATCTGAAAGGTGTAATCGAGTTACTTGAGATATGTGAGGAATGAGAAAATGCTGAGTTGCTTACCGACCAGTTGTTGTGCGATGGCCTTCTCGTCTCCAGATAGGAAGGAAAACATGCCGAGGTAGCAACACAATTTGAAAATCGTTGCCAATATATAAACTGCGGAGGTGCGCTACACGGACAGCACATTCGAATAATACCACCTTCTAAATCAGGAGCTCTGTATTATAACTATAAAAAATTCTATATTGTAGTTTTGATGGCTTTAGTAAATACCCATTATGAGTTTATGTACCTGGATATCGGAAAACAAGGAAGAATATCTGATGGGGGCGTTTTCAAATGGACTTCGTTGTATAGGAAATTAGTAGAAAATAAACTGAACTTTTCTCATACCGCTGAAACTAAAGAAAAGCTAAATTTTGTTTTAATAGGTGATGCAGCATTTGGATGACATGAACATATAATAACACCATATCCAGAAAAAGGCTTCGATTATCATAGACAAATATTTAATTATAGAGTGTTCAGGGCCAGAAATGTAGTGGAAAATGCTTTTGGTCTATTAACAGCACGTTTTAGAATGTTTCCACTACATTGGCTATGGCTCCGAAATAAAATAAATCTTGTACTCGCAGCCTATGTTTTACATAATTTCTTAAGAAAAAATAATAAAACATATGCAACAAATACTACATTTGATCACGAAAATTCTAATACACATATGGAAAAGGGAGCTTGGAGACTGGAAGGAGCTGTACTTACTAGTCTATAACTAGTCTATAACAATATATATGTATTTTATATAATGAAATATTGTGGAACATGAACTTGTTAATCAGAATTTTTAAATCCATATAATTCAATTAGGCATGCAGAAATATGTTCGTGATTTGTTTTGGACGTAGTTACCACTATTTTGACCAATTTTTCTGTATAAGTTTATCACATATTACGTTTCAATACCATTCGGCACCGATTTAGTGAGTTGCGCTCCAAGGAGGAATATCTGAACGTTGACGCTACCGTAGTAGGTACTTTGCTATATTGTTCACATTACCTCAAGGTGTTCGATAGCCACAGCGTGATGGTGTCGATGTCCTTGTATCGCTTCGTGATCACTCTCTGCACGGCTTTATTAAATGAAGAGAGCAGTTCCTTCATCTTCTCCTCGTTATTAATATCATCAGTGTGCCTTACGCACATGAATATGATATAGGCGGGCAGGCCGGGGAGTAGAGTCCTAGCGGTGCGTGGTTCCAAATCTGAAAGGTGTAATCGAGTTACTTGAGATATGTGAGGAGTGAGAAAATGCTGAGTTGCTTACCGACCAGTTGTTGTGCGATGGCCTTCTCGTCTCCAGATAGGAAGGAAGACATGTCGAGGTAGCAACACAATTTGAAAATCGTTGCCAATATATAAACTGCGGAGGTGCGCTACACGGACAGCACATTCGAATAATACCACCTTCTAAATCAGGAGCTCTGTATTATAACTATTAAAAATTCTATATTGTAGTTTTGATGGCTTTAGTAAATACCCATTATGAGTTTATGTACGTGGATATCGGAAAACAAGGAAGAATGTCTGATGGGGGCGTTTTCAAATGGATTTCGTTGTATAGGAAATTAGTAGAAAATAAACTGAACTTTTCTCATACCGCTGAAACTAAAGAAAAGCTAAATTTTGTTTTAATAGGTGATGCAGCATTTGGATGACATGAACATATAATAACACCATATCCAGAAAAAGGCTTCGATTATCATAGACAAATATTTAATTATAGAGTGTTCAGGGCCAGAAATGTAGTGGAAAATGCTTTTGGTCTATTAACAGCACGTTTTAGAATGTTTCCACTACATTGGCTATGGCTCCGAAATAAAATAAATCTTGTACTCGCAGCCTATGTTTTACATAATTTCTTAAGAAAAAATAATAAAACATATGCAACAAATACTACATTTGATCACGAAAATTCTAATACACATATGGAAAAGGGAGCTTGGAGACTGGAAGGAGCTGTACTTACTAGTCTATAACTAGTCTATAACAATATATATGTATTTTATATAATGAAATATTGTGGAACATGAACTTGTTAATCAGAATTTTTAAATCCATATAATTCAATTAGGCATGCAGAAATATGTTCGTGATTTGTTTTGGACGTAGTTACCACTATTTTGACCAATTTTTCTGTATAAGTTTATCACATATTACGTTTCAATACCATTCGGCACCGATTTAGTGAGTTGCGCTCCAAGGAGGAATATCTGAACGTTGACGCTACCGTAGTAGGTACTTTGCTATATTGTTCACATTACCTCAAGGTGTTCGATAGCCACAGCGTGATGGTGTCGATGTCCTTGTTTCGCTTCGTGATCACTCTCTGCACGGCTTTATTAAATGAAGAGAGCAGTTCCTTCATCTTCTCCTCGTTATTAATATCATCAGTGTGCCTTACGCACATGAATATGATATAGGCGGGCAGGCCGGGGAGTAGAGTCCTAGCGGTGCGTGGTTCCAAATCTGAAAGGTGTAATCGAGTTACTTGAGATATGTGAGGAATGAGAAAATGCTGAGTTGCTTACCGACCAGTTGTTGTGCGATGGCCTTCTCGTCTCC
This sequence comes from Cryptocephalus moraei, assembly GCA_946251905.1. Classification (NCBI taxonomy): domain Eukaryota; kingdom Metazoa; phylum Arthropoda; class Insecta; order Coleoptera; family Chrysomelidae; genus Cryptocephalus; species Cryptocephalus moraei. The sequence goes on from OX276459.1 coordinate 17,446,056, forward strand.
AGATAGGAAGGAAAACATGCCGAGGTAGCAACACAATTTGAAAATCGTTGCCAATATATAAACTGCGGAGGTGCGCTACACGGACAGCACATTCGAATAATACCACCTTCTAAATTAGGAGCTCTGTATTATAACTATTAAAAATTCTATATTGTAGTTTTGATGGCTTTAATAAATACCCATTATGAGTTTATGTACGTGGATATCGGAAAACAAGGAAGAATGTCTGATGGGGGCGTTTTCAAATGGACTTCGTTGTATAGGAAATTAGTAGAAAATAAACTGAGCTTTTCTCATACCGCTGAAACTAAAGAAAAGCTAAATTTTGTTTTAATAGGTGATGCAGCATTTGGATGACATGAACATATAATAACACCATATCCAGAAAAAGGCTTCGATTATCATAGACAAATATTTAATTATAGAGTGTTCAGGGCCAGAAATGTAGTGGAAAATGCCTTTGGTCTATTAACAGCACGTTTTAGAATGTTTCCACTACATTGGCTATGGCTCCGAAATAAAATAAATCTTGTACTCGCAGCCTATGTTTTACATAATTTCTTAAGAAAAAATAATAAAACATATGCAACAAATACTACATTTGATCACGAAAATTCTAATACACATATGGAAAAGGGAGCTTGGAGACTGGAGGGAGCTGTACTTACTAGTCTATAACTAGTCTATAACAATATATATGTATTTGATTTAATGAAATATTGTGAAACATGAACTTGTTAATCAGAATTTTTAAATCCATATAATTCAATTAGGCATGCAGAAATATGTTCGTGATTTGTTTTGGACGTAGTTACCACTATTTTGACCAATTTTTCTGTATAAGTTTATCACATATTACGTTTCAATACCATTCGGCACCGATTTAGTGAGTTGCGCTCCAAGGAGGAATAGAAATATCTGATCGTTGACGCTACCGTAGTAGGTACTTTGCTATATTGTTCACATTACCTCAAGGTGTTCGATAGCCACAGCGTGATGGTGTCGATGTCCTTGTTTCGCTTCGTGATCACTCTGCACGGCTTTATTAAATGAAGAGAGCAGTTCCACCATCTTCTCCTCGTCATTAATATCATCAGTGTGCGTTACGCTCATGAATATGATATAGGCGGGCAGGCCGGGGAGTAGAGTCCTAGCGGTGCGTGGTTCCAAATCTGAAAGGTGTAGTCGAGTTACTTGAGATATGTGAGGAATGAGAAAATGCTGAGTTGCTTACCGACCAGTTGTTGTGCGATGGCCTTCTCGTCTCCAGATAGGAAGGAAAACATGCCGAGGTAGCAACACAATTTGAAAATCGTTGCCAATATATAAACTGCGGAGGTGCGCTACACGGACAGCACATTCGAATAATACCACCTTCTAAATCAGGAGCTCTGTATTATAACTATAAAAAATTCTATATTGTAGTTTTGATGGCTTTAGTAAATACCCATTATGGGTTTATGTACGTGGATATCGGAAAACAAGGAAGAATATCTGATGGGGGCGTTTTCAAATGGACTTCGTTGTATAGGAAATTAGTAGAAAATAAACTGAACTTTTCTCATACCGCTGAAACTAAAGAAAAGCTAAATTTTGTTTTAATAGGTGATGCAGCATTTGGATGACATGAACATATAATAACACCATATCCAGAAAAAGGCTTCGATTATCATAGACAAATATTTAATTATAGAGTGTTCAGGGCCAGAAATGTAGTGGAAAATGCTTTTGGTCTATTAACAGCACGTTTTAGAATGTTTCCACTACATTGGCTATGGCTCCGAAATAAAATAAATCTTGTACTCGCAGCCTATGTTTTACATAATTTCTTAAGAAAAAATAATAAAACATATGCAACAAATACTACATTTGATCACGAAAATTCTAATACACATAAGGAAAAGGGAGCTTGGAGACTGGAATGAGCTGTACTTACTAGTCTATAACAATATATATGTATTTGATTTAATGAAATATTGTGGAACATGAACTTGTTAATCAGGATTTTTAAATCCATACAATTCAATTAGGCATGCAGAAATATGTTCGTGATTTGTTTTGGACGTAGTTACCACTATTTTGACCCATTTTTCTGTATAAGTTTATCACATATTACGTTTCAATACCATTCGGCACCGATTTAGTGAGTTGCGCTCCAAGGAGGAATAGAAATATCTGAACGTTGACGCTACCGTAGTAGGTACTTTGCTATATTGTTCACATTACCTCAAGGTGTTCGATAGCCACAGCGTGATGGTGTCGATGTCCTTGTTTCGCTTCGTGATCACTCTCTGCACGGCTTTATTAAATGAAGAGAGCAGTTCCTTCATCTTCTCCTCGTTATTAATATCATCAGTATGCCTTACGCACATGAATATGATATAGGCGGGCAGGCCGGGGAGTAGAGTCCTAGCGGTGCGTGGTTCCAAATCTGAAAGGTGTAATCGAGTTACTTGAGATATGTGAGGAATGAGAAAATGCTGAGTTGCTTACCGACCAGTTGTTGTGCGATGGCCTTCTCGTCTCCAGATAGGAAGGAAAACATGCCGAGGTAGCAACACAATTTGAAAATCGTTGCCAATATATAAACTGCGGAGGTGCGCTACACGGACAGCACATTCGAGTAATACCACCTTCTAAATCAGGAGCTCTGTATTATAACTATAAAAAATTCTATATTGTAGTTTTGATGGCTTTAGTAAATACCCATTATGGGTTTATGTACGTGGATATCGGAAAACAAGGAAGAATATCTGATGGGGGCGTTTTCAAATGGACTTCGTTGTATAGGAAATTAGTAGAAAATAAACTGAACTTTTCTCATACCGCTGATACTAAAGAAAAGCTAAATTTTGTTTTAATAGGTGATGCAGCATTTGGATGACATGAACATATAATAACACCATATCCAGAAAAAGGCTTCGATTATCATAGACAAATATTTAATTATAGAGTGTTCAGGGCCAGAAATGTAGTGGAAAATGCTTTTGGTCTATTAACAGCACGTTTTAGAATGTTTCCACTACATTGGCTATGGCTCCGAAATAAAATAAATCTTGTACTCGCAGCCTATGTTTTACATAATTTCTTAAGAAAAAATAATAAAACATATGCAACAAATACTACATTTGATCACGAAAATTCTAATACACATAAGGAAAAGGGAGCTTGGAGACTGGAAGGAGCTGTACTTACTAGTCTGGCAAGGGAAATCAAGAAGAATTCATCATTACCAGCAAAAACAAACAAACTGAAATACTGTCACTATTTCAATGACAGTGGAAAATTGGAATGGCAAGATGAAATGCTAAAAGTTGGAAAAATTTAGATCTGTACTAACGAAAGGCTCTATGATGTTTACTCGATGTTTTGACTATGTCGTTATCGTTTAAAAGTAAATAAGTTTGTTCTATATTTTTTTGGTTACCTACCTGTAAGTTACTACTTGGAAGATCTTGTGCTTTTTCGACATCAAGCAAAGCGTCTAGTTCGTCAACCTAAAAAAAAAACACGACGTGACAAAAACTAGTATATGGAGAAAGCAACGTATTTTTTTGTTAACCTACCTGCGAATTAGTTGTTTCAGAGAGATTTCCTTCCAGCATGACGTCCTCATCTTCCATATTTTCGCTACACTGACTTTCCTCAAAATTTTCACTATCTACGATTTCAACGGGCATTTCTTGTTCTGTTGTAAACAATAACTCATAATACCACAGATGGGGTATATACACATCGTCATCACCCGCGCCACTGCGTTGGGACGCTTCAAATTTCTTCAGTTCGTTTCTGAAGCATCCTCTAAAGTTTTTAATCTTTTTAGTCACAAAGTTCCTGTCGGCATCTAGATACGATAATCGGCAAAATTCAATTAGGACACTGTAAGCTTTCCTTTTCAAATTCTTATTCGTATACTCCTTGCTTTTAATCTTCTACAGGGCCGGGTGATTTTTTATATATTTAACATTATATATTATATATTTTATAATTATATAAATATAAATTTTATACATTGACCGTCTGTTAGTTACCGACAGCGGTTTTCACTGCCGGCGTAAAATGACAAACTAGCCTGCTCAGGTTAAATCTGTCGCTCGCATTCATCCACTAACTGCAAGAGAAATACGCACGTTTGAACTGCGCATTTCCAAACCGGCGGATCAACCTCTGTGTGTATGGCCAGCTAATGGCGTCCTAGTGTGCGGTGTTCAATTAAGCCAATGTAATCATTTGGCCGCTAGTGTGCGGGGGCTCTTAGGAGTCTTATGCCGCGTATGCACTTTGTGAGCAGTGTGAGCTGCCTCGCAGCAGATTTTTTAACTGGGGACATAAGTCACGACTCAACGCCAGCTATCAGTTCAGTGCCTCACGTCGAAGCAGCAAAATGTCATTATCAACTGCAGCGATGTCTTTTATTGTCATACATCGAATTTTAAAGAACAGTAAAGTAAAAAAGCGGAGACGGGACCTCGTTGGTGGACTAAACGTCTATATGAAAGTGTTCCACATTATGGTAACAAAATATTTCAAGATATGACGTTTGAATTTGTTGAAGATACAGTGAAAAACTTTATTCGCATGTCGATGGATGATTTTAAATACTTGGCTGAATTAATACGTCCAATGGTTGAAAAAAGGGACACATTTATGAGAGATGCGATTACCGTACCAGAACGACTAGCCATTACCTTACGATTTTCAGCTACAGGAGATTCCTATACAAGTTTACAATACCTTTTTCGTGTATCGAAGCAGTCGATATCTTATATTGTTCCAGAAGTTTGCGATGCGATCATTACAGTACTTCAGGATTATGTAAAGGTGAGTAGCTGAGGTGAATAGGATGTTATATTCATTTGCAGATTCTTACTTAAATATTCATGAAATTTTATTGAAAGATAAACAAAACCATTAGCTTAAATTGTCAAAATGATATTGTCATCAGGGTCATTTTCCGCTTCACTTAGTCTACGCCTGTTTCTGCTATTTCGGTTTGCGGAGATGGTGTAGCTAGTCCCGTAAATGTAGAACTTTCAGTAGATGAGCAAGCTGGCGAAGATGACTGGACAACATAACTACTTGGTTGAAAGTTCTAATAACCGAAGTAGGTAGTGCTTGGTACTGATAACTTGCCTACATCTGCCTCAAAAATAATATTAATTGCCTGTTTTACAAAGGCAAGTGTCCTCGGATCATATTTTCTTAATTCATTAGCGATATGTTCACCATAGTCACTGTATGAGTCTCGTTTCAGGTTGCTATCAGCACTTTTTTGCAACAGTTCAAATGCTTTTTGCAACATCGGATCCTCAGGTGCAGATTTTGATGTGGTGTGTTTTTTTTAACTTGCGTGGAAACACAGTTAGCTGATTCTGTTTGCCGCTTTTTAGAATCATTTTTTTCTTGTTCAGTTTGCTGTTTTGTTTGTAAGTCTGTTTGAATATTGTCTTCACGAGCTACTTCATTATTTTCACCAATGTTTGCTGTACCTCCTTCCGATTCCTGCATTTAAAAAAGAAAAAGAAATGTAGTCTTACTGCAAAAGACCTTGATTTTATTTCAATATTATAAAAACATAGGTAATCAAAAAGAACTATTTTTTTGCAGATACCGTCAAATCAACAAGAATGGCTACATGTTGCCAATGAATTTGATAAGAAATGGAATTTTCCACATGCAATAGGTGCCATCGATGGAAAACACGTAATGTTACAGGCTCCGTGGAATAGCGGCACTGAGTACTATAACTATAAGAACTTTGTTGCATTGTCCTTTTTGCTTTAGTAGACGCCGATTATAATTTCATGTATGTCGATGTAGGTTGTCAAGGGCGTATATCTGATGGTGGCGTCTTTAAAAACACAAAATTATACAGACAACTGGAAAATAGAACGCTTAGAATACCAACATCAAGCCCTTTGCAAGTTCCATACTTGAAAAAAGTACCGTACATGATATTGGGGGATAAAGCATTTGGATTATCTGAGTATTTAATAAAACCATTTGAAGGTAATCCGGAAAGGGGTCCAATACAAAGAATTTTTAATTACCGTCTTTCTAGAGCCCGTAGAGTTGTTGAAAACGCATTTGGTATATTAAGCGTCGTATTCCGTGTTTTGAGAAAACCAATTTTGCTACAACCAGAAAAAGCTTCCAAAATTGTATTAACAACTATATATCTACACAATTTTCTTCGCAAACGCACGAAGTCTTGTAACAATTATACACCACCTGGCACGTTTGACTCGGTAATAGGTGGGCAAATCGTACCCGGTAGATGGAGAAATAATGAAGAAAATTTATCATTACTGCCTATTCGGAATGTTCCTCGAAGGTCAGCAAATCACTTAAAAGATACGCGTTTACATTTGGCCACAGACTTTGCTACAAATGGTGCGATACCCTGGCAGAATAGTTACTAGGTTCAACTTACCTCTGGAAATGTATCAACTGTTTGATTGGGGTTATCACGGTCAGACAGAAAACTAAACCAATCGAACGCAAACCATTTTGATACATAGACGTTGTCTGTACCTACAATAATAATACAAACTACTATTACTATTTGTTAGCTTTTAGAAAAATAAAAGTATATATATTTACCTGAACCAGTTATTTCACTTTGTTTCTGCCTTGATTTTTCCCTTCGGAACGTTCCCATTAATGATTTCATTTTAGCTTTTATTTCATTAACGTTAACGTTAATAGATATACTAATTTACCTCTATACGTCTTCTCTTGCAGCTTTGTTAAAATATTTTTTATGTTTCGGGTCCCATAGTAAACGGTGTTCTTTATATAAATCTACAAGAAGTTTACACTTTTCGTTGTCCATTTTATGACAATAAATCGCACTGACTGAAATCACACAACACACGCAGAGCGAGGCTGGTTTGACCGCGGCAAAACACTAAACACGTCCTAATTTGAGATATGCCGCAGGGCGAGGCTTCTTTGATCGCGGCGAAAAACCGACTGAGTTTGGCTCAACGTGCGGCAGCCTCATGGTGCAGCAGACAATACTGTGAGGCAGGTACTAAATTTGCGAAGCTGCCGCGCGAGGCATGCCTCGCGCGGCAGCCTCGCAAAGTGGATACGCGTCTTTACACCTGTATTCTAGTGATGTCATTTTTGATTACTTTCGAGTAATCGTTACTATTTTTACTGAAATGTTTCAAAAACGTTTATTTTATTCGTTACTTTGATTACTTTGAATACTTTTAGTAATGGAATATTAAGGTTCTCGTCCAGGTAATATTGTTCATGAGTAATAGGGACTTTACTACTTTTAGTTATGTCTAGTTTTTTTGGGTGGAAATGAAAATGAGCTAGCGAAATTTTACATTGGAAAATTTATAATATATTTTGGTCCAATAATATTTAAGTAGTTATGTATTATTTAGCTGAGGAATAACAATTAACAATACTAATACCACATAATCAAATAAAAAATAAAAATTTACAACTAGTACGCCATATATTTGATTTAATAACATTTAAATGGGTATATATTATTTACCAATATTAAAAAAAGTATACTAAAAATATTAAATTAAAAACAAAAAAACATGGATACATTTCACCGAATTAATTGTAACAAAAACCATTTCTTGTTTATTAAGATAAATTAAATGTAACTTCTTATACCTAGGTGCTCATGCTTAAAGGTTGAGGTATGTAAGTATAATACTGACCAAGGAGAGGCTAATTTTAGAAAAATTGATTACAATTTCCACTTGTTCAGCATTGGAAAATACCTTTTCAGATGGCACGGACGTTGCAACTATACATAAATGCGGCTTTGCTAATTTTGCAATATTAGGATAAATTATGGCCCTGCTTTTCCACAAGCATCGGATCATGTTTCGTAAAAATGAAATCTTCTGCGAGATATGATTTTAGTTGTATTGTTGCCGCTGCTTTTGGGTCAATTTTATTTCTTGTTTGCATTGCCTTTTCAAAATCATACCATATAAAATGTTCTTCTTCGTTATCTACACTTTCAACTATTGTATCCTCAGCATTTTCTTCCGGATTATTATTTTCATTAGTGACTAAACCTGCAACATCGTTTTCCACGCGCTCTTTTGCCATGTTAAAATTATGATTGGAACTAAAAACTTTGGACTTGAATCTGGGATCCAGCAAAGCACATTTAGCCATTAAATTGTTAGTTTCTGTACCTGCAAATCGTTTTACAATTTCTTTTTCATAGTGAATAATTAGATTTAGAGTTTTTGAGTTTGATAATTTTTGAGCTGTATAACTTATGTAACTGATTTGATTTGAAGCAGTCCAAGCATCAGTTGTGAGGCAAATCGAGCAAGTCTTAGCCAACAAAACTTTAGGTTTTTCTTTTTTAGAAATATATTTTTGGCGTAAAAATGAATTTGTAAAAGTGGAGCGACAGGGCATGACATACGAAGGTTCAAGACCACTAAATAAGTCATTGAAACCTTTGTCTTGAACTATTGAAACAGGTTGTAGATCTTTAATTATCAAATTTAAAATTAGGTCATTAATTTTCTGTTTACTTGATAATGAAATGGGCCTAAAGACATGACTCAAAATTAATGTTTGTATTTGACTTTTTTTTTGGAATTGAGATCCCACCAGGATGTGAACCTTCCTTCGATGTCGATGGAGGTGGGTCTGGAGAAACATCCATATCTACCCCTTTCGTAGTTGATGTTTGATTGACCTAGTGAAGGTTCTCCATCTGTTTGTAAAACACAGTTAGCTACACAATTTTAAATTTTTTAAATCATTTACCTTTAGTAGTAGAATATGCAGTAGCACTAGATGTAGATGGTGCCGCTAGCGTTCTTGCACAACAAAGTGGGATGTCAAATGTGTAAATGCCTTTTTAAATTGGATGTTGAACCTCCTATATATGAATATTTGCAGTTGGCACATCCCGCAGATACTATGGAAAAGTGTAGCCAAATTACACTCCTCATTGATGTTTCCTCCATCATAAACCTAGAATTTTTTAAACGCCAATCAACTTAAAGAGTTAAAGAATTAAACCGAGAGTCTAAGAACAAACTTTGCCAAGACTAGATTGCAGTAAGATAGTACAATTATTATTTTAAGACGCTTAGTTATCACGAATCTTTTGGGTTTAGACAAACGGTACTTTTAATAATAAAAAATAGCATCTATGAGTTCTATTGTACTATTAGTACAAGAGAATTATTAGATTCTTTGATTATACACTCATTTCGATAATCGATAATTAAATATTTAGATACTTACCCAAACAGCATTATTCGTACATAGTACGTACATTATTGGTACATTTTACGCCAGTACGTACAGGACGTAGAATGTACGTATATTAGCAGTTGTTAATAGTACGTACATTATTGTACGTATGATATACGTACATTAGCATGTGTTAAAAGTACGTACATATTGGTACGTCTATGTACGTACATTAGTCATTGTTAATTGTAGGTATGTACGTTTTTGTATGTACTGTGTACGTACATTAGAAAATGGTAAAAGTACGTACGTTTCTCTGCCTATTATCAAGGAATAAACTATATAACAGTCTTTGCTATTATGTATCGATTTATAACGATAATTTGAAGGGATGCAAACAATGATTTAAATTTTAACGCAATAATTAATGTTTGGCATTTTAAACCACCTTAATCACGGCCGTCTTTAATCGTACTAAATTAAATATAAACTTTAAATAATTGCAAACAACCAGCTCCTCGGCACATGTACTTATAAGCTGAATTATTTTCAAGTGATTGGATTCCGAGATTGGTTTAAGGTTATTTGAATGCGAACAAAAACCGAACTCTGAACTTTCTGATCACATTCGAACAACTTTAAACCGATTTCGGGGGCATAGAGCCAGGGCCGCCTCAATGTAAAGTTTTCACCCGGGCAAAAGGGTAATTTGGTGCCCCTCCTCAAACCATAGATAACCAAGATGGAGAATAGATTATTAAAAATAACAATGAAATGGAACATTTTATTACAACTTACACATTAACATACATTATGATCCAAAATAAACAAAAAACAAATTATCAGAACTGTTATATACAAAATCATTTACGAGCTTTTTTATCGGCAAAGTCTTTAATAAATGTGTCTATTACTAAATCTATTAATATCGGCAGAGTCTTTACTAAATGTCTATTTCTTGTAGTAGTTCATGTTCAATTGACATCATGGCTAATCCGACTAATCGTTCTTGTGAAATAGTACATCTCAAGTAGTTTTTGATCAATTTTAGTTTTGTAAATGTTCTCTCTGCTGATGCAACACTAACTGGCACTGTGAGAGCAATTCGTAGAGCAACTAAAACATTGAGAAAGTTATCACTCAGGTTTCTCGTTGTAATATAGGTTAATATGTCCCTTGGTTGATTCCCACTGGGCTCAGGTAACAGAGAAAAGAGAACCAATAGCTCTTGATAAAGTTGGTAACGTTCGATGTCAGAGTGATCTCTATTTGTTAGTGCTAACTGCAAATCAAAACAGTTTTTTAACATTTTTATCTCCAGATTTCATTTCGTCATAGACGTCATACATGAATCCAAAAATATCATTGTGACTCTTAAGTTGGGAAAAACGTTCTTTCAATGAATTGATTGCACAGTCCAGGACGTAAAAATAGAAGTGTGTTCTAAAAGCTTTCTTTGGTCCGACATTGCTTCATCTTCACATTCATAGTCAAAATGACGTTTGATTTTTCTTCTTCTTATAACGGACCCAATGTGAAAAGTTGGTTCTACTTCCAGGGTCTCTGCAATTTCTCTACCCTCAACCAATATCTCTTTGAAACCTTTATCAGTTCGTATACCCTCAAAATAACATTGCACCTTTTCAATCATTTGAGTTGCTGTTGAAATATTTTTTTTTCATTCTGAAGTTGTTGGCTAATAAGATTTATCCTGAAGAGTATGTTGTGCCAAATAACTAGGCCACAAACAAACTTCAACTTTTTTATTTTGCGAGCCATTCCAAGAACAGCGTTTTTTCCATATGCATCAGTTCTAGTCTTCTTATATCTCCAGTAATGTATGGTATATCCCACCAGCCTGATACCGGAAGGGTTTGACAGCATCAATGCGATTTTCCTATCTGGTGTCGCTTAAGTGTTTCAAAGTCAACGATGGAATATGTTCTTTTAACACCGACCATCTATAGGTAGACGCAGAGAAGAAATTATATACTTCTTGTAAAATGCTGAACATATTAACCGCTTCACTGCATGACAAAACTGCATCATTGACAACTAGGTTGAGAGAATATGCACTACATGGAACGAAAAAAGCCCGTGGGTTCATGCTTAAAATTCTGTTTTGGACTCCTACATGGCTTCCCTCGCATATTAGCCCCATTGTTGTACCCTTGACCTCGCATGTTAGTTAAAGGTGATTTAAAATCTTTAAGTTGTGACAGAAGGGTCTCTGTCAAGGCTTCTCCTGTAGAACATTCAACAGGAATGAATCCTAAAAAATGTTCTTTAATATCAGGTTCTTTTCCTGGTTCACAACAGACATACCGAATTACTACAGACATCTGTTCGATGTGACTGACATCGGACGTGCAGTCTAAAGTTATTGAAGAGTATGTCCATTTATTTACCTCGTTTAAAATATGCTCTTTAATCTTTAAATGTAGCACCTCAATGATCGCGTTCTGAATATTTTTACCTAGATAATGAACATGCGATTCTTTAGAGGTAGCTTTACTTAAATGTTCACCGATAACCGGGTCGAACTTCCCCACGTACTATTCAAACAGTTTTAAAAAATTTCCATTATTTGTTGAGTAAAGCTTATCACTTCTACCGCGTAGCGCCAAATTCTGTGAACCAAGAAACTCAATCATCAAAACTATTGGCCTGAGCACCTTTTTCTATCGTTCTGCTTCATTTCTAATGACCCTTTGGTTTTCATAATCAATAGTTTTGCCCAAACAGAGTCGCTTACTGAATTCTGTCCATGACTGAAATGCTTTCATGTGCCCTGGAAATCTTTCATGTTCTGACAAGAGTTCAGATAAATGTTTCCAATCAGAATAACCCGAATCAGTAGTTAAAGATGACCAAATAGTACTAAAAAGGCAACAGCAGAAACAAAAAACGACATCTTTTGAAACTGAATAAATTAGCCAGACGCGCGGAATGTCTTCTCCATTAGGAATACGTCGACGATAATTGCTTACAGTAAATCTGCGACCGTTTTTGTTCACGGGAAATTCAATATTTGACATTTTTCTGGCCCACGTTGAAATAGAATTTGACGAATATTGTCAGTAAATAAGCTGACGAGTGACGAGAGAGGGGGGGTTGGCAGCTGACGCATGACATCTAGCGCGGAACATCGTTTTCCTGGGCCGTCCGCGTCGAGTTGGCCCTGGGTCCGGCGAAGTTGCTGGCTGCGCTGAGCTGGGTGTCGGCTGTGTGGTCGATGGCGGCACTTGAGGTGGCGTGTACTCTGTCGTTGACGGATGGGCGGCGTCTGCTGGTGCGAGATAGGCTGGCTTCAGCTGGTCCGTGGATAGCGTTTTGGCTATGCCATTGACGTGCACCACGAACGTGCGGGAGTCGATTCTTCTGATGACCCGATGTGGCCCGTGTACCGCGGCTCCAGCGGCTTTCTGACCGCGTCGATTCGGCGGAAGACGTACTCGCAGGTGGCGAGGTCCTTGAATACGAACGGCTTGTGCTCACTATGCCTCGATGCTGGAACCGGCCGGATGGCACTGAACAGGCGCCGAAGGCTGTCGGCGAAGTCAGCGAGCTGAGCAGGCGGGGATGCTGCCGGTGCGACGAACTCGCCTGGAATTCGTAGCGAGGTGCCAAATACCATTTCTGCTGGGGAAGCTTGTAAGTCCTCCTTGAAGGTGGTACGTAGGCCGAGTAGTACGAGTGGAAGTGCTTGGATCCACGGTGTCTCCGGTGAGCATCTGAGCGCTGTTTTCAAGGTGCGATGCATGCGTTCGACCATGCCATTAGCCTGTGGGTGGTATGGTGTCGTATGGACATGTTTCGCACCGACGATTTGCCCGACTTGGTTGAACAAATTCGCCTCAAACTGGCTTCCTTGGTCTGAGGTGATGGTGCGTGGGGTGCCGAAGGTCGAAATCCACCCATCGATGAGAGCTCGGACCACCGTCGGCGCAGTCATGTCCTTTAGAGGAATGGGTTGAGGCCAGCGGGTGTAGCGGTCAATGATGGTCAGGCAATGCTTGTACCCTTCGCACTCGGTGAGCTTGATGAGGTCCACGTGGATGTGATCAAAGCGACCGTCGGGTGTGGTGAAATTGCCAAGCTCTGCTCGGTTGTGACGGTGTACCTTGGACAGCTGACATGGAGTGCATTGCTTGGCCCAACGTAGCACGTCTTTACGTAGACCCGGTCAGAAGTATTTTAATGCTACGCGCTTCGCAGTAGCACGTCCACTGGGGTGAGAGAGATGGTGGGCCGCGTCAAAGCCTTGGCGTCGAAGTTTGACCGGCAGGTAGGGCTTAAAGGCGTCGTTTACCTCGACGTAGCGCACTGGGTGGCCCTCTATGTCCAACTGGTGGAATTTGAGTCGGGGGCTGGTCAGCAGGTGTGGCAGCTGAGCATCAGTGGCTTGCTCTTCGCTGATGGTTCTGGAAGTGATGGCAGCCGGTATAGAGACAGTCTCCACACGCGAAAGTGCGTCGGCAACCACGTTCCCTTCGCCTTTCGTATAGCGCAGTTGTGTGTCGAACTGGGCTATGTAATCGAGCTGTCTGGTCTGCCGCGGCCGAGGCCTTGTCGGAGCGCTGGGTAAGCGCGAAGGTCAGCGGCTTGTGGTCCGTGAAAGTGGTGAAGCACCTCCCTTCGAGGATGCGCTTGAAGTGTTTTATGCCAGCGAAGATGGCTAGGAGCTCGCGATCGTACGTTGAGTATCGCTGCTCCGTTTCCGACAGCTTCCTGGAGAAAAAAACCTAGAGGTACCCATGTGTCATCGGCTCGCTGCTGGTCCACAGCAGCTCCGATGGCGGTGCTGGATGCGTCGGTGCGCAGAGCTAGTGGGCTCGTTGGCGAAAGGAAAGCGGAAGTGGCTGCAGAGGCAATGCTCTGCTTGCAGAGCTCGAATGCTTCGTCTGCTTGATCCGACCACGTTAGCTTGGCCTTTTTTGCAGTGGTGCCTTTGAGCATCTCGTTGAGCGGCGCCTGGAGTGCGGCAGCATGCGGGATGCAGCGCCGGTAAAAATTTAGCATGCCGGTGAAACGTCTCAACTGCGTGGAATCTGCTGGTTTCTTGAAATCTAGAACAGCCTGGGTCTTGGGTGGCGGGGGCCTGAACCCCTCCTGAGAGACGTGAAAGCCGGCGAAGATGACCTCGGGCTGGGCGATCTGGCATTTCTTCCAGTTGACGTAAAGGTTGGCTTTACTGAGGGCTGTGAGGAGCTGTCGGAGGTGTTGCTGGTGCTGCTCGTGGCTCTGTGAGCAGACGAGAATGTCGTCGAGGTAAGCTCGCACAAAGTCAAGCTCTCTCAACACGTGGCCAATCGTGCGCTGCATTGTCTGTGCAGAGTTACGCAGACCGAGCGGCATGCCGATGAATTCACATAGGCCGAAAGGAGTTGTCACCCCCGTTTTTGGGACGTCCTCTGGCTCAACTGGGATTTGGAAGAAAACTCGGTGTAAGTCGACGACCGAGAAGACGGTTCGTTGAGCATCCTGCAGGAGATCTTCGATGATAGGCAGCGGGAACCGGTCCGGTTGAGTGCATCCGTTGAGCTGCCGGTAGTCGCCTGTGATGCGCCACTCACCCCCATCCTTAGGTACCATATGCAGAGGGCTGGCCCACTGGCTAGATGAAGGTCTGATGACGCCTCGCTTGAGCAGCGTGTCGAACTCCCGTTTGGCTGCTGTTAGTCGTTCGCCGGCAAGGCGGCGCGGTCTGGCGAAAACCGGGGGGCCTTTTGTGATGATCTGGTGTTGTACTGGCATGTCCGATAGGAAGGCTCTCGCTCCGGGTGGTGTCGCTTCCAGGGCGAACCCACTAATGAGCCGCTGGTAGACCTCTCCAATGGGACCTCTGGGAGGTCACGTGTCGATACGGCGCTGATGGAGTGTACAGCTGGCGTTGGGCCTAGAGTGCAGGCTGTGGAGAGGTTGGTGAGCTCGTCCAAGAGTCGCTGGCCACGAAGGTCGATTAGCAGGCCGTGATGCCTGAGAAGGTCTGCTCCGATGATGGCCACCTGCACGCTGGCGATGACGAAGGTCCACTGGTAAGGACGACGTAGCCCAAGGTTTAGTGTTAGCTGTCGTGATCCGAAGGTGGCAATGGGTGTGCCATTTGCCGCTTGGAGAACCAGGCTCTGCTTGTGGAGTGGCTTGTCGACGAACTGTTTTGGGATGATAGATAGCGCGGAGCCTGAGTCGATCAGGAGTCGGATGCTGGTGGCACGATCCCTGACATAGAGGCGGTTTTCTGTGGGAGCGCCGGCAGCTACCGCCGAAAAGAGCGCCGGCTGTTTTAGTTTCCCGGACGTGTGGTGGCTTGGGTCTCAAAAGAGCAGGGCTTCTTGCACCTGACGGCTGTAGCGCCGAAGGTGGTATGATACCAGCAGTGGCCAGTCCGGGGATCCGGGCCAGGTGTAGCCGAGCGGTCCTGTCTTTGTTGGTCGCTACGTGACATTGGACGGCCTCTCTGTGAGCCGTGGTTTTCCGGGCCTGGACGTTGCAGCACCTCGCGCAGTAGGCAGGTTATCTGGACCATCGATTGCTGGAGGGCAGCGAGCTGAGCTGAGGTTGTCTCCGAAGGCTGGAATGTCTGGGTAGATTCCGGTGTTGGAACAGGCGGCCGCGCCTGTTTGAACGAAGTCACCAAGACGGCTGGAGTCATGTCTTGGATCTCATCTGCGACTTCTGCAAGCTCATCGACAGACTGCTTCTTCAGGACCAGCAGCATGCGCCGGGTTTGTTGTGGCAGCAGGTCGAGCCACTTGACGCGCAAGACGTCGTCTCCGACCCGCGACCCTGCGAGAGTGCGCATGTGTCGCAGTAGCTGCGAGGGTCGTTTGTCGCCCAATTCGACGCCGGTGAGCAGTTTGTGCAGCTGCGCGTCGGGCGAGTCTGTCAAGCGTGCGAGGATAGCAGCTTTTAGGGCTTTATACTTGTCCGACGCTGGAGGTGCACGAACGATATTCGAGACGTCGGCGATAGTGTCGTGGTCGAGCGTCGACAGCACCAAATAGTACTTCGTCGCGTCTGCCGTGATACGTTGCACCTGGAACTGAGCCTCTGCTTGAATGAACCAGAGCTGGGGGCTGGCTCTCTAAAAGGAAGGCAACTTGCAGTGGGTGACTGCGTTGACCGGCTGCGCAAACTGTCGGTTCGCGTTGTTCGTAGCTTCGCTGGCCTCAGCCGGGTGATCTGAGGCTGTAGTGCTGCCCTCGGCGTCGCCCTCCATCGCGGTGTGGCGCTGCGTGCGTTTACCCTCGGCGAGCGGGCGGAACTGACGTAGGAAGATACTTCCGGCGTCGAGAGAAGATGGCGGCAAACACGCGGTGAACACACAAAAATGGCCCCCTCGGTGCTTCCGTGTGGGGCTGGAGTGGCGCACACTTGAGCACAAAGAAGACTCTCTTGAGGGCTCTGTTTTCTAGGAGAGCCGACTGTTTCTCCGTGAGAGCTGACTGTTTCTCCGCGACAGTACCGAACGAACACTGCACGTTTGTTTACTTCTTTCTTCGTCTTGGGTCACCAATTTGGATACTCCGGGCTTTCCCGCGTGGGTGAGGAAAGGCAGGGTCCAACAATAATTCTCCTAATTCGGATTTTCAACTTTTATTCGGGTCGAGGGAATAGAGACGCCATACGTGTCGCGCGAGTGACCAGAGAGAGAGGGAGGTTGGCAGCTGACGCATGACATCTAGCGCGGAACATCGTTTTCCTGGGACAGGTCTTGCCGCGGGACGAGAGTTTGTGTTTGTTTCCTTCTGGAGCGCGGGGCGACCAGTGGCGTGGCAGGAGGCGCCACACAACTACAACTATATTATAACAATAAACTACATATTGAGGTTTAGATTAGAATGTTTCATTAGGGCTTTCATATAAAATTTTCTATCTGTTATTGACTTTCTCATTTTTTATTTTTTTATGTTTATTTCTTAAGTTTTTAAATTTAGTTCTTATGTTTACCATTCTTGATCTTAACCCTTAACTGGTATACCTTTATTTTATAACGTAACTGGTATAATGGGGTCGCAGGTGAGCCCAATTTAAAATCGATATAAAACTACAATTCTTTTTTGTATGGAAAGGAAATAATCTAATTTATTAACATAACAATTGTTATATTGTGGTAAGGAAACAAAAGTAGTTTCTTAAAGTAACAAAAAATATTAACATTAATAAAAACAAAATTTTCACAGGCTTTTGCAAAAGTAGCCCCAAAACTCACACAGACATTTTCAATACTCCAAAGTGGCCCATTTTTCTTTCCTTAGTCTTCATCGGACGACCTGAAATGCAAAAAACCATGATTAGGACGTTGGTAAAAAGATTACAGTGACGTTCGCTCCTACATTTCCAGTGCTGTGATGCAGGCATTACAAACAAATCTCTGTTCAGAGTGTTGCTTGCAGACGGGTTTCCGACATTTTGAATACGTCATTTGGTCTTTCTATCCTTGGATCGTAGGCATACAGAGCTTCTCGTTCATTTTGGAGGAGCAGGTTGCAAATCAGTGGCGTCGGGTCGACCTGGTTCTGCTATCCCAAGAACTTTCCTTATCATGGT
This sequence comes from Cryptocephalus moraei, assembly GCA_946251905.1. Classification (NCBI taxonomy): domain Eukaryota; kingdom Metazoa; phylum Arthropoda; class Insecta; order Coleoptera; family Chrysomelidae; genus Cryptocephalus; species Cryptocephalus moraei. The sequence continues at coordinate 17,463,816 of OX276459.1, forward strand.
TTGCAGTTCTTTGGAGATATTCAGAGAAAGCCGTTCTTGTAAGTGTTGTAGTAGAGACTTTCCCAGTAATATGTTAAATTTTCGTCGGGTTATTTGTTGTTCTATATTCGCAGCTATATACATTATACGAAAGTTTACTCTCGAGATATTTATCATAGCATCGATATATTTATCATAGCAAATTGTTAGAGGCCACCTGCGACTTCTGCTACAAGAATAGCTTGCGCATTTTTGATCCAGACTATCTACACCTGATTTTGTAGAGTTATAAAATTCATTAATTTCTGGTTTATTATTTTCCATATTTACAACATTACTATGATGCATTGAAGATAACAGTAATACACCCCTGTTTTTTTTTTTGGAATAAAGGAAACCAGTGTTCTGTCCCCAGTAAAACCAAATATTGAACTTTGTGCAATGCGGGTTTTGTTGGGCTGAAACTGTGGAGGTATGTCTCTTTTATTTTTTCTTATAATTCCGACGTACGTTAAACCCCTTTGACTTAAGTTCAGACACTAATTCGTTTGAGGTAAACCATTTATCTTCCGTAATATTTCTATTCGTGTTTTCAATTGGTGAAACAAGATCCAATAGTCTAAAGTGGGGATAGATAATTTTTTTGGGTTTCTTCTTAAAACACTCTTGCCAGTATAAATAAACGCATTGCTAAGGTAATGAGTTTTAGCATCACATAGGCACATAATCATCCACCCATATTTGGTAGGTGTACTTTTCATATACATCCTAAATTTGCATCTTCCCCTGAGAGGCACCTTCATTTCGTCAACAGTCGTAAATTCCGAGCATGTGTAGTTGGCACTGCAATTTTTAATAAAATTTGAAAACACTTCAGAAATTGGTAGCTGGTTGCTTTCGCAGGCCTAGTGCCTGAACGATGTGTTCCGATAGAAACGATTCTTCGGCGCCAGAATCCAGCAGCGCTCGGGCAGTTATCGCATGGCCTCCAGAAGCTTGGATAGCAACGCAGGCTGTGGACAGGAGTACATTCCCTCTACTTGGTATACCTCGGCTAGGCTCAGCAGCAGAGAGATGCAGTGGTGTGGTGAGTTCTGTCGACAGCTACCGTAGCGACGACAGGTGAAGAAGAGGGCGAGGCAGGCGAGGGCGAGACGGACGCTGGCTCGCGTAGTTTGATATAGTGAGCAGCACCACATTCAAAGCAGCGGCCTTGAGAGGGGCAGGAAGCTAGCAGGTGTCTTGGACTAAGACAATTGCAGTATAGCCTGGCTTTCTGCATATGGACTTGTCGCTCCTTCAGAGAGGCTGAAGCAAAACGAGAACAATGATAGATTGAATGTTCACCTTTGCAATAGGTACAGACGGCAGAGGGTCTGGGACTATGCGTTGGTGGCAACGTGGATAGAAGCCCCTGGGGAGCGGAGTGGATGTGGTCGATGACTAGCAGGCCGTCTCTCTGTCTTGGACGACGAGGTCGCATGGGACTTGGCGTTGGAGACTGGAGAAGGGGAGCGTCTGTTGAAGTCGGCGCGATCCAAAGTGCGCACCCTGTTCTCGAAGAAGGTCCGGAACTGCTGATAAGTTGGAAAGTGGTCCTGCTGACTTGCCTTCTGCTCAAGTTCTTTAGCCCAATCGATTCGGGTGCAGGAGGCGAGCTTGCTCTCTATGAAGAATCTAAGGATATCGTCCCACTTGTCAACTGGCCGTTGGAGATTGGTCAGCACGTTGATGCTCTCGTTCGTAGAGTTCAGGAGCAGGTTAATGTGATAGGTGTCTCCTTGTCAGCAGCCGGGAGGTTCGCTAGCTTTTGGAGTTGAGTCGACAAGCGCAGGAGTCGATCATCGTAACGGCGACACAGAGTACTACAAGCAGTGGTAAAGTTATCGGCAGTCATCTGAATCCCACTGAGTTTGGATGCAGCCTCGCCCTCAAGGCACGAGAGGAGATGATGAAACTTCACGATAGACGGTATCAACTGCTCAGAGAGTACTAAAGCTGTGAACCCTTTCCTTGGAGCTTTCCCAGTGTCGTTGCTCGCCATCGAACTTGGGTAGTTAAGCTTCATAAGAGTAAGACAAGGCGAACCAACAGCTGTGATGGATTGATTACCTGGGGAATCCTCAGCTCGAGTTGATAGAGCCTGTTGTTTATCCTGAAGCCAAGCAGTGGCGTCCAAGTATGCATTGCAGGTCTTCTGGGAGATGTCTTCCTTGAAGTAACTTCGTCCCTTAAGTGAATCGTTTTCTCGTTGCAGAACTAGGTCATTGGAATAGAAAGATGACCAGTAAGTATCCCAAAGTCGGCTGCGAGACGCATAATCGTTAGAAGTTAAAGCCTTGGTGACTTTGCACTTCTTTGTGTTGTCGATGAAGTTGGAGATAATTGTGTGAAGAACCTTTTGGTCTTTCATGAGCGTTTAGAAATCGGCCATGGCGGCGATTAAAAGCGGTAACGACAATGAGGCACGTAGACGATGGTCGTAGCTGGACGACGAAGTGGATGCGAAGTTTCGACGAAGTAAACAAACGTCGACGAACGAGAGACGATGTGACGTCAGGTACAAGATGGTGGATGCACGTTTTCCGATGTCGATCTTCTTGAATTGAATGGGAGTACGAACTGCGGCTTTCCAAATACTAATCCGATAACACGCACGAATCCGGGATTCGCTCGATCCGACTGGAAGGACCCAAAAAAATTTTTAAGCCGGGATCAGCGACACAATAAAAGTTGATAGCTCCCAAAAAAAGATTTATTAACCGTTTCACAAAGAATCGGCAGATTCGCCGCGATCGGTAATTAAGAGTAAAAGCACAACCGTAAACGTACAACAGATTAAAGTGAACGAAAAACAAGAAGAGATAAGAGTCACACACCGAACGCTAAGGATAAGTATTCTCCAACCTTTAGATCCTTACTTCTTACTGTTACTGAATTAACTGAACTGTTGGTGCTCGCGTCTCACACACTCGCGTCGGTCCGGTCAGAGACGGCAGTATGATGTCGCTTGCGGCGAGGCGCGAAATACACAAAACCACCAATACAAAACACTATAACCTAATTAAACAGATCCATCAAAACCAAACTCTAGGACTTAATCAAACACGTCCACCGAAACAAAACTCTAAAACCTAATCAAACATATCCACCGAAACAAAACACTAAAATCTTATCAAACATCTATAATAAATGAACAAACAAAGCGGAAAGGCTTATGTCAGTCTCCGCCCTTGCACTTAGAAGACTTATACCTCAACCTAGAACACGGTGCAGCGGTATTCTTACTTTAACCCGATGATTGGCCCCTATACTGCAGAGCCTTACTACTAAAACTCAAACACAGGCTTCAAAAACAGCAAAAGGTATAAAACAGACTAACTAATTACTCAAAAACAAAAAGCTGAAACCAACAGAAACGGGAGAGCTGAGAGCGACTTTCGCAACTGCAGTTAGAGGACTTGTAGCTCAACCTAGGACACGGTGCAGAGATATTTTCTTCCTTACCTAAACAGGTGGCCCCCTACTGCAGAGCCTTACTAATAATAAAGAGAAATCCAAATAAGCTACTCCAATAACTAATAACTAAACAAACCTAACTAAAGAGCTGAGCGCCACCTCTTTCTTTTTAAATGGAAAGAACGAGGATAAAATCCAATTACTTACTCAAATAAACTAATTGGAACATTTCCCTGATTCTGATAAACTTGACTTATTTAATTAACTTTCGAACTTATTACCAAAAAGACCAAATTTTAACTCAATTAAATCCATCTGAGTGGATTCTAAAATACAAAGATTAAACAAATATCCGAATCCGACTGACAAAAGTAGGTAATCCGAAAAGTCTTACGCAACAAATTCCAATTAATTTTGGACCCGTACGCGATGGCTTAAATAAACAAACGAGCCAAAGTAAACAGGCGGAAAAATATACCGCAAAGCATGAACCTATTATACCTCGAATCGTTCACACAAATAGACCGACTATTAATAACACAAACTACTAACATAACCCAAAACATTCACTCTTATTTAACAAACACGTTGACTGAATTTTGAAAATATCAGGATTTGTTGACAAACCTTTGCTTTACAAGCAATTCAGATTTCGTTCTATCACAAATCTAGGATAAATACATAAAGTCCGAACGATACAAAAGTCTGAAAAAATACACAAATACAAAATAATCTTGACAATACTCAATCAAACCACCTTTTTGATTTTCTTTTCGTAAATGGCCCCACGTTGGTAAGCGCTAGTGGAACGCATGAATTTTCGTACTTACTTATTTAATTCTTAGATATTCCTTGGCCGGCTAGCACGAACTAATAAATGACTCAGGTGTGGTCGAAAAGAAATATCAAAATCTGATTATAGCTGTTTAAGTTGAGTAAGTCAGATAACCAAAACAATAACTCAAAAATGTCCAAATACATATTCCAAAAATTCATAATGGAGTAATCTACACATATACCCAATATTAGGTGCGGTGGTGGTTTAAGGTTTATTCAAGTACACTGTCTGAATTACAATTCACAAAAGCAGTTGCGTTAGGTCGGTTCGGATGCAAACGAACGAGTGTGTCGGATGTCGCTCCAATCGCTCGCTCTCCCCACCCAGGTTCCCTCCTGGGAAGCAGTAGCGGCGCAGGGGTTGGGACGGTCCATAACACTCGGCCATCCTGACTGCCATTCGTCCTCGAATGAGTCCCCTGCAAACGAGAAGGAATTAGAAGCACATAATGGACAAATGTTTCCAGGAACATTGCAGATTAAAAAAAATTTCTTTCTCCTGCACTATTCCCGGACCGCATTCATGTACTTTCTTTGCCTTATACTGGCTTTCCCACTTTTCTTGTTTTAATTGAACCTATGTACCTGTGCTCTAACAACTGAGCCTACCACTATTTGTGCTCTAACAACTGAGCTTGCTATCGTTTGTGCTCTAACAACTGAGCTTACCACTACTCGTGCTCTAACAACTGAGCCTACCACTATTTGTGCTCTAACCCCTGAGCTTACTACCGTTTGTGCTCTAACAACTGAGCCTACCACTATTCGTGCTCTAACAACTGAGCTTACCACTATTGTACCTGCTACATGGAACCATGGAACGGTTTCATGTGTTCTACGTTGACGACTGCTTCGTAGGGAATCTGCGACCGTGTGGTGTGCACGTCTTCCTTGACCCGGTAGGAGTTGTTTCCCAATGCTGCCACTAGTGTAAAAGGTCCCCTGTATTTAGGTAGCAGTTTCTTGCTCTCCTGATTAGCTGGATGACTGTTGATCCTAGTAAGAACCAGGTCACCCACAGCGAACGCGCTAGCCTTACACCGTTTCTTGTTGAAATAGTGGTCCTGTTTTATTCGATTCTGTTCCAGGCGTTGATAAGCTTCGTCACGAATCCGAGCAACGTCTACCAGCTCGGGTTGCTCGTCTTCGACCAGTAAATCTGTATTGGCGCGTAATCTTGCACCAAACAGAAGGTCAGCTGGAGTCTGCTTCGTGGTTGAGTGTACAGCACTATTTATGCCTTGCTGAATTCGTGTCAGTTCTTCATCCCAGGTTTTCGAGGATTTGTTAAAGTTGCAAGATGACAGGGCATCAAGTATCGTTCTATTTGCCCTCTCAACCTGCCCATTGCTTCGTGCCATACCCACTGACGCAACGTATATTCGAATTTGTCGTTGGCTACAAAAGTTTTTGAACATGGTGGACGTGAAAGCCTTGTCTGCATCGCATCTAATACGACTCGGATTAGCAAATATTGCAAATATTTCCTCTAAAACTTTAATTACGTTACAGGCTTTCGTGTCAGGTATAGGTCGTATAAAAGTAAATTTTGTGAATGCATCCACAATGTTTAGAAGATAAGAGTTACCGCTATTAGTCACTACAAAGGGGCCAAGATGGTCCATATGGAGTGTGTGGAATGGTCTCGCGAACTTGGGTAGGGAGGAGAGATATCCAGGCTTTTTGCCTGATGGAACTTTATGGTAGAGTCACGGCAAGCAAGAACCGATATGCTTATTCACAAACCTCCGCATTTTCGGAAACCAATAATTTAGGCGAATTCTTTCTAACGTTTTTGATAGTGCAAAATGACCTACGTCATCATGATTCATTCTCACAATTTGCCAGCGGCATTTCTTGGGGACAACCCAGCGTCTGCCGAACGGGGTGACATGGTAAACCCGGTTGCCGCGTAGGTCGTAATCATTAAAAATTGCTTTGTTTGCGTCCTTGTCACCTGAATATAATATTTCTCGTATTTCGGAAATTTTGGGGTCTTGGCTTTGGGCATGTAGAAGCCAGTCGTCTTCTGAAATTTGAGAGACAACTTCGGTCATTGAGAATGTCAATGGAGGATTGCGACTGAGGGCGTCAACATTTCTCATGCTGCTTCCTGGTCGATGCTTAGTTGTAAATTGAAAATCTTGGAGAGATAATATCCATCTCGCGATTTTAGGGACCGTGGACTGACTACATAGCGAATTTTTACAGCGTTGCAGTCAGTCACTACAACGAAGGGTGTCCCGATTAAATATCGGCGAAAACGCTGCAGGGTGCAAACAACAGCTAATAATTCCAATTCGTAAGAATGATAGTTTTTTTGTTCATATGAGGGAAAAGAAAGTCTTCACCACCATCGAAAAAGTTTTTAATTAAAACAGGTGACCGGTTTCGGCCGTAGCCATCATCATGATGACGGTGGTGGTTTAAGGTTTATTCAAGTACACTGTCTGAATTACAATTCACAAAAGCAGTAGCGTTAGGTCGGGTCGGATGCAAACGAACGAGTGTGTCGGATGTCGCTCCAATCGCTCGCTCTCCCCACCCAGGTTCCCTCCTGGGAAGCAGTAGCGGCGCAGGGGTTGGGACGGTCCATAACACCAAAATACTAAAATACTGAAGAGTTCGCAAAGTAATAGCAGAAAACCATGGTGCCGGTGTAGTGTGCGGTCTACGTGCTCTTTTGCGATCTACCTGTTTTGTTTTCGGTTCATTATGCGGTCTACCCAGAATTGCCGTAATCATTCCCCTTAATGCCCTTAATCTGCTTATCTACCCGTTTGTTAAATGAATATTGAACATTTTCTCGGGATCGGGGCCATTTTTCCAAAATGCTCCGATAACTACTTTACTTTCGGTTCATTATGCGGTCTACCCAGAATTGCCGTAATCATTCCCCTTAACCGAAGCTGAGCTGGTGTTCTAGGTGGAACCCCCAAAAATTGAAACACTCGTTTCAAAATCCAATCTTTAATCATTCAGCCGACGTTTCGTCCCTGATCAAGGACATATTCATGGCGCTATAATGGTGTAGGTAAGTATATGATATAACAATTTTTTCAAAAAAACTTACATTTTACAGGTACAAATAACATTTAAAGCCTTATCTAGTGTAAGATGGAAAGGTCAAAAGAAAAAAAAAAAAAGGATATATCAAGATAAATTACACATTAATAAGCACAACAATGACCATTCGGGCTTGGTTGATCACTCCCTAACTATGGATCATACATTCGATTTTGATAATGTTTCAGTCTTGGAAAGAGAACCTAATTTTTACAAGAGATTAGTTTTAGAAGCGTTACACATTATGTTGACACCCAACAACGTCAATAGACAACATGATTTCCATAACATTGCTAAGCAATATAAATGTGTATTTGATCAATTATGATTTTATCCTTCTGACAGAATAACTAGGGACTGTGACGCAATACCCATCTATTCCTCTTCGAGTTCGCAGTTCTCTGTTTTGACAACAACTCGTTCAAGTCCTGCACAACAGATGGCACCTAAAACATGAAAAATTTAAATATTGGTGGGAAATGTAACAACCAAAAAAATGAATAAAAATTGTCACCCAATTGGGGGCCCCAGAGAGGACGTTCGGTTTCTCATTGTGTGCTGAAGATTGCTCGTGTAAGGGTTTCTATTCTTGATCTCAAGAATAATGGCCCATTTGTGATCTTGGTCCATCATTGTGAGCAAAGAACTGTTGTGAATCTTTTGACCATTCCATCGCACACTAGATAAGGCTTTAAATGTTATTTGTACCTGTAAAATGTAAGTTTTTTTGAAAAAAATTGTTATATCATATACTTACCTACACCATTATAGCGCCATGAATATGTCCTTGATCAGGGACGAAACGTCGGCTGAATGATTAAAGATTGGATTTTGAAACGAGTGTTTCAATTTTTGGGGGTTCCACCTAGAACACCAGCTCAGCTTCGGCTCCTGACCCCGAGAACATCCCAACATTCCCCTTAACCCTTAAACGGCTAGCGTTTCTTATACGTAACGCTAAAGAAGTAATACAAAACGTGATAACACCGCATCATTGTTATTGTGAATGACGTGAATATTGGTTGGTTTGTCGTTGAAAGCCGACGAAACAACATAGTGAAGAGAGTTTACCAGTTGGTGCAACCAAATTATAGAAATTAGGTGCTAAACTTAACCTTATTTTTTAAGGCGGTGAAAAATGGACTTGCGACTAGAGTAAGTTTTGTCTACCTTTTGATTTTAGGTTATGATTTAATTTATTAATAAATTATACTGGTAAAATAGTCAGTCTTGCATGCCATGTTATATTTTTTATAAAATCTAACGTCAATTTTTTTACATAAGGCTGTAAAAATGGGTGTTACCTTTTGGTAACGCTAGCTGGCTATGGTATACAAAATATTGTAAATTTTTAAATCGATGTTTTCTTTTTAGACGTGGATTTACTTTGGAAGAAGCAATTCAAATAGCATACGATGATGATATTGATGTGCATGAAATATATATTGAGCCTCCTGATGCAAACATACTGACGGACGAAGATTCCGGCGAGGAGGATGGTGGCGGATTACTGGATAATCTTAGTGGGCGGCAATTATTACCAAAAGCTGAGTTAGTGCTTCGAAGCAAAGTTGTTGTTGATGAAGACGAATCGGAAGAAATGTTAGAGCGTCCAAATAATGGTACTAATCAAAACGATGTTATTTTGCGCCCAGGACTGGAAAAGATAACATGGATCCAGGGGGACTTTGTGGAAAGAACAAGATCATTTTCTAAACCAGATTATAGCAAATATGAAAACAAAAGTTATTTGGAAATATTTGAGGAATTTTTAGATGACGAAGTAATTGAATTGCTTGTCGAAGAGTCCAATAAATATGCTCTTTTCTGTAACCAACCAAATCCAAATATATCCAAAGAGGAAATGAAATGTGCAATCGGAATTTTGATTGTTACAGGCTATAATGAGTTGCCAGGGCGAGATTTCTACTGGGATTCTAAATTGGACATAAAAAACTCCATGGTCTGTGAGTCTATGAGAAGGGACAGATTTCGCCAAATCATAAGAAATTTGCACTGTGCTGATAACTTGCAGCCTAACCTTCAGGACAAAATGTGGAAGTTACGGCCGCTAATGGATTTGCTAAAATCTAAATTTATCAAAAATTGGATTCCAGAACAAGAATTGGACTACGACGAATCCATGATTAAATATTCTGGAAAGCATTCGTGCAAACAATTTATACGAGGCAAGCCGATAAGATTCGGTTACAAAATGTGGTGCCTCAATTCTGCCTCCGGTTACTTGGTAAACTTCGATATGTACCAGGGAAAAAATCCAAAAGCAAACACTGTTTATGAAGACCATTTTGGAAAGTGTGCTGCTCCATTCATGAACATGATAGATGAGTTTCCTGAAGACATGAAGACGCTACCTTTTAAATTTTACTTTGACAATCTTTTCACTAATTTTAATTTACTGTTCAACCTAAAAGAAAAGGGTTACTACGGTACTGGAACGATGAGAGAAAATAGGATACCAAAAAGTTGTCAATTGTTGCAGAAGAGTCAGATTGCTAAAACCAAGAAACGGGGAGATGTGGTTTCAAATATTGATAAAGAGGATGGAATAATTTTAGTTAAATGGATGGACAATAACGTGGTGACGGTGGCGTCTACAATTCATGGTATTAATCCAACCATTCCTGTAAAACGTTAATCTAAGGCTGAAAAGAAAATTGTTCATGTACCGCAGCCCCGACTAATTTTCGAGTACAATCGCTGCATGGGTGGCACAGACTTGATGGATCAGCAAATATCGAGATATAGAATTTCTATCAGACGGAAAAAGTGGTGGTGGGCCATTTTCACTTGGCTTCTGGATGCTGCCATAACAAATGCGTGGTGCATTTCCAAAAGATGCAAGCATTTGTCACCTCTTACGCAATTAGAATTTCGAAAAGAAATTGCTCAATCATATCTCGCAAAATTCGCTGTTGCACCAAAAGGAACTGGGAAGCAAAGGACTGCCAAATCAAGTGTTACACTCAACAGGGTTTCGGACAATCTAAGATATGATCGACTGGACCACTTGCTAACCAATATTCCAAATAATAAAAGACGTCGTTGTGCTGGAGAAGGATGCATTACTAGTACCCGCACCATGTGCAGTAAATGTGATGTGGGATTGTGTTTACAATGTAACATAATTTTTCACAAAAACTAGTAATGTTGCCCTCGTATTTTTTGTATGCCATAAACGGCTAGCGTTACTTATATGTAACATTGGTTTTTGAAAAAACTTTTATTTTTTTATAACAAAAAAATTGTAAATTCTTTAATAATAAACCATTTTTGATAAATACATTGACTTTTTATAAGTTTTATCAAAAAAAAATCATTCTCGCCGTTGAAGGGTTAATGCCCTTAATCTGCTTATCTACCCGTTTGTTAAATGAATATTGAACATTTTCTCGGGATCGGGGCCATTTTTCCAAAATGCTCCGATAACTACTTTACTTTCGGTTCATTATGCGGTCTACCCAGAATTCCCGTAATAATTTTTGTAAATTTGGAAATAAATATTTTTCATTTATTGAATTAGGTCTTTAACTTGCTTAAGTCTTATACTTTGCATCAAAGAGTGAGTAGATCTCATAGTTAACCACATAAAGTAGGGTAGATCGCAAATTAATAGGTAGACCGCATACTACACCAGAAGACGGGAGGTAGACCGCATACTACACCGGCACCAAAACCATAATTTACTAAAGTTTGTTTTTAATTCATGGGGAGATCGATCGATTAGCGCAACACAACAACGAAAAACACTACCTTTTGTATGCCCACACTCGACGTCGGAGGCGTGAGGGCTGGGCGGCTCGGCGTCAACAGGGGAGAAAAGCCTGTTTGGCTTTCGGTGACTCCTGGCCGTGTAGTCGCTGATTACGGCCCTGAAGGCGGACGACGGGCGCCGAAAACTCACTCCTAGAGCGCCGATCGGGGACGGCTCGTGGCCGGAACGTTGTATCTCGTCTCCCGGCGGCACATCCGACAAATTTAGCGATGCACCAGGAAGAACGTTCATCACTCGCGGATCGATCACCCATCGATCTCGTCGCGGCTTACACTATCGCGCACTGCGCAGGCACAGATTACACCCTTTGGGACCCTTACATCCGGCCCAGCCGTCTCAACGTCTGAACCCTTTCGAGATTCCGAGCTAAGACCCTCCTCTCTCTCTGCTTTTGCTACAACTCACCCCCACTTATGACCGGAAATGAGGTCTTGACCAATTACTGAATTTTGAGAACCCTGCTCTAAACATTATCGACCAATCATCGTCATTTAAAATCCCCACGAGGTAACTAGTATTCTCCCTCTCTACAATACGTTTCATTCCCTTAGCACGTGATCATCCGTTTTAGAATTCTCAAAATACCAATTTTCCTAAGGTAAATATTGCGTAAGAACCTTCATGAGATTGTAAGTGGCGACACAAAGACTCGTTTTCCTGGCAAAAAATGATAGACATATCTCAAGTAAATAATCTCGGACTTCGCTTCGAAGTTCGGTTGCAAAGCGAAAATTTAAACCGCTTGTAAAACCGAGCCAAATTTACTGAGAGAAAATCGTAACGCAACAACCCCCAAACGGCAAATCTCGTAAACACCTGCAAAAGACCGTTAAATTTCCACGTGTAAGACGTATTCGCGAAGAATTGCACGTGGGGTAATAACTCACTTATTACGCGTAGGAATACCCCTCCGATAGACAGTAGTGGTGTAATTAATGGGGGGGGGGGGGGGTCACGTGAATGAATGAGTCACTACCAAAAAAGTTAAAACCCCCCAAAACCGTTAAATCCACTTCTTTAGTTATGGATGCTTAAGTGGCCGTTATGGATGAACCAGAACGAGTTGATGGGATCGCTATAATGGAACCAGATGCTCAGATGGGTGATCCAGATAGATTGATATGATTGAAATACAAGTCGAAGAGAATGTCAGAGTTTTCACCTGAGGGATTTAGGGACTTTCTCGGTTTTTGTGTGGATATCATCGAAGAAGAAGTAGGAAATTATTACATATCTAGAAGATGTGCCGATGCGAACATTTGGATGAATTATTGGAAGGAGGGGGATGGAATAAAGCAAGTTATTATGGGGCGAGTCCTTCATGAAATAGGACATCTTAGAGATCAAATCATTCGTACCGATACAAGCATTTTGTATAGTATGTTATCGAAATTCGAAAAATAAACACTTTTTTTTTACTTGCTTTAATTCATTTACCTGCCTATATAATGAGAAGTAATGCGGAAAAGTGTGCTCTCTCTAGCACCTGTATAAGAGAACAATCATGTGTGAGTCATGCGAAATAACCCAGACGTTTGTCGAGAACCCCCACATTTTTAAAGACGTTAACTTTTGTTTATACTTTCGACATTCAAACATATGGTTAATTTTATTCATTAATTCCACTCCATATTTGCAAAAAATAAATCCATATTTGAATCTGAAATGACGTACTTTTTTTCTTCAGACTTTTTCCAGGCTAAAGACCGACAGAAAAGACACTATTGTACTTAACGGGAGTGTTTAAAGCAGTACTGCTCTAAAAAAAATTTGTCAAGTCAGTTTTATAAAAATAAATCAAATTAATTAAAATTAGAAAAATATTCAAAAAATTCAAATGTTTAGATCAACCCTAAGCAACTACTTCCCTGGCAATATACCTCATCGTTATTGAATTACATTTTCATTGAATTGAATTGAAATACAAATTCATTTATGAAGCAGAACCCGTAAGAGTTCACATAATTAACGTGAGAGGAGTTACGGTGTGTTGCGTACAACTATATACGTCCTCCACATTATATTTCCTCTCGAATCGTTTAACAGGAAGATTTAATATGAAATTGCTACGTATCCCAGTAGTTTAGTCGGTAGAATACCTCATGCGATATCATGGAGACCCGGATTCAATTCCCGGCTGAGCTACAACCCTTTTTCAAAAATTCTCTTAAATTTATTTAAATTAAAAAAATATTACTCAAACCTTTAGAAGTCAGGCTTCTGCCTGAAGGAAATTTAAACTTTTTCTAATTTTTTTTGTTTTGGAACTTTTTTCTGATTTAAATTTACACAACTCTCAAAGTATACATACGTGTATCGTCAATGAAATTATTTAGAATCGGGAAGAATCTTTTCCGAAATACATACTAGTAATGAAATCTGCTCTAGACATCTGATTAGCTTGAAAAAGGAGCATATGTTCACGAAGATATTGTTCCTGTTCGATAGTTTTGGAAGACTTCTTTTTATTACTCTTCATTTTAATATACATCTCGCATTGGACATATAGTAAGGCCTCTATGAACAGAAATATATTCGGGTTTGAAGATTTATGTGAAATGTGAAATAAATTTACAGTTGTATTTTGTCACTGGTCCAACACGTCGTGTTTTTGAGGAGCTTCTATTTTTAATAATGGCCCTCCAATAAATCTCATATTGGCGATATACAGTGGTCAAATCTATGTAATGTCATACAACTCTTTCCCACCTAAAATAGCCATGATTATGTCCATAATATGTAGGGTTGCCATATTTAAAATCTGGCAACCCGGACAAAAAGCGTGAAACAACCGGATTATGAAACTTAAAACCCGCACATGTCAACTTCTTTTTATTTCAAGATACTCATTAAATAAAACTGTTTTAGTTGTCATAAATCAACTTTTAATTCATTTTTAACCAACTTTAAACTAAATCTAGTCTTCTTGAGAAACAAAACAAACAATCAAAACTAAATATGATAGTTCTAAGAAACTGTCAGCAGTCTTACATTTTTTATTTCTATTAATAAAACAAAAATAAACTCTTAACAATATAAAACCTTAGGTTTGAGAAACTATCAGCATTCTTATATTTTTAATTTCCTTCAATAACATTCAAAAAAAAGCAACTCTGTTTTAATAAATTTATCATAGAGCTAAGACACATTGGTCTTTCATTTTTAATTCATTTCAGATTTTCGGTATTTATCAGTCTTTATTCTTGTTCTTGTCCTTTATTTATAATGCTCTGAACATTCAATGGTAAGAAATTTTCTTTAATTCTGTCGCCCAAACCTTCGTTAATGGAGGCAAGTATGTATCTTGTTTCAAGGATAGAATTATCACTTTTTTTTTCTAATTTCTCTATTTTTGAATGTACGATGTGCATAACAGAGTGTATAAGAAACAAATAGGCCTCTGAGGGAGGATTTTCAAAAAACTGTTTAATTAAAACAGGTGGCCTTTCCAGGTTTTCGAAATAATCCTTTAATGGAAGGTAGCGCTTCAAATGTCGCTCAATACCTGGAAACAGACTTAACCAACGCGTCTTGGAAGGGTAGAGAAGCTGTTTGTATTCGATATCAGCTGTGTTACAGAATTCTTTAAGGGGTTCGATTCATACCGTGTAAGTAGCAAAAAAATTATCCTTTTTTAAGATTATAGATTCAGCGTCAACTGGCAGTAAATCACATCCGTGGTGCACTGCGTTGTTAATAACGTGTGCAGAGCAACCACACCAACTAAGTTCAGACTTTGCTTTAGTTTATGGAAAACATTGTTGATCCCATGTTCTATTCCACCGAAGTTTGTGTTACAGTTGTCTCCAGCAAACGCAATACACTTAGACAGGAGGTCATGCTGGTGAAGTTGTTTCACAATTAGTTCAGTAATTGTGTCAGAAGTCTCATTTTTCGTGTTTACTATTTCGAGGACTTTTGTAGTGACTCCGTTTTTTTTTTATCGAAATATTGAACAATTAAAGGAAATAATTTTATGCTTCCGTGATTACTAGCATCAGTAGCTATGCTGATGTATGGTACATCTTGTAAATCACTATTTAGTTCGGCTACCGACAAAGAGCTTAGCACTCCGGTAGCTATTGCAGTCGCTTTTGTTCGATTACATGAAACTTTTTTTGCAATATCTGTCCCCGAAAATATTTCACGGTTGAAGGCACAAGTACAATCCAAAGAATTAAAAGACATATGATGGCTTACTGTATGATAGACGAGTGCGCCTTCAGCTGCTCGAATAAGGAGGTCTTCCGAACTTGTCTGACAAAATATGTAGCTATACTTGAAGAACTTGCTTGATTCTTCAAATTTGTTTAGTTTCTGTGTACTCAAATGCTTGTCCGTAGCCCCCTTGTTTGCAACCGAAATATTCTTTGAACAAATGGTACAAAAAGCTTCCCAGTCATATTTTCCTTTTTTTAACATTGGAAACTTATTTTGAAACTCGCTGTTGAATAAGCTTTTACGCTTTGGCATTATGATATTTGATCTGAAATAGTAAAAAAACTTCGAACTTCGAACTAAAAACGATCATAACAGTTCTTAAAATATTGCAATATTCCTGACGGCACAGCATTCAGGTAAGCAGGGTCACCTGTACCTGCTGTACCTGTACAGCACTAAGATATATATTTTTGAAGATAATATGATAGTATCATATTTTTTAGAATAGAACTTACCTTACAAAGTTACAATCATAGGTTACAATATCGACTTATGTCTCGTCCGGTCCGTCACATCTACTTTTTACAACCGCCCACTACGCTCTACTCTACGCAACTGCGACTTACGGCGAAATCTTTTAAATCCGGACTACAAGTGAAACCCCGCCCGGACGCTCCCCAGACCCCTTCTAAACTAGGACAAATCCGTGGAAACCCGGACGGATGACAACCTTCGTAATATCGGATGAAACGTCGGCATTAAATCCGTGAGAAACGATCGTTGTTTAATTTTTTGGAGTTTATTCAAGAACGTTCCAGCTGTTCCTTACGCATCTCCCCGAGAACATCAACCCATTCTTGAAATAAATTTCCACTTAAATTTAAATGCCAGAATAAATCCCTAGAGATGTTTTTTTTTTCTAAACGGTGCAATCCCATTACATTTCTGAGAAGAAGGATTGCCGCGGTTAAGTCGATTACAACTGCCCTGTACGAAATTAGTGCGTTACCTGCTCTCAACCCATCGTTTGTCCGCAGTTCATGATCACCCAACCGTAACATTTGCAAGACGGTCCTGTAGTCGTGAAAAATTGCACGTAGGGTGATGACTCACTTAATATGCGAAGGAATGCCTCCCGATAGACAGTGGTCGTGTAATTAACGTGTCGAGGGATGTCTCTCTCTAACACCTGTATATGAAGGGTGCGAGCACGGGAATGAACGAGTCACTACCAAATACCGTTAAACCCCCAAAAACCTCCAAAGACTTGCAAAACTTACAAAGACCTGCCAAAAACCCGCTAAATCTCTCAAAAACCGGATGAGTCATGTGAGAACGTGGGTTATTGAGTCACGACCAAAAAAACACCTGCAAAGACCTGCGAAAAACCGTTAAGTCTCCCAAAAACCGTTTAGATGAGTACCGTTGAAACAACTGCAAAAGACCTTTGAATCCCCCAAAATTTGCAAAGAACTGCAAAACACCGTTGGAACACCTGCAAAAAACCGTTAAATCCCCCAAAACTTGCAAAGACCTGCAAAAAAAAGTTGGAAAACCCGCAAAAGACCGTCCTAATATGTATTCTGATTTAATAAACAATTGACAATATTTAAATTTAAAAAAAGGAATATTTTTCCTCACTGTCCTCACTGTCTGAAGCAGTGAGGACGGAAATCTAACGTGCGGAGGTTCCCGAATGAAAATCTAGACAAGGAAGAGGCCTACCAGCGAATCAAACAGAAATTGCGTACTTACAATTGGTGGAGATACGGCGGTCGGGCACTTCGCGGAAAGTCTCTCTCTGTCGGTCACGGCGGAAAACGGATGCGTTATGGCGTTCGGGGGATTACTCTCGAGAACGGAATTTGAATTTCGGCGGGCGTCTCTTGGAGGATCTCGCAAGAGCGGAAAACACTTTTTGATATCGTTTTCGATATTTTCGTTTATATTTAGAGCTCCCAGATAAACAAGGAGGGGTAATTTGCAGCTCGTAATTAAAGAGACAACTGGTGGTCTTTTGTTTAAACTCGGTCATCAAAATTTCCAGGTGTCACGGCGGAGAGAAAATGATTATTTATTTGAATTTACGGGTTTTCTGCAAACGGTAACAGAGGGAGACAAGGGTTCTAGCCACGGGAAAATTATGCTTCGTTACACCGCCCAATGCGCACATGAACGTTTTAAAAACGTTTTTAAAACGTTAAGGCAAGACGTTTAGGACGTTTTAAAAACGCCCAGAAAAGGTCCGTATAACGTTTTAAAAACGTTTTTAAAACGTTATGTTAAAAAAAAAACGTTTTCAAAACGTCCAGAAAAGATCCATTTTTGGTTGGAAGCAACCCATTATAGAACATTTTATGGATGTTTTCACAACGTCCAGAAAAGATCCATTTTTGGTTGGAGCAGCCCATTATAGAACATTTTATGGATGTTTTTAAAACGTCCACAAAAGATCCATTTCTGGTTGGAAGCAGCCCATTATAAAACAGTTTATGGATGTTTTTAAAACGTCTACATAAGATCCATTTTTGGTTGGAAGCAGCCCATTATAGAACATTTTATGAATGTTTTTAAAATGTCCAGAGAAGATCCATTTTTGGTTGGAAGCAGCCCATTATAGAACATTTTATGGATGTTTTTAAAACGTCTAGAAAAGATCCATTCTTGGTTCGAAGCAGCCCTTTATAAAACTGTATATGGACGTTTCTAAAACGTCCACAAAGGAACGATTTTTGGTTTAAAGCAGATCATGTCAGATCCTTTATTAGATGTTTTTAGAACGTCATTAAAAGATTCATTTCAAAGGGAAATAAAAAAGTATATTTACTCTGAAATGTATTTATAACTAATTGAAAGCAATTACATGTACAAAATAAAAACCAATGTTCCTAGTCAATAAAGCAAAAACTAAAAATACAAAAAATAAGACAAGTACATACAAACACAAAATAATTAAAAATGAAACACAAAACACCCTTAATATTAATATTTACAAAAAAAAATTAATTACACATCTTGGAACGGTTATTAATGCGATCCCTCGAGCGTCTTAACCATCCCTGGATGTACTTTTCCAGTTCTTGTCTTGTACATGATTTGTTGGATGTTTGCCCAGCACCTGTAATTATAAATTATACCATACTAATCGAAACCAATAAGGTATTTAGTCTTTCTTTTAGTTCGTGTAAGTCCGTTTTGAACTTAGTTCAAACACAAATAAATAAATTTACAAATTATCAATTCGGCCAGACCTAATTTATTAAAAGGCATTTTTCCTTTTTGGCCAAGCCAGCTAAATTTTAGGCCCATCTCATTGGATAAAAGACAAGTTAGTACCCTTTTAATGGTGTCGTAATTTGTGCGGCCTCCCATTTTTGTCATTTCATTCACCTAAAAGAAAAATGTTTGTTACTCATACCTCGTACATTATTGATCATTGTTTAAAAAAAAACTTCCAGTAGTAAAAACAAATTAGGTGTCAACTTTTTTTAAATTATGCTATAACTTATTTGTTAATTTTAAAATCTTAGAATTTTTAATATCACGAGTTAAATACATGTACACTTACCGAAAAATTAAAGTTATCTTCGTTGTTTAGAAGCATTTCAAATTTTTCCAAATCTTCCTCACTGTTGATAGGAAATGTGATATTAAATTTTGTAGTTATCGTTTCCTTTATTTCTTCCTTCCTGTTGCCAGTATTTTCACCATTTTTTAAATCACGTATTTCTTTAAAAATTTCAAGTGGACACATCAACAAACCAAGTCTTTAATCAATGAAGGTTTAAACAAAGAAATTGCATTTAATAAGCCAACATGTAAAAGGAAGAAATTGTGGAATCAGATTGCAGCATCCATTTCAGCGGCATATAGTGGTTCACACATAAGAGGAGACCTGTGTGATGTTAAATATCGTAATTTATTATGCACTCAAAAATTAAAAAAACTGAGCATAGTGGTGAAAGTGCAATCACTTGAAAATATTTTAACAATTTTGATGAAGTATTACGTCACAAAGTTTCAACTATCCCTTCACAAGAAATTTTAGGTGATTGTGACTCAATTACTACAGCAGCAACCAACGAATTGAAAAATGATCGTGAAGTGGCAATGGCAACATGAAAACAGGATCCAACGTCGAAGAAAAAAAGGTTCATGTTAGACTTTTTACAGTACAAGTATGAAGATGAAAAACAAAGAAAGTTAAAAAGAGACCGAAAAGAAAAACAAAAATGAGCAGAAAAAAGGCTTTGGAAGAAAAAGAAATCTAAGCTATCGAACATTTTGCAGCTGCTATAGCTCGTTCATATAGCAATAAATAAATTAGTTCTCAGTTAATAACAAGACTTGAAATATTTTTTTTTATTAGTTTATGTTGTGTTACAAAGTATTCGAATTATGTATTTATGTTTGAAGAGATTAATCTTGTTCAAATCAAATTGTTTTTTCAATTTTGTTTTCATTTATTTGATTAACAAAAAAAATAACCCAATTAATCAGTACTGTACATAAAGTAATTTCTTAAAACAATGGCTTGCGCTTCGTCTGCTATGTCATCGGCATCTAAAACACCGTCATCTATTTTAAAAAGATCTTCATCTTTATCGGCCTGTTCTAATACAGCTTCTTCTTCATTTCTCCTTATACTAAAATTGTGTAATATGCATGCTGTGAACACAATCTAATTTGAATATGACAAATTATTAACATTTAAGTATTTTAGTCGTCTAAATATTCCCTTTAAACGGCGAAAACACTGTTCAATGGTAACTCTTGTGCTACTTATTTTTTTATGAAATAGTCTCGGCTTCCTGGTGAGGTTACCATTATCCCTAAAAGGTACAATCAAATAGACACTCAAAGGATAAGCACTATCTCCTAATAAGTATGAATTGTTAGGAAACATTTCATTTTTATTGTGAAGTAATCATGGTTTTTGATAGGTAGCAGTGCGTTTTGTTGTTAAATCTTCATTCTACCAGCTCGGAGTGCTATATAAAGCGAAACACCACCCCTCTAAGCTTATATAATAGTTCGACAGTGTACAGTAAAGAAGAAGAAAGCTGTGGTTTAGTAAATACTTTAATAGACAAACTCCCCATAGAGTTACACATTCCAGGCTGAAACTTCTGTGTCCTGGAACCCGGCTTTCCAGACGTTTACAGCTAGATGATCGTGGTGTAAATCCATTGGACGAAGCTTGTAACAAACACGACTTTTAGTACTCAAAATTTAAAGATTTGGGAGTTAGACACCAAGCCGATAAAGAATTAATGGATTTTGCATGGAAACGAGTAAAAGCAGGTGATTCATCGTTAGTAGCTTTAGGAATCACCGGAGTCATGAATATGAAACGAAAATTGGGTATGCGTTTATAGAAAACCATTAGAAAAAAAGGGCGGTGTTTTGAAATCCACTAAGAAAAAACGTATACTTCAGACACCTAAAAAGGGTATGGGCATTAAAAAACGATGTAGATCTAGATGGGATGGTATTTTACCATTCTTACTACCTCTGCTCGGGGCACTTGCACCATTATTAGGGCGAGGAGCAGCGGTTGCGAGTGCTGTCGCAAAAGCTAACCGAGAAAAGGCTGAACTAGAAGAGCAAAAAAGACATAACTTAGCAATGGAAGCGAAGAGTCTAGGTTTGAAACGTGGTGGTGGATTGCATTTGTCGTATCCGTTTTTAAAAAACTACCGATAAAATTACCACACCGTGCACTCACAGATGTTGATTTGAAAAAGATTGTAAAAAAATTAAGAATTCCACACTTTAGATGAGTCTTTTTTCGAGATAAATTACCAAGCAAAATTATTAAAGAGGAAAATGTGATCATTATTTTACACTCAATATATGGTGGAGGAACTCAATGAGGTATCATACACCAAAAATAATGAAAATATCAACTACTTAGATAGTTATGGAAACTTGCAACCACCTAAATAACTGATCAAGTATTTTTTCAGTGATGGGTAAACCAGACACATACATTATAATCATGATTCTTATCAGAAGAATGGGTATATTTGTGGTCATATCTGTCTATTGTTTCTATATAATCAATATCTCTAAGATGTTTTGCTCATTCACTAATAAACCTTGTTAACAAAATGTCCACCAGTTTTATTCTTAACGGAAAAACTTCTGAATTAAGCTTAGAATTTAAGCCTCCTGTTTATCTCGAACAAAATTTTGATTATGAAATTGGGCTTATAAATTTAGATAGTTTATATTCCATACCAAATGTTGGCACAAACAATAGATTTCTTTGACATTTGACGATACTTTGTGGCGTACTTAAGACGTCACTTTCATGTCATACATTTTACGTCCCTTTTGTGGCGTAGTTTTAACGTCACCTTTATGTCATACATTTGGCGTCCTTTTGTGGCGTAGTTATGAGGTCATTGCGGACGTCACTTGTATGATATAAATGTGACGTATTCTATAAGGTGTAGAAATTTTGGTACTTGTACAGAAACACAAAAATCTCATACAGCAATATCCAGTGATCCGAACAATATCTCAAAGATTAGTTGCAAATATTAATAACACCATGTTTAGAGGATACAATAAAATGGTAATATAACTTATAACACTTCTACAAAAATTTACGAAACTAATAATTATAGTTTAATAACTTCATAATTGAAGACCTTGGCGCAAGAAGGTGTTGCACCAAATTTAAGGAACATCAGATAATTGAAGCTAAAGTTAAATTGCTGGAACTATTTTAAATTAAAATTATTCATCTTCTGTGTGATATTACATCAAGAGTACGTGTTCAAATTATTGCTAGACGATAATTTTTTCCCGCCGAAATTAAATTAAGATTATATAAACAAAGAAAAAGATTAGCATTACCACTTGAGTATTGAGGTACTGAGTGAAAGATTGTTCATAAGACAAACAGTTTTAATCAACAATATATGCGAAAATATATTCCGGGAAATAACACCTTTATGTCTATTTCGATACAGTTAACACCTTTTTCACATACGCGCTTGAAATTTTTGTTGAGCTGACTTTTCTTTCAGCTTCTCTCTACAGAAGATTTGGGTGACATCAAGCGTTACTTGAAATAATCGTCAAAGAAAACATTGAGTGGGCACCTTTCTGTTATGCAAATTTCGATTTCGGCAAAAAGTGAGTTAACACCTTTCAGCACTAAGGTCTTCAATTATTATAAAGACTCGATAACTTAATCAACTTACATTATTAAAAACTTTCGTAAAAATATTCACATTTTCTGCATGAAGAAACACATTTTTTAACCTAAAGCTCATATCGATAACGAGAAATAAACTAAAAACGAAAAATCACATTTTTTTGTTATTTTGGAAACGGACCGAGGTAGGACGTGGAAATAATATCCCAGAATAACCATTCTTTCTGCTTAATCAAATAGGCATAACCACATATCCGAAATGCGACTAAGACCGATTCAACATTGTTATAACCGGCTATGTTCTTTTAAAAATTCTAATCAATTCAATGAATGAACAAGTGGAAAGCTGCCACCCGCTTGCCAAAAGGGTGCAAGGAATAAGGCACCCGCCTCAGCTAATCTGCAAGTCGTTGAGTGGTCGTGCAGTAAAAATTATTTTATGATGTAAATTAAGGGGCGCCAATAACCTTAAAACAGCCCCCAATATGCGTGACCGTATCCGGTTACAAGATACGATGTAACCCTAGTTATATTACCTGGGTGAGAACCCACCTTGAGCTTCCTTACCTCGTGTTGGATCGGTGAACTTCTCCGTCCAGCGTCCAGGCGTCCAGCCCTTTTGTAATATCACTATAGGTTCACAATCTGCATACGCCAATTAAACATTAAGGTAGCACGTAATTCACACGTTAATTAACCTACATAGGGTAGTGTCCAACGTTCTACATTAAAGTTATTTTAGCGAAGTGGTATCTTGAGTACAGTGACCAACAATTAACGTGAAAGGGATACGTAATTAAGTATTTGGTAATAAATGTAATTGTATGTAATTAATTGTATGTAATGTAAATGTAATTCTATAACGTCACGGTAACAAGTGAGAACCAAAAATCTGAAATGAGTATTGACAGAGTAAAAAATCAGTGGCCTTTAGGAGGGGCACAATAAAATGAAAGAATCAACAAGGTAAAACGAAACAAAAGAAAGGAACAACTTATCGTGATGTGGTCTAACGGGTGACAATACGCTTCTCAGAACGATAGTCTCCAACGGTGACACTCCGGTGCGCTCACCGATCAGTTCACGTCGACAGTAACGGTACGGATGTCCGACACCGACAGGAATGACCAGGCAACAGGCGACAGGAACACTGCTCGATTAATAGCTCCAACAACAGGCTGGCACCGTTGACCGCTCCGACAGAGACACCTAATTTCAACAATTCCACTTCGTGCTAACGAACCCTTAGGAACGACCAGTAGGGACGACCCTAAAAGAACGGGAACAAGAACACCTGACATGGGAACAGAATGGTAACACGAAAACGACACAATTTGCCAACGATAATGTTCGTTATTCGACTTACACCTGCGCTTCAGGTACTTAACCTTGTAACGCGCTTATGAGCGGTTACTTGTGAGATTTGGCGCTGGGACGGATTTTTGAAGTGCGGGAAACGGTTTTAAGAGTTGGTTTTACGGTTTTGCTCGGGCGCCAGATTTTTAAGGGTTTTCTCCCTCGGGAATATGCCTGGGTAATTTAAGAACTCAGGAGATTACCTGGGTTGTCTGTATAAATGAAACACACGCTCGAAAATTGAAGATCCTAAATTATTTTATTTCCAAACGGCGAAGGAAAACAATACGTACTACTAACACCTGCCGGCGTTAGGTCGTCGAACGGAAACCGGGCAAAAACTTATTTACAATTATTTTTGGTATTTCGAAAAGGAAACACACGGATGCGAGAATATTATTATTATCACAGTTGGAGAGAAATAAAATGTATTCTAAATAACAGTGAGAAGAGAAGAAAGTAGTTTAACAAATCGAAAATGCGAAAACGGAAAGTGAAAATACTCTTACAAATATTTAGAATCTAAGATATGAAAAACCCTCTTAAAACTGAAAATGCGAAAACGGAAGATTATCCTAACAGCTAATATTCGGTAGTGCGGCTATTACGAGAGAGCGAGAGTGTGAGAGAGAGCAAGCGGAGGGCAGCGGCAAATTAATTTTCCCCTACAACGAAGGGCAAAATTAATTCGTAGCGGTTCTGAAAGAGTCGGGTGTTAATGGTTCGACGTACAAGCTAACACATACAGACGGAATAGCAAAACATTTGCTATTAGCGGTCGGTAATGGACGATTACATAACAGATAACAAATAGTTCAGTCGGTCCAACATATAACGGCGGTAACGTTCACAATTACATTTATCGGGCGGTGATACGCACACAATTACATATAACACAGAATTCGGCTGTCGTAAAATTAACGGCGGTGACGATTACACTTGACAGACAACGGCGGTACTTTCACAGTTACATATAACAGAGAATTCGGCGGTCTTAAAATTAACGGCGGTGACAAGCACAGATCATGGACGATTACGTAACGAATAACAAATAGTTACATATAGCGGCGGTCGGCGGTACGTTCACAGTCAGACAATTACAAATATCGGTCGGTCGTACGAGGACAGACAACAACGAATAAATACGAATAACGGAAATAAGTAGTGGTTCTCACCTTGGATTAACTCGGGCAGAGAACGCCGTAGGGGGCGAGTGGTTTATATTTACTTAGTCTTGGTATTTAAACGATGGTAGATTGAAAAGTGCCTTTTCGGCCGCCATATATCCGAGATGGGTTTGATTCCGCGATCACTTGTATAGTGGGTGGTCTACTCTCAACTCTCTAAAAAAATGGACTTCATTACATCCCCCCTTTTCTTCCTCAAGAAAAGCAATAATTGTAACGGTTGCATACGGAAATTATTGCTTTTCGTCTCAATAACATCGGCGGATAAGGTGCCAAAGCTTTTCGCGGTTTTAAACGATTAAACGGTTGCACGTGTTCCTATTTACAAAAACAAACAAAAAAAATGTCTATTCTTGAACCCGGCTGAGCATCTGGAGCAGAATACCATTCCCGGATTGCGGCAGCTCTCCCATTGATGCCCCGCACCTCCACATCTCCAGCATGTATCGGCGGCGATGGGTATCCGGGCGACAGCGGGCGGCGTCAGAATTATATTATTTTCTCTTCTGGTGGTGGGCGACGCGACGTTGGTCGGTGCGGCGTTGGTCGTCGCTGCTCCATGGGTCTGGTAGTCCGACTCCCCTACCCGGAACTCTGCCTCCAGGAGCTCAAGGGTGGCCAGCGCCGGAAACGGGTCGTCGTCTGCGCTGGGCATTAGGTCAGCCACGTACGAACTGTTCGGGCCCTGGTATATACGGCGCAGGAAACCCCGGCGGTAAGCCATCCGCAGATTCTTTCTCCCCTGGCGGGTGGAGGCCCATTCTCTGGCCTGTTCCTCAGGCGTCTTCGGGAGAGGGGTAGTCTGAACGGCGGCGTCAACAGTCACACTTTGTGACCAGGGAGGCCCTGCCGTGGTCTGCGTGGCGGTGTCGGTCAATTCGGATAGTGGCCGGGGAAGGGCGGCTTCGGTCTGGGAAAAAGCGTCGGCCGTTGTGGGTCGAGCGTCTCTGGTCTCCCCATCCAACTCTTCCCGCAGGGCGTCCTCGAGCGCCAGGATGACTTCGGGATTCATCTCGTCCATTTTCCTAAAAAGAAGACCAGAATTAATCACTTTCGTTGATACTTAACTTAATAGCAATCGGTCGGCGGCGGTTTCATCGATGTTGGCGACCCAGGCGATTTACGCGGTGCCACGCCACTGGGTACGGGCCTCGTCGCGTCGAGCGAACATCCATCGAAGCACCGGCCGGCGCGGCGATCTCGGCGATCCTGCTGTGTGCTGTCGGCGGCGGTCTCAGCTAACAACACGATGGCACGTCACTGGGTCCTGGTTTCGTTGGGTCGGGTGAACGTCCTTCACAGCGCCGGCGCCTCCCGGCTGTTTCAGTCGTAGACGGCGGTATTTCTGGAACGGGACGACATCGTTTTATTCCGGCTCTGCCGAAAACGGTTTAAGGTCTTTAATGTGAACCTTCTTTATTGTAGATCCTCCTTCTGTCTTTAAGTTATACACCACGGGGGACAGGACTTTCACGATTGTGTAAGGCCCGGAGTATCGTGGCGCGAGTTTGGCGGCAAATCCGCGTGCTGCATCGGACAAGTTAACCTTGCGCTTTAGAACTTTATCGCCCACGTGACATCGCCAGTCTCGGTGACGCAAATTGTAATGGTGGCTCTGTGTTGTGAAATCCTTAGCGAGGTGTACGCGGACAAGAGAGAACACATCTCATAATTTTTCCAGACGTCCAAGTCTCTCGGCGGTCTCGGTTTCGGTGGGTTCAGCGGGCGGAGAGTTCTGCGGAGTTCGGAACAGTCGGTGCGGGGGTTCAACTTCTCTGCCAAAATTCAGCATTGCTGGGGTGAAACCGGTGGACTCGTGGCGAGAAGTGTTAATGGCAAAAACCAACTCGTGCAGATGGGCGTCCCATCGGCGGTGGTCGTTCTCGCTGAACTGCCCTATCATTACCTTCAGGGTGCGATTCGTTCTCTCAACGGGGTTGGCTTGTGGTGTGTACGGCGGTGTGGTGCGGTGTTGAATATTAAATTCCTTCAGGATTTCTTGGAACGGCCGGCCGATGTACTGAGTTCCATTGTCGCTAAGTACAGTCTTAGGACAACCAAAACGGGTTACCACTTCTTCGTAGAATGCTCTTGTTACAGTCTGACTGGTGGCGTTACGGATCGCTCGTGCCTGGACCCACTTGGCGAACCGATCCTGGAATACGACGACGTACTGATTGCCCTTTGCGGAGCGAGGTAACGGTCCCAACAGGCCGGTGCAGGCGGTTTCCCACGGCTCCCGATTTCTGGATGGTTGCATTAATCCCGGCGGTTTCTGTTGTGACACCTTATATCTCTGGCATGACTCACAACTCCGAACATACTTGGCGATGTCGCTAAACATTCCCGGCCAGTAATATCGGAGCGCTATTCGGGCGGTCGTTTTGGCGATTCCCATGTGTCCTGCAGTGGGTTGATCGTGATTTTCGGAAATCACTCGGTTTCGGGACTGCTTCGGGACGCAGAGTTTCCAGGGATCCACCAAATCGGGTTCGTTGTGGTCATGCGCATCCCAGAAGTGTCGGTACAATTTTCCCTCCTTCTCACAATACTCTGGGTTGCCTTCGGGATTCACACGGACATCCTGCAACTTCCGGTCGCACCATGAGCACGAAGCTTCTTGTTCCACCACTAGGACGGGATCGGGCAACGGAGCTCGAGACAGAGCGTCGGCAACTCGGTTAAGACTCCCTTTTCGGTATTGGATGTCAAAGTCGAATTGTTGTAGGTACATCCTCCAACGAATGAGACGGCCAGACGGACTATCCAGTTTATACAGCCATTTCAGGGATTGGTGATCGGTTTTCACTGTGAAGTGGTAGCCTTCCAAATAGGGTCGCATCTTTTCCACGCCATAAACTACGGCCAGGCATTCCTTTTCGGTGACGGAGTAGGCCCTTTCGGCGTCGTTCAATGTCCTACTAGCGTAGGCGATGACTCGTTCTCCTTGTTCGGTGTTCTGGGTTAGCACACTGCCTGACCCGGCGTCAGATGCGTCGGTCTGAAGTACAAACGGTCGAGTGAAATCGGGGCACATTAGTACGGGTGCTTCGGTCAAACTCTTCTTTAGGCGCCGGAAAGCTTCCTCTTGTTCCGTAGTCCATTTCCACTTTCGGCCTTTCCTCAACAAGCTGTTGAGTGGCTGGGCGGTCTGGGAAAAATTCGGGACGAAACGGCGGTACCAGGAAGCGACCCCTAAGAAGCGACGGAGGTCCCGGACGTTCTGCGGCGTGGGAATCTGGAGAATAGGTTTAACCTTATCAGGATCAGTCGTGATTCCTTCCGGTGTGACCATATGTCCTAAGTAGATGCACTACAGGAGTTCAGCGATAAAATTTGTAACATAACCTCACTTTTGCAAACCGTCTACCGCCGGCCCCGAAGCCCGCGCACCGCCGAGCCCACGCTCCCACCCAGGGCTACTCCCCCAGACCCGTGTGCCCTATTTAGGGCTACTCCCCCAGACCTGTGGGCCCCCATTTAGGACTACTCCCCGCGGTCACCCTGTAGCGTTACTCCCTCAGGCTCCACCCCAAGGCCCCCACCCTATGTCCCTAGGCCCCTAACCTCGGACCTATGGCGCCAAAATTTGACAGTGAAACACGGAACGTTGAAATTTGACAGCTTCACGTCAAAGCATGGAACACAAAAGTCCTTGACAGCCCCGTGAGCACGGAACATGAAGAACCACAATCGCCACCTATCGTACAGTGGCGAAAACGAGTAGTTAGGCAACCCACCTTTCGTAGCGAGCCTAGTGTCCAGTTGCAGTACGTATTCGTTTTAACACTACTTTGAAGTCTGGGAGGGGGATAGATGGGTACAAAATTAACAAAATTATGTATTACACGAAATATTTTTGCAAAATGTAACGGCTTCACCCAGGATTCGAACCATAAATTACTTGCAGATGTCGAAAATATAAAGAATGCAAATTTTATTTACTAGTACATACTGTGTGTTATTTTATTACTTTTCCACATAATCTACAAAGCAAAAACAAAAATTATTATTACATTTATTACAACCTGAATCAGGAATGATATCTGTATCTACAGAGTTTATATTCATTGATTCATAGCAGTAAATTTCGGTTGCACTTGGAAAACACTCATGTCGTCGTTTTCTGGACAGTACATTATTCTCACCATCAGTGGTTCGCCCAGTAAATCTGACGGTAAATGGTCGCACACGATGCAGCAATTGGGGTGGTCTATAACTACGAGCCTGTCTTGAAACATATCTTCTGACGAACAAATCACTTTCAAACAAAAAGTACATACTTGTATGAGCATAATTTGAGATGATTACTTTTTCAATAAAAAGTAACCAGACCCTGTGGAGAGAAAAAATGTATAAAAATTATTGGTTATGACGACGAGACATACTTAGAAAGGAATTAGAGGTACTGCAAATGACTAATATTGATAAAAAATGAGGTTATTGTAAATGTACAATTAGAATGAAGAATTTGGAAAGATCAGATAGTAATCTATACTTACCATCAACTGCTGTAGATCTGTGAAAATACACGCAGACACTGAATAAAATATTTCCCTGTTATTTATATTGATATAATTTTTTTTAAATACGTACGCAAGTAGTAGAATGTTCCCCTTCACTGTTCCCCCATAAAATTGAAAGGTAGTGGACATTAATAATCTTACATAACATAATTTCAATAGCGTACTAGAATATTGAGTATTTATTACCAAGTCCTAATAACGTTTGAAAGGCGCGTCGAGGTCGTCGTTAATCGAAAATGTAAATCTTATACAACAAATAAATTTCAATAGCGTACTTGAGTAATTAGTAATTCATAAGAACTCGTTTAGAATGCGCGCCTTTCACTATTAATTAATCCTTTCGAGTACCAATGCCGTTCGTATTTTTAATATGTGAAACTGCATACGGTCTGAATGCATTTGAAAGGAGAAAATTTTGTATAAAAGGAGCGGTGTTTCGTGGAGAAAGGTAGTCTATCTTGAGTGTGCATCAACAAAGGACAAAGGTTAGAAAAGGAGCGGTGTTTCTTGGAGAAAAGCAGTCTATCTTGAGTGTGCATCAACAAAGGAAAAAGGTAAGAGATTAATTATTTTTATTTGTTTTTAAATTTCATTTTGAAAATTAGAATAATTATAACCCGCTATTGCTGTTTGTTAATTTAAAGATGGTTAATTACTCACTTATGAATATTTTTATGCTTTAACCGATATATAATTTAGTGATGAGAAAAATTTAAGATGAGAGTTTAAGAGATGAACAATTAACATATAACAAATGGAGGGTTAAACATTTAAGGATGAAATAATGGGATGGAATTTAGTGGGGGCAATTTTAAGGGATAAATGTAAGGGCTGAATTTAAGGGTGAATTTAAGGGCTGATTTTAAGGGATGAATTTAGGGGACGATTTTAAGGGATGGATTTAAGGGTTGATTTTAAGTGATGAATTTAGGGGATGATTGTAGGGATGAATTTAGGGGTTGATTTTAAGGGATGAATTTAAGGGTTGATTTTAAGGGATGCATTTAGGGGATGCTTTTAAGGGATGGTTTTAGGGGATGGTTTTAAGGGATGAATTTAAGGGACTTTTCTTTTTTTCTTTTTTCCCAGATGGATTTGAATGAGTTAAATGAAATTGCCCAAGGAACTCTGAAGCCGACCGGAAAACTTCAAGATTTAGAAGTTGGGAAACCACATAAAATTATATCTGCAAAAGTGGTGGAGACGAAGTTTGGAAAAAGCATCGTGGTAGAACTAGACCAAGTGGAAATATTTCTACCGAAGCGGGTAACGTCAAAGCTTGAGCCGATTGTTGCAGATTTCAGTAAGGGTACCTACAATATTACCTTTACTGGCAAAAAAGACGTCGGAAAAGGAAACTCTACGGTGCAATTCGAGATCGTCGAAATATAATTTTTAGATAGCTACTGATATATAAAGGTGAGTGAGTTTGAGAGAGAGATGAATTTAAAAATAGTTTTTCGCAAATGCACTGAACTTATTAACAAATTAAAATTATACGAAAATGGAGAATGGAACGTGTGGATTAAACCAATCCAAAGACATATTAGGTTGTGTAATAATGCGTTACGTGAAAAAGAGGGGTTATCTATTGGCAAGACACGAAAATTATAGACAATGATTGGGCATTTGAGAAGTGTTCAAAAATCTTATTTACGTAAAATTCATGGTGCAGGATTTGATTCAAAATTAGAACACAGGGTTAAATGGGAGGATGTAGTCATGTTTCAACAGTAGGATTAGGACAAGTGTCATAATTAATTTATCTCACAAGTGCTTAGTCCAAGTTTTGACCGATTCTGAAATTTTATTTCGTAACAAAATTAAACCAATTTTAAAAAAGTTCAAGTTAATTAAGGTAAATACAAACCTTTGTGGGGAATTTATTAAACAATCTAATGATGGGGACATTATGGAATATAAATATTTTAATACAAAGAATGAGATGATAGACCAAACGACGGATTTGCAAAGTTGGTTTATTGATCATGTACATGACAAAATTTGCAACAAAATGTCTGAATTTCAAGAACGACTTTCTGGTTGGGCACTCCACCGTATTATTTTCCTCGAAATTATGATAAACAAATACGAAATGGGCAACAACGGCTCGTCTTTTATCAAGCTACCAGTTGAAATTGAAAGGAAACATGCAATTATCAATATCCATAAATCTGATAACGCATGTTTTTACTGGGCTATTGTGAGTGCTCTTTTCCCTGTAAATAAAAATAGAAATTTAACATCTTCATACCCTTACTATAAATCAGTTATGATTACGAAAAATTTAGACGTACCCATGCCTTTACAACAAATTTCAAAATTTGAGATTGCCAATGCCAATGATATATCCGTGAATGTTTGTGGTTTGGAAATGTACCAAGAGAAGTGTTACACAGTAATTCCAATTCGGTTAACCAAAAAGAAAATGTAAAAGGGAATTCTTTTTTTGCTAACATTTATTCTTGGTGCCTTCTTTCTTTGTTTTCTTCCGAAATTCTTCGGCTGGCTAAGATGGTCTCCGCAACCTCTGAGGAGCTCTTCCTTTTTCCTAAGAATGAAAAAATAAACTTGCAATTTAGTCTCTGTAACGGTTGTATTACACAATAAAACATATTTATCAGCAGATAAATATGTTTTATAGTGTAGTAGGTATTTGTGAACTGAATTGAGTACTGATGAAAGCACAAAATAATATTCTAAATACTAACGGACTGAAGTGGGGGTCTCAATTTGATCCAAAGATCTGGAGGTGGAGGGAGTGTCATTGACACAGCCGACTCTCGAACTGGATCTGGAGGTGGAGGGAGTGTCATTGCCACAGCCGACTCTCGAACTGGCCAATGTTGTGCTGCCAGTGCACGAAGCAGTTGCAACAGGTTGCATGAATGGCTTTTCTCCCAACACGCTATGGATAATCTAATAAATACACACAATATAGATGAATACAAGAACATTAGTGAACTGAAACTTACATCCAAGTACGGCCAAGAACGGAGATTGTTCCCCGACTTCGAGTTGTGGTCTTTAATGGACTTGTAAGTTCTTTTCATTCCATTAAATTTTGTGAGGCACTGTGCTCCAGTCGTTTTAAATCCTTTTGCTTGTAGCACTTGAGCAATCCTCTCCCACACTTTTTTCTGGCTTATTCGCCCTGATGCTAAATTATTCTCTTCCGACCTATACTCCTCTACTAATAGGAGAATGGGCCACTTGAATCCTGAAAATATAAGAAATTTGCAAGTCAATTGCAAAATTAACCAGGAATAAAATAGGGTATTGAGATTTATGCATAACAAGCAAGGCAAAACCTACATTCTTGTAAAGTTTGAAATACTTACCATTTGCAATTGATTCCTCCGATGCTACCTCACCCAAGTGGCTAACATCGTCGTAGGCAATACTTGCCGCCGATGATGAGCTGCATGCACCTGAGTGAAATTATAAAAATAAAATTGAAATCTTCACCCAATTCAAGTAACCCAAAAGCACATACCTAATCTACAATACATACCTGGAGAAAAAAGTGGAACAGAAACTTGCTGTTTTCCTTCGGTTCTCGCTGCTTCCATTAATCTGGTCGCGAATTCCAAGTCTAATAAAAATACATTAAAATTCACTTCAAAATTACTGCAATACAATAATTACGAATAAAAGTCGATTGGATAACTTACCAGTCTCTGCGCCTTCTGCCTCCGCAGCCGACAAAGAAAATTCGAAGGTTTCCTGCGTCTCCGGATTGAATAATCGTAATACTACACTCATTGTTTCTAAATAATACACTAATACACCAAACAAAACAAAAAAAAACGTGTTCAACAACCACAACAACCTTTTCACGGAGCCTCCAGCGTGCAAAATGGCGCTAACGCTCGCCAACGCTCTACCTGTTGGAAAATAGCGTTTCATAGCGTTAGTGATGACGTAGTTGCCAAAAATAATGACGTCACGCAAGCGCTTCATAGCGCTAGAAATATGCTCTGCGAACGAACAGTGGTGCCAAATAGCGCAAATAGCGTGCTCCCCGAACGCATCCATAGACTCTTCTCGTTCACCTACAGGAGTAGAAGAAAATAAGGCAATCATGTCGCTACCTGATGCATTTCTCTTTGCCTTCTTATGAAGCGTCGATTGTAGTTCAAGCAACTTCATCAGCGTCATAGTCTTTTGCTGCTTTTCTTCGCTGGACTTTTGTTGGCTCCTGTTGACCCGTTCTATAGCAAAGTCAAGCTTCGTAGAAATTTTTCCATAGCGGCTACTAAGCGCATCCTCAGTAAAATCCGTAATCAGCTCCGTTAATTCCGTTATTGTTGACTGCAGGGCATTGTGATCCTCTTCAAAGACATAGGGGTAGTCGGGGTAACAGAGAGACCTTCCTAATTTCTCCAATTTATTCAGTCGACGTAACATCTTCCTCAAGTCATCCACCTTCGCATCATCGGCAAGAGTCATTCCCTCACAGGTCAATTCTAACGTAATTCTGCTTTGTCCAAACGTCCTACATCCATTTTGAACGACATCATGATAAAATCACAGAGATAAAAAAAACACGAATACCTCACAAAATACGCAACTACAAAAAAAAAACGCACGTGGTATTCGTCTGACCAACAATAGTTAACCAAAGGGTTCAAGACCCACCTCAACAATATTCACTAAATTCAGGGTCAACTAGGTTTCTGTATGAAAAGAATCAAAGGAAAATATCCACAAAATAAAGGGCAGTCCGTAAGTCAAAACTAAGGGGTAAAAGAAAAGGGTATTGGTTTCTCACGATAAGTTTTATAAAACCGGTAAAAGGAAATAAAAAAAAGAAAACTCAAGGCTAAGCTCACCCAAGTAACACGGCAACGATTAACAGGCTTATTAAATATTAACACTAATGATTTTGATTTAAAGGGCCCCACATTGGGCGCCAGAAATTCTCTTGCCACCCGCTTGCCAAAAGGGTGTAAGGAATAAGGGGGTGCCTCAGCTAATCTGCAAGTCGGTAAGTGGTCATGCAGTAATAATTATTTTATGATGTAAATTAATGGGCGCCAGTAACCTTAAAACAGCCCCCAATATACGTGACCGTATCCGGTTACAAAATACGATGTAACCTTAGTTATATTACCTGGGTGAGAACCCACCTTGAGCTTCCTTACCTCGTGTTGGATCGGTGAACTTCTCTCACGGCAGCAATACCAACCACTCGAAAGTCGAACACTAATTAGGTTTGGTACGCTTAATAAATAAAAAAAAAGCAAAGTTAAAATGTGATAGCCTGTTTACTTCCCTCTTGTATGGTGGTAATTGACAAAAAGAGCTCTGTTATTGTAACAATTATTAAAACAATTCCTAAATTAAGTTCAGATACAGGCGTCCAGGTCTTTTGTAATATCACTATCGGTTCACAATCTGCATACCCCAATTACACATTAAGGTAGCACATAATTCACACGTTAATTAACCTACATAGGGTAGTGTCCAACGTTCTATATTAAAGTTATTCTAGCGAAGTGGTATCGTGAGTACAGTGACCAACAATTAACGTGAAAGGGATACGTAATTAAGTATTTGGTAATAAAATATGTAACTCTATAACGTCACGGTAAAAAGTGAGAACCAATAATCTGAAATGAGTAGAGACCGAGATAAAAATCAGTGACCTCTAGGAGGGACACAGTAAAATGAAAAAATCAACAAAGTAAAACGAAACAAAAGAAAGGAACAACTTATCGTGATGTGGTCTAACGGGTGACAATACGCTTCTCAGGACGATAGTCTCCAACGGCGACACTCCGGTGCGCTCTCCGATCAGTTCACGTCGACAGCAACGGTACGGCTGTCCAACACCGACAGGAATGACCAGGCAACAGGCGACAGGAACACCGCTCGATTAATAGCTCCAACAACAGGCTGGCACCGTTGACCGCTCCGACAGAGAAGTCCTAACCTCAACAATTCCACCTCGTGCTAACGAACCCTTAGGAACGACCAGTAGGGACGACCCTAAAATAACGTGAACTAAGAAAACCTGCCATTGGAACGGAATGGTAACACGAAAACGACACAATTTGCCAACGATAATGTTCGTAATTCGACTTACACGTGCGCTTCAGGTACTTAACCTCCTCGAGAACGGGATCCAAAACTATCGACAACGACGAACACCGAGATCCAGCAACCCGAGTGTAGATAACTTCTTCTCCCGGAATCATCTAAGCTTGAGAACGTATTTTTCCAACAACGATACGTTTATAGGAGTGAGAAATTTCCCGATTTTCAGCGAGAGATTAAATATGTCTTTTTGTGCGCTAGCTAAATACGAAAAAGAATGGAACCGTAACAATCATAAATCACGCGAAGTCTAAACCATAGAACGAACCGTCATGACACAAGATGCACGAAATTGTAGATGGCAAATGCGACGTCTCGACCATAGAAATAGAAAAGGAGTAGAACGCGCTCCGACCTGCGCGAGCTGGGGAGATTTGTTGATCCGCTATTTTGATGCACTAATGTCAAAAATGTCAAAACAAATCATACCTGTGTCAATGATCTAATAAAGGATATTGACCCCATTGACCTCTGCTAACCACAAAAAAGTAATTTTTAATTAAATTACGCTCTGTAGTACCGCTCTGAAAACGCATTGTCGCGTCTAGGAAGAAGCACCATCGTACCGCATCCTAAAGTACCGGCCTCTTTCAGCCTTTATTGTCAGATTATGTTAAATTTTGGACAAGACCTGTCCCTTGAGAACCTCGCCAGCTTTGGATGGACCTCTTACAACTTACAGTGTGTTTTCTGTTGGAACTCCGGTTAAATAGTGCTCGTCCTCGTCGCGTCATCGAACCTGCTCATGCTGTTACCAGCAGTTCTTCGTTCTTCTTTACTGCCGCTGTCGTCCTCAGAAAGCCCGCAAGCCACAAGCCGGCCATTCTACTACACCTGGAAGAATTACTTGCCAGTTGTCAGCTAGCCCTTGAGCGATCCAACATCATGCTCACGTCGAAAGCAGTCAGCAATTATTTACCACTACTTGTAACAATGTCAAGTTCGGCTGCCAGAAAGGAAAATGCTCTTAGCTGTTTGAAATGTATTTATCAAATCAATATTATGAAAAAATAAACGTTTACAGTAACAAGTGACTATTAATCTATTAATGAACGTGAAGCTTCTCTTGTCCAGTTTGAATATTTACCCTTATCTGTAAGAATAGACAGTTTGACTTAAAGCTAATGTTCCTGGTTTCGAGTGGAAATCAAAACGGTTCATTGTTTTATTGAACTTAAGATTAATAAACGTAAACGAACTTGTGATATCTAACATTCTTCAAGAAATCTAACTTTTGTCAAACAGAAGATGACACAGATCAAATAAGGAAAATATATAATAACCATCCTAATTAAAATATACAGGGTGATGGACGATATAAGAATAGTAAATGGTACATTACAATAATAATCTCTTTAACACCTAATAAAGCAGTTCGTTCATCAATGTTCAGTCAAGGTCTTTGCTACATAACCATTAGTCAAACTTAACTGTTAGTTAAAATTTTAATTTAAGGTAAGTTAAAACCAAGAGGTTTAAAGTATCTGTCAATTAGTTAACTTTGATTAATAACTATCAGTCAAAGTGTCCTAACAGAACATTGATAAACCGGACCTAATTCTATTATTTTATTGTTCTTGTGACTCACAGCTTTACACATTATGAGTAATGACATTTATTCCTTGTTATACTGTTTTTTATACTCCGATTATAATTTAGAATAAAGTATAAAACAATGGCACTTTGTTTTGCAAGCTTTATAGTTTATTTTTAGAATTCTTGTAGGCTCCACCACAAATAATTAATCAAAATATGAAAAATGACATAGCAACTTAATGACAACGTAGTAGCATGGTTTTAGCAAGCTTATTGAATATGAAAATTAAGTTTTAGTCACCATTGCAAAAGCCACTAAGTCCGAAAAGAAAAATGTTGTCGGAAAGCATTTTAAAGGTTGATAGCCGAATGATGAAAAAAGACATAATGAATAATGCCAGGTATTCCAATTTGTTTTCGATCTAACTTTGGACTAAGCGAGTTTTTGGGTATGAGAAACTGGGTTATCGATCTATCTATCGATCCGCCCGCTTGGGTACCCTGGTCTCCTGTTTCCTTTGTAGTGCTACTCTGATCAGCCCCGCTGGGTGAGGCACCTGCCCCGAGCTCCCCTTCCCAACCTCTCACTACGTCCAGTAATCCCTCCACGCTGTTTATTAGGGTTTCGTTGGCGCCGGGTCTCTCTGGGTTGTCGCCAGGATGTCCTGTATCCTCCTTCTGAGCGAATCCCAGGGGAATGCGGGGGTTTCATCCGATTTCTTCTTCCTTGACCTGTCCTTTTTCCCCTCCGGCGTAGGGGTTCCTCTATTTTTCCTTTTTCTCCCACTCGGGGTAGATAGGGCGAAGGCTGGGCTGCTGTTTATGCCTTCATCGATAAGTCCGGCGCTCTCCGAGGGCGTTCTTGGCTGCGAGTCCACAATCTCGATGCACTGCCCGTGGTACAGGCCGGGCGGTTTGCTCCTTACGGGCCGTTTCCCTACCGGGGATGCCTTCTGTTGTACTTTTAGGGTTTTTTTCTGGGTGATCCTCCCCATCCTACCTAAGCCCATCATTTCATCGAAGGAGTGTCTGAGGCTTTTTGGGGTGGAGAAAGTTTCCTCCCCTTCCTCGTCCGATGCTGACGCCCATTCCGGGTCGTCCGAGAAGAACTTTACCATTTCGGTTCCTTTATCCTCGCCATTTCCGTCATCAGTAGTCTGTCCAGGGGTTATATTTGTTTTTTCGGTCTCCATGTAGATCCCACGAGTCGGGTACAAAGGTTCGTCCAGCCGGGGCAGTGGTCCCATACCCCGGCTAAGGCTAAATACACCCGGGGTGCTCCAGGTGCCCCGGGGGCTCCGTTCGCGACAGATTCACGCATCTGTCATCCACCTGTCGGCACGGGTCGCATGACACCTTAGGTTGCGGGTTTTTTTCAGGCGGGTTTTCCATCCCATCCAGTTTTTTACCCTGGTTTTCCTTCCAGTCGAGAGCCAGTACCTGCCGAGACAGTCCCATTCTGTTTCGTCTCGTGTCCAATCCGAGCCAGTGCTCCTGTCCATGCCACCGCCAAGGTCGTTATGGGGTGTTGAGGCATCGCCAGCCCAGGTCGGCGTCCTGCAGTGGAACCTGAAAGCGTGAGCCGGGCAAGCGGTTGTGGGCAAGCAGGATATAGTAGCAG
The DNA here is from genome assembly GCA_946251905.1 of Cryptocephalus moraei. NCBI lineage: Eukaryota > Metazoa > Arthropoda > Insecta > Coleoptera > Chrysomelidae > Cryptocephalus > Cryptocephalus moraei. The sequence continues at coordinate 17,502,613 of OX276459.1, forward strand.
GAGCACGGTCGTCGGCTCCTGCCTGCAGCTGGAAGCAGATTCCAAGCATTATGCCCCTGTCGACGTCCCACCACCAGTCCTGCACCGCGCGAACCCCCCACCGCCCCCCCCCGTCACCACGTGCCGGAGGCCCTTCCCACTGGGGTTTTCACCCAATCTTCCGGGCCCCCGACGGTGCGGGGAGGTGAGTCACTCCTTGGCCCCGGAAGCCGGCAATGTGCCAGGCCGCCGGGTTCAACCTCCCACCAACTGTGAGGTCTCGTGACTCCTAGGGAGGGATCTCTATTCATTCTAGAAGAGCGAGAATCTACATGCTGTTCAGTATTTTCGTAAGTATAGTTACAAAATTGTTCCATTTCATGACATATTTCTAACAATAATGTTGTGCAAGCAACCCATTTTGATACCGTACTTTCCGATATATTCCGACCACGAATCAATCCACCGACACATTTTATTGCCCTCATCAAAACTTGTTCGATGGCCATGTCTGACTATACACCGGACCAGTATTTTTCAGAACGCCGTATGGTGAAGTAGCCTTCGTGAACAAAATGATCGTAATCCGGCATATCTAAAGTTGTACGTAAGTCCATCATATCCTGAAGATAAAGATGAGCCGATTTAGCATAGTTTTGATGACCACTTGCTTGAAAGTATGGTAACATTTCGTACATACTTTTTAAATGTAACTTAAAATCACCTGAACGTTGAAATACTGAATCCACAGTTGAAATGTGGGCCCATTTTCACTTAATAAATGTAATTGTGTATTAAATTGTTCCATAATTTTTTTTTAATCGTGAATCGACCGTAAAATCAGTTTGCTTTAAGTTTTGACTTTCATTTAAGTTCTTAAGATATTCCAGATCGTCATCACTAAAAGAACAATTTTCAATTATTGAGCCACCAATTGCAATGAAATTTAATATATGACCTCTGATGGCCCTCGAAAACGCGTGCCCGGCTAAGGTTTTAGCAGCTGAATTTTCAGCATACAATAAATTGGAAGCTTCTTGTAAACCACTGCCTTCCATAATGTAACCTATTGCACCTAGAAAGGACATTAGAGTATGAAATCCTCCTAATCGAACAATGACACTACTACTGCCATATACGTCATTGTCATGGTCAATAGAAGCAGTTATTGAACGTGCTTTCCAGTAGAGCGGTTGATCGAATGTTATAAAACTATGTTTTTGCCCATTAGCTAGAGCTCTTTTGGCTCCGTCAATTAATATCGTTAAAATTGTATCATAATCGCTGAGGGGCGCATTGTCAAAGGGAAGAGGAATAATTTTAGATTGAAAACATTCTGTTGCAGGTGAATTGCTTTCTCTATATCCCAGCCATCCTTTCGTATTTGCCGGAGATGATTTTTTAATGAATAACCACAAAAGGTCTAATTCATATGAATCGAATTTATAGTCTTGCGTATCTTCAAAAGTAATCTTTTTTACAACTATTTTTTTAAGGCCACTCCTACTCTCGCGTAGTCTGAAAGTACCTATCACTTCATACAGCTTGTTTAACAATAACAAACGTTTTTTTTTCTTTTTTAATAAATATTTAAAAAATACAAATACTTAACTATCGAATAGGCCAAAACACATTTATTAATTGTTATAAAGACAAGGGCTGCGAATTTAAAAAAAAATCCTATCTCGGCTCCTATTGGTCGAAAAAAGTTGTTGTTTTTTTTTTCAATTCTGCGCTTTGAATTCAGCTATCCGAATTTGCAAGTCAGAAATTTCTACAAGTTATGAAAATGGCTCCAGGTATATTTGTTTATAAAAAAATATCATCCCCTTTTCTAGAGCGATAAATATGGGGTGCAAAATTGTTTTTATCATATTTTCTTAATTTGATATGAAAATTTGATTATTTGTGAAGAGAATATACCTTTGTGCACCTCGAAATGTTTATCCAAAAAGACGTAACAGCGATAAACATTATGCATCTTGGGATAAACAAGTAGCAATATCTCAGCAACAAATTAACCAATTGACTTTTGTAAATGTTGTTTAGGTTTGGTGCCTGAAATGCTAGCTGTTGAAGCAGTAAAAACGTAAGTCGTATTATTTTTGCAATAAATAATCGATATGCAAAAAATAACCATTTTCAGTGGTTTTTTGGCATTTCTGCAATAAATATTTAGCAAAATTAATCGTGCTATAGCTCAAATTGTAGGGTTCTAAATTCTCTACAACTTATATTTGAAACTTTTCTCGCCAAAATGCATACCTTGACTTGTAGAATAAGAAAACTTGTTTTTGCTAACTTTGGACCCCTCCCATTTGTTAATGCACACTTTTTGAATGTTTAAAACTATATAGGCATGATCAACTAATCAGAGGCTACAACATTTGACCACTCCCATGCGGTACTGAATTAATGTCGTAAAACGTCTAAAAATGACTACACGGACTGGGCTACGAAGGGCCCGATACATCTCGAGCATCGACCTGCGACAGGGATACTGGCAGGTCCCGCTGACCGAAGATAGTAAACCAATTACCGCCATCACCGTTCCAGGAAGAGGATTGTTCCAGTTGCGAGTAATGCCGTTCGGCTTACACTCCGCTCCTGCGACGTTTCGGCGTTTGATGAACCGCATAATAGGACCCGAACTAGACCCGCACTGCTTCGCCTATTTAGAGGACATCATAATCCTAGGAAGCACGTTCGAAGAGCACTTAGAAAACCTCCGGACCGTATTTCGACGTTTGAGGGAAGCAAACCTTCGTCTTCTCCGCCAGAGCCCTTCTCTTCTGGCCCTTCTCGCCAGACCGTCCGACATCTCCGACGTTTCCTAGGTGTCGCTTCATGCTACCGCCGGTTTGTCCCGAATTTTTCCCAAATTGCTCAGCCGCTCAACAGCCTGTTGAAAAAGGACAGGAGGTGGAAATGGACGCCGGAATAAGAAGAGGCTTTCCGACACCTAAAGGAGAGCTTGACCGTCGCACCGATATTGATCTGCCCACATTTCACTCGTCCCTTCGTCCTACAAACCGCCGCGTCCGACTACGGCTGGGGAAGCGTGTTAATTCAAAACCGAGCAAGGAGAACGAGTGGTTGCTTACGCAAGCAGGACGCTGAACGATGCTGAAAAATCCTACTCTGTTACTGAGAAGCAATGCCTGGCAGTGGTTTGGGGTGTCGAGAAGATGCGACCCTACCTAGAAAGCAGCCATTTCGTTGTCAAGACCGATCACCAGTCACTAAAATGGCTTTATAAGCTGGATACTCCGTCCGGTCGTCTTACACGTTGGAGGATATATCTCCAACAGTTTGACTACGAGATCCAGTACCGAGCAGGTAACCTGAAGTGTGTGGCTGAAGCTCTATCCCGAGCCGCGCTCTCCGATCCCGCTCTCGCTATGGAACAAGAAACCGCTTGTTCCTGGTACACTCGAAAATTGCAGGATGTCCGTGCGAAACGCGAAGGCAACCCGGAGTACTGCGAGAAGGACTTTAAAGTCTGCTTCACATTAATAAACAGTTGTGGTCACACTTTGGTCTATGTCAAAGTACTGAATAGCTTTCCAGTAATTAATCTCTTTATTTCTACCAAATTGACCGGTGTTCCAACGGTTTTTTGCAGGTGTTCCAATGGGTTTTGGGGGGATTTAACGGTTTTTGCAGGTATTTCAACGGTTTTTGGGGGGATTTAACGGTCTTCTGCAAGTCTTTGCAGATCTTAGCAAGTTTTGGGGGGATTTAAATGTCTTTTGCAGGTGTTCCAACTTTTTTTTTGCAGGTCTTTGCAGGTTTTGGGGATTGAACGGTTTTTGGGGATTCAACGGTTTTTTCAGGTCTTTGCAGGTTTTGGGGATTCAACGGTTTTTGCAGGTCTTTGCAGGTTTTGCGGGTGTTTCAACGGTTTTTGGGGGTTTAACGGTTTTGGTCGTGACTCATTTAACCGCGTACTCACATGACTCATCCGTTTTTTGAGAGATTCAACGGTTTTTTGCAGGCCTTTGCAGGTTTTGGGGGTTTAACGGTTTTTAGTAGTGACTGGTTGACTCCCGTGCTCGCACCCCTCATATACATGTGTTAGAGAGTGTCTATGGGGAGGCATTCCATCGCGTATTAAGTGAGTCATCACGCCACGTGCAATATTTCATGACAACAGGTACCGTCTTGAAAATGTATCGGTTTCGGTAGTGACTCATTCATTCTCGTGCTGACACCCTTCTTATGCAGGTGTTAGAGAAACATTCATCGACCTCTCATAAGGGATTTTCGCTAGTTACACTACCAGTATCAATATATCGGGGTCAGTATTCTCGCACGAGGAATTAATGAATAATATTAACCATATGTTAAAATGTCGAAAGTATAAACAAAAATTAACGTCTTTAAAAATGTGGGGGTTCTCGACAAACGTCTGGGTTATTTCGCATGACTCACACATGATTGTTCCCTTATACAGGTGCTAGAGAGAGCACACTTTTCCGCATTCCTCCTTATGATATAGGCAGGTATATGAATTAAAGTAAGTAAAAAAATTTGTTTATTTTTCCAATTTCGATATCATACTAGACAAAGTGTCTAGTATCGATACGAATGATACACGTGTCCACCCCCCCCCCTCCATTAATTACACCACCACTGGCTCTCGGAGGGGCATTCATTCGCGTATTAAGTCATCACCCCACGTGCAATTATTCGCGAATACGTCTTACAAGTATGAATTTAGCGTTTTATTGCAGGTGTTTACGATATTTACCGTTTGGGTGTTGATGACTCACTCATCCATGTGTAGGATAAATCCGTTAAATCCCCTCAGAAAACAGTTGATGACTCATCTATCATAGTAGTCTATCTTTGGCATATATTCGTTAAGTCTCATGAGTCATAATTTTACCCTCACCCGTTATTGAAAAGATTATATAAATGGAAAAAAATGTCAGTGTTGCTAGGGCAAAGAAGATATCCCTTAAATAATTCAAAAAGCAAATTCGTAGCAGTGGGACTTTTGTACAATTCAGTATTCACTCCATACATCCAGCTATCAGGAGACAAATGAGATTGTCTTTTAGATGATTTAGTGAAAGTGAGTGGATAGACTTTTTAAAATATCAAGGAGTGATTACCAATTTTTTGTACTCTGCTGTTGCCTTAGACCCAATAGAGGCATATAAAATTAATTTGGAATCCATAGTGTCACCTTATGGAAAAATTATAAAAATCTCTGCCTCGCCTATGAATCAGTATGTACTTTGTGGGATTTCCTACCACTTATTCGTTATAGGATCGATATATTAAAGCGGCAATAATTCCACAACTACTTCGAGATTCTTTAGCACGGGTTACAAGGTCAAGATGATCTAATCGTGAAAACGTACAACTTACTTCAACCGGATAAACATCCAAACAGTGAAAACATCAGCTTAGTTATGGAATTTATGCACACTTACCCCCAAATTTTTAAGGAGACGCTTCAGCATGAAAAAAGTCATTCAGTAATTGTAATAATATTTACTGTATTCCTCTATTTGATGAATCACGAGAAAAGTATTGCGAAACTGTAGCCATTGCTCGAATACGATTTAGAAATAGAATAGCTAATGTCTCACATTTAAATAATCCTGTATTAGATTGTAATCATAGATATAAGGTGATTTGGAAAGATTTAAATAAAAAAAAAGTTTACAAACAATGTTTTATTTTACTAAATCTTTTTTTTTTACCCAGGAATTATGTTTATTGTCAAGACCGAGCCATTTAACTTGTATATAATTTCCTTTTTTTTTTCTAAGCACTTTTTCTACTAAGTATATATGAGGGTATTTGGCCTTCTGAAGTTCCTTGGTGTAAAAACATCCATCAATCTCTTGTCCGTTTTGATCCTTAAGTAAGTAAGTCGTTGGATTGGTATTGTTTACATTCCGTATTTCAATAACTTCAGTGGACCAGCTAGGCCTATATCCCTTAGAGAATGATTCGCGATATTTACTAATTCGGACGTTTTCACCTACTCTTAACTTAGCACTTTTCGAAGCAATTGTCTTCAAACGATTCTAAACAGTTTTCGAAAGTATATTTGCATTTTTAGTATTAACCTCACTTGGCTTCATACGTATAGTTGAATGCTTGGAATGATTGTACTCGTTAACAATTTTTGGTAAAAGATTTACCCAGTTATATGATCCCTGCATTCTAATTTGTTTCCACATTTTTGTTTTTAAAGTTTTATTAGGTAACTCGTTCGGCAACACTAGCCCTAAAAGTCGAAAATGTACTGTAATGATTAATTCCATTATCTCGCTTTAATTGTATAAAATCTTTATTGTAAAATTCTTTTCCAAAATCCGTTTGCAGATTTTTTGGGGTTGGTATTTGTGATAAAAATTTTTTCATTGCTAATGAAACATCTTTGGCAGTTTTTCGCTTTACGGGAATCGCTCACACATATTTACTGAAAACGTTTATCACAAGGAGAATATACCGAAAACCCTTATTTATCTTAGCATACGGTACCATTTCAACGAAATCTGCCTGTAAAAGATCATTTAAACCCTTAATAATAACTCACCTTCTTTTAAAACTTTTCCTAGCAGGTTTGTGTAATTCATTTACCATCTGTTGCTTGCTCATTTTTTGCAAAGGGGCACTGGAATAAAATTTGGTAATATAATTTATCCGTAGTGTTTTTCTTTAATGTCCAAAATGAAATTTTATCCCCTTTATATAAAGTTTTTTCAATAAGTGTTTGAGGGTTAACATCCATTTGGTTATCATTTATGTTAACTGATATTCCTTTGGGGCAAGATTCGACACTTTCTACTGTACCCGTTATAGGTGAAATGTAAACGGTTTTTGCATTGTCCAGTACAAAAAGCCATACATTATTAAATTGCTTTTCATGATCTTTTTCCAATCCTCGAATGTTTAATATACATTTACTGTGGTCATTAGCGGGGTGGCAGATAAAAAATGGTTAGGGGATAGAGACGGGTGTAGGTGCTCCTACAAAATTTTCCACACGGTTGTATGGTGATTGATGATGAGTCAACATGTGTCTACCGGCCTTGTCTATCGGCATGTTAATTCAATGTCAATTCAAATACTTGGAGTGAAATAATGATGTGATGATTCATATTCTCGTTTTTATTCAATTATTTTCGCTTCTCTTAATTCTTCGATTATTGAGATAATCTCATTACTGTGTGAGTTTTTTCCAGCATACTGGGATGCAATTAACAGTTTTAATCTACCAACAAGTTCATTATAATCATAAAAATATCGATATTCTGAAGATTACGGTTGTCCATCTCAAAGATGGGTTATGTAGATTAAAGAAATAAAAAACCTCTGTCTTCCACCAGTATGATGATTTGAACAATGATTGAACACTCTAAGCGACCGGTTTCGGTTCTACGACCCTCATCAGGCTAGATAAAAATAGACAACAGTACAAATGGTAAGGTGAAAATATATAAACTCCAACTAACCTTCATCCAAGAATAAAGCAGTTCTAGTACCAAAAATATACCCCACACCATCCGTGGCGATGTGGTGTGAATAACAATCTTAGAAGAATATAAGAAAAATGAAAAGATTACACTAATAAAACTCGATAAACAACTCTCGTCGAATATATGGAGCACTTTAACGAAACGAAGAAAGTGTCATAATACAATACAAAATGTGACATAGAGCATAAAACACAACTACCATTATATAAAACATGGAAACTGATACATCACACCACAGAATTCACAATCGAGAAGTAGTTGTTAAATGCTTGTTCATTAAGCAAGTCACTTGGGATTCTTGAATGCTCTCAATAACTCAAGGATGTCCCATAAATTAAGTTTATTGCCTTTATCATAAATATGTAAAATTTTTGTATTACAAGTAGAATATGGTTCGCGAAAGCTGATGGTGTGTTGTAAATGTCAGTATTCAGGTACGTATTGATGTATTTTAAGTGATCATTAAACCGAATTTGAGAGGTTCTACCTGTTTGGCCTATATATATATATATATATATATATATATATATATATATATATAAGTTTATATATATATATATATATATATATATATATGGCGTTACAATCACAACAATTTAGTTGATAAACTCCTGAGTATCTAAGAGTATCTAATTTATACTCGGTATGAACTAAAATAGAACACAAGGTTCTAATCGTATTAAATGAGATCGTAATATCATAATTTTTTAACAGATTCTTAATAGAATAAGATATATTCCCTAGGAAAGGTAAGGATCTATAACAAATTTGCTTGTCAACTGAAGAGGTGTGAAACGTAAGATTAAATTTGTTCATAAAATTATTGTGGATTTTATCTAAATGGTGGGAAGAGTAACCATTACTCAAACCACTTTGTTTTATAATGTTCACCTCTTTAAGGAAACTTTCTTGGGAAAGTGGTAATGTGAAGGCTCTATGATACAGTGACCTAAAGGCAGCCATCTTATGTGACCATGGGTGAAAAGAGTCAAATGGGATCACATTGTCAGTGGCTGAAGGTTTGCGAAAAATTGTAAATTCGAAAGAGTTAGTAACTAGATTTTTAACCACTGTAAGATCTAAGAGTGGTATGGAATTATTCACCTCAAACTCTACCGTGAAAGAAATACACTTATGGAGGGAGTTCAAGGCGGCCGGCATGTTGCGGTTCGCAATATGTAATGTGTGTTGCGGCAGGACTATTTGTATTTAGGCAGTTGGCAGCACGCGAAAGACCCAAGCGAGGTTGGCAATAACGAGAGAAGGACGAGGCCAACATACGTTGCAACGAGAACGTCGAGAGAACAACAACTACAATTTTCTGTTCGAGTCAAGTTCAATAAAAATATAATAAAAAATCAATTGCAAGAGTTATCAATTCAAGTACGAGACGCAAGGAAATACAGTACACACAACAGTCCATAACAACTCTGTTTTACTGTTTTCACTGTTTGAAGGAGAACTAAACAAAACACAAACCACGCGCCGACTGTACATTGCGGTGGTGTCACGTCTTGCAAAATATCAGCGATGGTCCGTCTTGCACCTTCCACACACCTTCCCTTGTAAATCCCTCATCGGTAAACAGTATATGACTTTCATAAGAAAATCTGCTTTTTCCTGTATCTTGTTCAACATGCACTCGGCGAATTTTACTCGCAGTGGATAATCTGCATGATCTGATTGCTGCACACCTTGGACACGGAAGGGATGAAGGCTGTTCCTTTGCCGAATACGTTGTACAATCGACTTGCTAACGGCGTGAATATTCGGTCTCTCCGAACACTGACTGTTGGAGTTTCCTCGATCGTGTTTAAAATTGATTCTTCTTATTGGTAAAATTTGTTGGTTAGAATTGACGACGCGTTGATCTGGATAACAACAGCTGACGTGTATCCCAAGATCAACACTTCCATACGTTCTCAATTGTTGGAACATTATAGCAAGCATTCTTCTGTCTGGCATTTGTCGATTTGTATATCGTTCAGTATAAACCTGTGGGCTCTACTTGCATTCCCTGCAGCCTCACCATACACAAAAATCATGTCTGCCTTGTCTTGTGTGGGGTATATTAAGCGTTCAATTAATAATTTAATTGAACAGATCATGTGTAACCTTTGAAACTTAAATGTGATAAAAAAATAATAAAACGCAGTTTAAAGTAGCCATTAAGGCAATCATTTGAGGGGTCTAAATGTAGAAGTTATTTTTATGTACAACTATCTTTACTTACCTATTGTTTTGGTAACCCCAAACTGTGTAACAAAGCAGAAACTGTGTGTAAGAACCCCATCATTGAGATCGAATTTGTAAATGGCGTCTGATAGTCCCGTTTTTCCACGCGGCACACTTCGGGATCGTGACACTTCCACGCAGGATTTCCTACGTATGGGTGCACCCAACTGCCAGTATTCGGTCATATATTCGGCAATTTGAGTATGCAGGACTCAGTTTCACGTCTACTGTTCTTTTTGTTTTGGGCTCGAAGCACAAACATTCCGTTTTCTTCTCCCCTCAAACACCAGAAAACTTTTCCGCACTTGATTCACAGAACCTATGACACATCAATTCACGTTTGTTTATGTGTTTGTAGCGTTCGCGCTTTTGTTTTTTATAGGTTTTATTTACCCAGAGACCCCATGGCGACGTTGTCAGTTATGAAAACTTGCTGAGAACTTGTGATGTTTATAACAGTGACAGTGGCGGGTACTATTTTGTCATGTAAATTAAACTTTTTTTTCTCTCGAAAACTAACCTGGAAACCCTTTGCGGCATCAACAAAAATTTTTGAAATACCTCCATCTATTTGGATTTTTTTTGACATGGCATTCAGAGACACCCTGTATATTTATCAAGTTTTGCCTAAATCAACCTATACTTCTTTATAAGCTCTTCCTCTCTAAAAACTAGAGGGGCGCCAGGGTATAGGTTGCACCCGGACGCTACATGGGGTAGAGCCGGCCCTGGGCAAACGCATAATGAAACACCCTATATATGAGAAAGTACTCTGATGAACACATCACGATATTTAAACTTTGAATATTTTTTGTACAATACAACCTTGATAATCCGAACTAATTATTGCTAAGGGCAGTTTGGATTACCGATTTGTTCGGATTATCAAAATACCTGTAAAATTTAACTCAAATAAGCAATAGATACGCAAATACTCAAAAATAAGCTTTGTTTTTGAACAAAAATTTAAATTTAGGTAATTAACTTCGAGTTTAACTTAGGTTAAACGAGGGAAGAAATTGTAATAATTTTTTTACTTCATATTAGCTGCTTCTCCCATTTCCGCCTTCTTTTCCATTTCATTTAGCAGAAAAATGTTCTCAGCTGCTTCAGAATTTTGTTCTGCCCATTTCAAACAAGTCTGAAAACATTTTACTGCTTCTTTGTGAGTCACGTTGGTCGGTACGATTTCATCGGATCCACTTTATTTGACATGATTACTTTAGAATTAGAAATGGAAATTTTAAAATTAAAAAATGAACTAATAAAGAAAATTTAAGTTTATTCGATACTTGTCAGAATTGTTTCTAAATTTCCCAGTAACATCTTAACAATTAAAGTAATAAAATTAGATGTTTTTACTTTAAACAAAATTTACTGAGTAAAATATTAAGTAATCAAATTGTCTCTGAGAATGTTATTCGCATTGAAACGTGGACGATCTGGTTGTGTAATTAAATTTAATTCTTCAGTTTCTGCGATTGCTGCTTCGATTTCGGCATCTACAGGTGTTTCTGGTTCCCCACGTTCCATAGTAATATTGTTCAAAACGCAGCAAGCAAATACAATCGCTTGTACCTTTTTCACTTTGTCTAATCCCTAGCGAAAGAACAGGAACCCGTCGTTTTAAAACTTCGAACCATCTTTCTATGGGGTTACGAGTTTTCATTTGAGCTCTATTATTTCTCTGCTCTGCATGTGTTGTTGGATCTCGTATAGGTGTCAAAATATATGGTTTTATTCCATATCCACCACCTGCAACTAACACACTATCAACAGAATGTCCTTCTTCCATGCGGGCCTGTCAGTCGAGAATTGTTAAAAATGGTGCATCACGAGTTGATCCTGGCCAAGGACACACAACGTCTAAAATATTCAAATCATGGCTGCAAACTGCTTGCACGTTAAAGAAAAAAACCCTTTAGATTCCGGAATATCTCTGCATTATTTCTTCTAGGTGATAAAATTTTAACATGTGTAAAATCAATGGCCCCCATGCATTTTGGAAACTTGTCTATTTAAACAAAAGCTTTCGTCAGTTTATTAACATCATCCGGAGTATCGGAAGATTTGTGTAATGGGGTCCCATTCTCGTCAAACATCTCAGGACTAAGGTGCTGACACGGCTTGTTGTGGATTTATCGATGCCACTAAAATCGCCAACGATCTGCAGGATACAGTATATTTTGTGGTATATTTTCTGTACCGTGGTGAAGCTTTTAAATAAATAGTGATTAAGAGGTACTCCACATGTACCACTATGACACACCGGTATCTTAATTTGTGGTGCTATTTATGAACCCTCATGACTGAAAGTGTTAAAATGACTGTTTAATTGTTGTCCGCCGCCCACTCATGTGTTCGCCACTTGGAATTTCGTTAAGTTATGGTAAAATCTATCATTACATAAATATTCAAGCGTATTATCGATGCCGAAATTTTCTCAAAAAATTAACCACTTTCACCACTTATAACTACCCTTCGCAACGAGTAAGCTGTCCGCCTGTATGGACCTTTAATAACTGATGGTAATAGAGTTTCTTCCTGTATACGAATTCCATATTATTGACGACGTTGAAATTTCGGCTCTAGCTCTGGTCGGGTGCATCTAGCACCAAGCCGATTAGAGAGGTAAAGGATTAAACGATAAGAAGGGATCGGTTCGAATCGGTTCCTTTACCTACTTGTATGAAAATTTTAAGAATTAGTTTACTGTAATAATGTACAACTATTTAATTATGATTTACATGAAAATATTTTTACTGAAATCGTCCTATTTTCCCGTACATTTTGATATCAAACCCGAAGTATTTCAAAAGCAATAAATTTTAGCATAAATTATATAATCAACGAGGAGATTCCAACTCATTATTAATCCAGGCGCTGGCTGGTGAAATGTACATATCGGTATTATACAAGTAACTTAAAAATCGAATTAGATGCGTCGAATTATTACCAGTAACAATATAATTTTTACCAAATTTAAACTGCTGGTGTTATTTGTTCACAAGAATTTATATTACCTAGAAAATTAGAATACACCCTTAACCGCTATTTAGAGCGGTTTGGGAGTCTCAAGGGTATGGTTCGTAGAAAACCTACAAAATTCTCGATCATTACGGGGAGTAGCAATCGTTAACAACCGTTATCGAGGGTGTTATTTTAAAGGTAAAATTTTCTCTTGTTAGATCCTCGAAGTGGGTCTGTGATTGCCGGCCAGGAAAGAACGGGCTGATATTATGTAAACCTCGAACAAGCGAAACTCCTGGCGGCCCATGTAGCTCTCCACCTTTTCACCCCCTTTACCCTTATCCGCCGCCCCCTTTGCACCTACTCATGTGTCCGCCGCTTGGAATTTTGTTTAGTTATGGTAAGACCTATCATTACATAAATTATTTATAATTTATGTCTGAAAGTACTTCCAAAGAATTGGGTAAATGTAAACAATGTCCGACAGTCTTTTCCCAGCAAATCGCAAAATTGGCGGGAAGTGGTTGCGGCAAAACTCGCTTGCACGTCTAAACAAGTTAAATTTATTTTCGGTTTTGGTTAGTTGCTTTTCGATCTATGAAAGGGAATGTTAAAGATGTACTACAAAATTTAGAAAACAGCTCGGACAACTACACCACAGTATGAACATTGTTATGTGAAAGGTTTGACAATAGGGGTATGCTCCTGAACAATCATCTAAAAGCACTATTTGGAATCGCTACTATGACTACGAAGACAGCAGGAGATATGCGTAGGTTGTTAGATGGAATCACCAAAGGAGTACGTTCACTTGAATCGCTGAACTTTCCTGTAGCAGCATGGGACTTAGTTATTATTTTCTTTATGGTAAATAAGTTAGACCCAACTTCTGCAAGATAGGGACAAGAGCAAAGGCTTAAACCACATAAACTTCCAACGTTAGAAAAGTTCAAGGCCTTTTTAGCCTCTTAAGTGACCAGATCAAATCTGTAATGCACGTACCAGATGGCCCGCCATTAAGAAACGAAAAACAATTTATTGGTAAGTGGTAACTAAAGAACATTTAGGCGTATACTGTAGCCTCGAAACAGGTCAACCCACACCTTGAATAGACATACTATAAATAATAATACTTATATACTTATTAATAAACAACATACCGTTGCTGGAAAAGACGTTCAACAAATCTTGCCGGCACTGCAGTTCTTGAATTTCTTTTTTGATATGGATTTGTTTGGCCATATTTTTCTACGAGCTTTTCTCTTAGTTCTATTAAGAAGTTTAGCCTTTTTAGCTTTCCTCCGGATCTTTTATAAATATCGTATGTATTTAATGTTGTTATACTCAAGAAATGCCAAGATATTTTCATATATAATTTCTTTACCCTGGTTCTGTCAGTTGCACTGAAATGTAAGTAATTATCAGTAAGGTTTACTCCACCCATCCACCCATCCTACTATTGTACTCCAAAACACATAGCGGTTTTTGAACTTCTCCAGTTCTTTTCTGAATTGATCCCATACATGCATCATGTGTAGTGCTAATCATAAGAACATCTTTCTTATCTCGCCATTTTTGAACAATAATTTTTTTTTCTATAACGAGCAATGGTCTCCCCCCTGGAAAGATTTTTTTATGTCAACTGGAAAACCTTTTCCATTTATTCTCATTGTTCCTATGCAATCTGTTCTGTTTTACTAATTTATCAACCAGATCGATGCTGTTATAGAAATTGCCCAAGAATAGATGATATCCTTTATGTAATAAGGAGTCCACAAGAGAAAGAACAATTCTACCAGATATTGGTTCTTCAGAATATTTTTCTTCGTAGATGGTATTGGACCTGGTTTATATGATACAATTCAACATGTAACCAGAACTACTTTCACATAATGCAAATAATTTCATTCCAAATCTCTTCCGTTTTGTCGGAATGTATTTTTTCCAACTTAATCTTCCTTTCCAACCTATCAATGATTCATCGATTGAAATGCCTCTTTCTGGTATGTAAGCAGTCATCAATTTATCCCTCGAGTGGTCCAGTACTGGTCGAATTTTAGCAAGTTTTCAGCATTTGACATTTCCATATAATTAGCAAAATGTAAAAATCTTAGAAATAAATGAAATCTTTTTGCACTCATAATTGTCGAAAAAAAAAAGTGTTTCAATACTACATCTACGGTAAAAGTACATTTTGTATTCTGGTTTAGGCTATACACCCTGTAAGGTCAATAATCCTATTAGCGTCTTTGTTTCATTTCTATTTGTTTGCTTTCACCTTCTTACTCTAGCTAGAGTGTTTTTTTTTATTTTCGAATTATGCCGAAAGAAATGGCATCGTTCTCACAAGAAATAAAAATTCGCCGTCTTTTCCGCACGTGCGCATACATTAGGTATCTCTAAACGCTGTAAACCTCGCATGCGACTATATTCGTCAAATTCATTAAATGCTCCATGAAAATTGTTCATCCGAATATATCCGTCAAAGCCATTATGATTAGATTACAATACTCAATTCCGGATATATTCGTCATAGCCACTTAAGAGGTTAACAGCAAAAGCTGAGTTATTGGAAACATAGGAATCAAACTCTAAAGAACATCATGGGCAAATTAAAAACAAATCATCAAAAAATTATGTAGTAAACCAATAAAACTGTGCCGTTTGCAATAAGAATCATATACTTTGATCTTGTGATAAATTTCTAAAATTTTCTGTTCATGATCGTTACAAGAAGGTGAAGTTCTTTAAGCTCTGTTTAAATTGTCTTAACCCAAGTCACTTGATTAAGGACTGTTACTCAGGCGGGTGTCGAAATTGTACTTCGAAACATCATACGTTACTACATTATGAGCAACAAAGTGTCTCGACTGAGTCAGAGAAACCAGAAGGAAAAGAGGCTCCATCGGTGGTACTAGGAACATCACAGGTAAATGTGTCATCCTCAAGGGCCACTCAAGCATACATTGCTTTCAACTGCTTGGGTGCAGGTGCAGGAATTTATTGTTATAGAAGGTAGCTTCTCAGTCTCGAAAATTTATTATGATTTAGGAGAGAAGGAAGAAAACTAGAGTTATTATTTACGATTAAGTGGATAGAGTTGAAACCTTATTGTCAGCTCTGTAATCAGAGAATCGTCGATCGTCACTAAACTTGTTTGCGGTTTGATAAGGAGACTTTTGTCAGTTACCACCGCTGAGACAGCTTTTTTAGTTAACTCGGCAGATGAAAGGTAGCGATAGCGTGTAAGTGTGCAAGAGAGAGAGAGAGAGAGAGGGAGGGGGAGAGAGCGAAGGAGAGAAGAGTTATCAACGCATTGGCATTTGTTTCCAGTGTAGCAGTAGCAGTCGTAGCAGTTTAATGCTCTTGTTCGCGTGCAACAGTTGTCTCCAACGATGCCATGAAACCAGCGAAATTGGAGCGTCATTTAAAGACGGTGCACCCTACCCTCAGCGATAAACCATTAAACTACTTTCAAGGTAAAAGTGTGAACTTAAAGAAAATGAAGCTTGGACCAAGTGGATCAGGATTTGCATCAAATACAAAAGCACTGGTTGCGTCCTTTGAAATAGCAAAACTCATTGCTGAAGAAAAGAAGCCGTATACCATTGGTGAGCGTCTAATAAAGCCTAGCATATTAAAAGCGGTGGAAGTTACACTTGGTGAAGAAGCAAAGAAAAAACTCCAACAAATTCCGCTGTCTAATGATACTTTCAAGAGCAGAATAGAAAACATGTCCAATGATGTTGAAGAACAACTTCTTATGCAAATTTCCCAGTCACCATACTTCGCACTACAATGTGATGAGACAACCGATGTTGCTCAATGTTGTCAACTACTAACATTTGTTCGATTCTTAGATATTAGTGAAAATACATTCAGAGAGGAAATGCTTTTCATGGATTCGCTGGAGACTACAACAAGAGGAATAGACATTCTGGATAAAATTGATAACTACTTCCAGAAAAACAATCTTGAATGGGATAAACTTGTTGGTTGTTGTACGGATGGAGCCCCAGCTATGTTAGGAAGTCGGTCTGGATTTGCTACACTGCTGAAGAAGAAAAATGCTTCCATAGTGAATACACATTGCATCATTCATAAACAAGCTTTAGCTGTCAAAACTCTACCAATAGAACTCGCAGACGCCCTGAAAACATCAATCAAGTTGGTCAACACAGTGAAAGGAAGTGCTTTAAATGCTAGAGTATTTAAAAAATTTTGTTCTGATTTAAATGCAGAACATGATGTGCTGCTTTTCCACACAGAAGTTCGCTGGCTTTCGAAAGGTAATATTGCAATAAGGTAATAAGGTAATGTTGCAACGCTTATTTGAGCTAAAGGAGGAACTTGATGAATTTCTGAGTGCATCTGGCAAACTGGATTTGTATGCCCAATTTAAAGATCTGAAATTCCAAACACACTTGGCCTACCTAGTCGATATTTTTGGCCATCTAAATAAGTTAAATTTGCAGCTTCAAGGGTCCGGAAATGAAAATTTGAAAGGAACAGCAAATATATTCGTATTTGAAGATAAAATGCGCGCCTTTCTTTGTAAAATCGAATCGTGGCTTACTAAAGTGAAAGGGGGTAACTTCTCAGGGTTTCCAACTCTCAAAAGTTTTATTGATCGTACCCACGCGGATGCTACTATTACTGCTGTAATCCAGGAAAACATTATTTCACATTTGGGATCGTTGATCAGTGAATTCACTCATTATTTTCCTGAATATGGGGTAGAAAACGCGGATCCTATACGAAAAATGGTGCACAGTCCATTTCATGTCGACGTGACAACACTTCCTGATGATATGCAAGAAGAACTAATCGAGTTACAGAACGACAGTAACTCCATAGACTACTTTAGCAGTCAAAAATTGGAAGAGTTCTGGTGCAAAACCGCTTTGTCGTACCCGAAAGTTCGTAATAGTGCGCTCAAACTCCTCAAACTCTTCTCCACCACCTACCTATGCGAACAAGGATTTTCCAATGTCCTTGCAATCAAAACGAGGCAACGCTCCGAGCTGGCGAATCCTCAGTTTGATTTACGACTGGCAGTAGCAAAAAGTATTACTCCCCGCATCGGTAAGCTTGTCAACAGTATGCAGGCACAACCGTCGCATTAAAAACTGCTTATTTTCTTTTGTTTATTTCCTTTCTTTGTTTTATTGTTTTTTTTTACTGCATTATTGAATAAATTTGAATAAAACTGAATAAAAGTTTTACGACAATGAAAAAATAAATAAATGTGTACCTGTAAACATCCTATTACTACCCGTCACTATGTACCTATATTATTATTATAAATAAATAATACAAAAAAAATTTACAGTTTACTTTGAGCCTTTGAACTTTTTATTTTAAAAATGTTAGGTGGTCCGCGGACATTTTTGTTCCTGGTTAGTGGTCCGTCACTTCAAAAAGGTTAAGAACCCCTGGTTTAGATGGTAAACTTAAGAAGTGCAGAGCACTTTTGGATTCTGGTTCGCAGTCAAACTTTGTTTCAGAAAAATTATGTAGGGCATTAAATTTTCACAAGGAAAGAGTGAATGTTTCAATAGTAGGCATAAATCAAGTGACTTCCGTAGTACAGTACTGTTGTAGTGTCGAGCTTCGATCATTAGATAACAGCTTTCAGAAAAATATCTCTTGTTTAGTGATTCCGAAGGTGAGTGGTGACTTGCCTGAGAAAAAGTTAGAATTAACACATTTAAAAATTCCAGAACATATTAAATTGGCGGATCCGAGCTACTTCGAACCTGGACCAATTGATCTGTTAATAGGAGTGGATGTTTTCTATCAGCTATTGTGTATTGGTGGGTTCAGTTTAGGGGTCAATCAACCAACTACGCAAAAAACTCGGTTAGTATGATTGATTTCAGGGTCCTTTCTTCAAACTCCAGAAGCTAATTCATCTAGGAGGGTGGAACTGTGTAAATTGAGTCAAAGTGAAGAACTTTCTCAGTAATTGGAAAAATTATGGGCAATCGAAGATCCTCCTAACAATCTCAAACCCATTCCTTATCGACGAGAAAGAATTTGAAACCATAGTCGTGCAGAATGTCCAAAGGGAAGAATCTGGCAGATTTATAGTGAAAATTCCCTTTAAGCAATGTCCAAGCGTGCTTGGTGAGTCGAGATTTGCAGCCAAACGTCAATTTCTGGCCGTAGAACGGCAGTAATAAAAAATCCAAAATTAAGGAAAACTCTATATTGACTTTATGGAAGAATACATCGGGATGGGGCACATGACAATTAATAATGAAATTGAGTCTTCTGAGTATTTTCTCCCACACCATGGTGTACTGAATGAAAAGCGTTCTACCACAAGATTGCTAGCATACTAGCAAAAATATTAATTCGACGATTGTGGGATGGAAAATATGGATGGGATGAAACCGTACCTTAGAGCTTATATACATCATGGCGTAAACTCGAAGAACAATTGGAAATCCTTAATTCAGTGTACATTCCAAGGCAAATAGTCGCGAAACAGGTAGACCGGATTGAACTTAATGCATTTTGTGACAGCTCATAAGAAGCCTGTGGAAGGAACTTGACAATTTCTTAAGAGAACGGAATTCTGGAGTAATAACGAGGGTATTAGTTCGAAATTCATGTCATATCACTCACCTCATTTTGGGGGTATTTGGGAGGCCGGTGTAAAACCATATAAATTCCATATGAAACGAATAATAGGAAATGTCTCTCTTACATTTGAGAAATTTTATACGTTATCAACTCAAATTGAATCGACATTAAACTCTCGCTCTCTGGTTCCTTTATCCTCTGATCCCAGTGACCTCGATGTCCTAACACCAGCTCACTTCCTGATTGGAAGACGCCTAACCGCTCTACCACATTGTAACGAAGCCGATTTTTAGAGAGTTGAGAGTAGACCACCCACTATACAACTGACCGCGAAATCAAACCTATCTCGGATAGATGGCGGCCGATAAGGCACTGTTCAATCTACCATCATTTAATTATCAGGACTAAATGAATATGAGCCACTTGTCCCCCTCCATTGTCCTCTGCCCGAGTTAATCCAGGGCGAGAACCAAGACTTGTTTATAGCAAGTCGATCCGATCCGTCTATCTGTGTATTGTAAACGTCACCGCCGTTAGTTATAAGCCGCCGAATTATTTGTTATTTGTGAGTGTACGTAAATTGTGCATTGTCCCCGGCCGATAGTCTTAAGCCGCCTGAACTATTCGTAGTTATTCGTCTATTGTGAAAGCGTCCCCGACCGCTAGCTAGTAGACTATACGTTATCTATGATTTTTCGTTGTGGGCGTACCGACCGCTAGATATAAGCTATCTGTGGGTGAACGTTTACTACATGTTAAACCGGCGACTGCGAAAACGTCCGTTTTCACAACCGCCCAGAATTAATTTTTCCGTCGTTGTGTCGAGGAAAAGTTAATTCCCGTCTACCGTATTCTCTCTCTCGCTCTCTCGATATTTAAAAGCCGCACTACTGAATATTAGACTTTGCACGGTTTCTTATCTTCTCCGTATTTAGCTATTTCGTTTTCATTGTAAAATTGTTGGTACGATTTTCCGCTTTCGCATTTTCAATATTTCATATTCCAGATCTTAATTTTTATTATTCGCACAAGTATTGTAATTTTCAGTTTCCGCATTTTCGCTTATTTAAATAATCTTTCCGATTTATTTAGAATAAAATTTTATTTCTCTCCAACTGTGATACTTTTATATTTTCGCATTTGTGTTTCCTTTCCGAGATTTATAAGTAATTGTAAATAAGTTTTTATATTTCTCCGGTCTCCGTTCGACGACCTCGCAGGTGTTAGTAGAACGAATTATTTTCACGGTCAATTGGAAATAAAATAATTTTAGGATTTTCTATTTTTGAGCGTGTGTTTCATTTCTACAGACAACCCTGGTAATCTCCTGAGTTCGTAAAATTACCCAGGCACATTCCCGAGGGAGAAAACCCTTAAAAATCTGGCGCCCGAGCAAAACCGTAAAACCGACTCTTAAAACCGTTTCCCGAACTCCCGAACTCCGTCCCAGCGCCAAATCTCACAAGTAACCGCACTAAGCGCGTTACAAATTTGGCGCCCGAGCAGGGACTTTGAATTTCACTTTCGTGTAATTGTCTGTAGAAACAAACACCCAAAATGCCCCTTAAAGAAAATGCGGAAAATAAATCATCTCTCGAGATTCCGAACACCGAAACTAACGATCCTCGTATAGGTTGGATTTATAAATTAAACAAATCTACAAGCCGAAGCCGCGAAATTCCGAATAAATACAGAAGGTACCGTCGACGAATTAAGAAAACGTGTAGTGCGATTTTTACGAGACGGAATTAGTTCTCCCTGTCCTCAAGAAAATCCGCAGCCCTTTTCCGCGACCGAAACCATTCCGCCCCCACCGAATCCCGCAGTGTCTAATATGATCTCTCCCGAATCCGTGCCTAGTTTTACACCACTCAGGGTAAATGAGTGGCGAATCGTCTTCGACGGCCGAACCGATCCCGTAACCTTCATCGAGCGTCTCCAGGAAATATGTACATCGCAAAACATCCACCTCGAACAACTTCTTCCCGTAATGCCTGAATTACTACGAGGGGACCCCGCACTGTGGTACCGAAACAACCGACACCGTATCCATACGTGGGAAGAATTCCTCAAGAACTTCAAGATGTTCTACTACCCGGTCAACTACCAGATCGATTTAGAAGTCGAAATCAGCCGCCGAGTCCAGAGGGAAGACGAGCCCGTATCGAAATATATTACTGATCTTCAGACCCTCGTACGGAGACACGGACAGATGTCTCCAGAACAAGAACTTCAGTGGCTGTACCGAAACCTGAGACCGTCGTACCGTCAGCAAATCCGACGTACCGATTTCAAAGACATCCCGTCGTTCTGTGATGTAACCCGGGACTTCGAGCTGTTGAGAGAAGAATTGAAGAGAGAGACGGCATCCTCGCCGAAGCCGAGATCGTCTCCCGCACCGAGAATCGAGCCGTCGACACGCAGTTTCACGCCATCGACGAGCGCGCCGTTGCCACTTCCGCCCAGGACGAATCCACCTCCTGTACAAACCGACCCGCCGCCGCTGTCGCCCTTGGCTAGGGCGAACCCTCCATTTCATTCCAGAGCATCCGGGAGGAGCACCACCTCTACCCTGAGGTGTTGGAGATGTGGACAAATAGGACACGCCAGGACTGAGTGCCGACGTCCTGCCAAGCTGTTCTGCTCCAGGTGCGGCACCGAAGGGGTGTTATCCAGAGACTGCCCCTGTCCGGGAAACCGACCAGCCCGCTGGACTCAACCAAGGGAAGATCAGCGAGGGCCGCCACAAACCTCTGAAGAGCTTTCCGCCACCGAAGGTAACGACAACCGCCCTCATCTAATGGTGTCTGTCTATGGGGAACGTTATATCGCCCTATTAGACACAGGAGCCGCCCGATCCTATGTGGGAGATCGCATTGCACAACAATGCGCCTCCGCAAATATTCCGACGTCTGGAGAGACTCCTTCGTACGCCCGTGTTGCTAGCGGAGATCTAGTAGACGTACAACAGAACTTAGAGCTCACAGTAAAAATAGGACACCGACTAGTCACACACCGTTGGGGTTATATTCCCCGTTTATCCTCTGACTTGCTAATTGGAATGGATCTGCTCTGTCGCCTTCGCTTCCAACTGGATTTGGGAACGAGGACTGTCTATATGGAAGGCCGACCGCTGCAGCTGACGCAGATGTCTTCCTGCACCCCGGTAGAGGAAACTTCCGCCCCAGAACTCCGCACATTGACTACCGAACAGGAGAGCCGCTCACAAAACTTCCTCGAAGAAGATGAATATTTAAATGCCTTCGAAGAAATCCTAGAAACGACGCCCCTGATACAAAGCGAGAACCAGCGCCGAGAAGGTCGAAACCGTGTGGCCGATGTACTACCCAGAGCTCCGCTGTCTGATCCCGTCCTCGCCGAGGAACAAGAAATCCCTTGTTCCTGGTACCGTCGGAAGTTGCAGGATGTCCATGTGAATCCCGAAGGCAACCCGAAGTATTGCGAGAGGAAGGGACGGCTCTATCGTCATTTCTGGGACAGCCGCGACCACACCGAACCCGAATTGGTGGATCCCTGGAAACTCTGTGTCCCGATGCAGTTCCGAAACCGAGTGATTACCGAAAATCACTGCCAATCCACTGCAGGACACATAGGAACCGCCAAAACGACCGCCAGAATGGCACTCCGATATTACTGGCCGGGAATGTTCAGGGACATTGCCAAGTACGTTCGGAGTTGCGAGTCATGCCGTGTTAATCGTCAGAGCCGCCGCCAACAAGAGGAACCGCCGGGAGGCGCCACGAGAAACGACCATTCGACACGACGGAGTCCGCAACCAGTGGCGTCGCATCGTGTTAGTCGTCTGGGCCCCCGCCGACAACGAAACCGACACCGACCCACCGCCCTTAGCCTACTTCAAGGAAGGGAGGAATGGAACTGGAGCATGTCGATGTTCCATCGTCGTCAAACGCCGCCATGGAAGTCGACACCCTTGCCGCCAACCCACACCGTCGACGCCGACGTCCGGACAACCCCAGGATCGACGGAACCCGGAGTTTTGTCTTGCTGCCGCTGGGACGAGATAAGCAGGACGTCGCGGGATTGTCGCCGAGAGTAGAGCGCAGAAGCCGCAAACATTTAAGTATTGTTTTATATATTTTGTTTATTAATTTGTTTTTTTTTGGTAAGCATTTCCGGGAATAGTAAATTGGTAATACGAATAAGATTTTTATGGAATAGGGACTCAACCGGGTTAAGAATAGATTTTTTTTGTTTTGTAAATAGGAACACGTGCAACCGTTTAATCACTTCACCGCGAAAAGCTTCGACACCTTATCCGCCGATATTATTGTTTAGAAGAAAAGCAATAATTTCCGTATGAAACCGTTACAATTATTGCTTTTCTTGAGGAAAAAAAGGGGGGATGTAACGAAGCCGATTTTTAGAGAGTTGAGAGTAGACCACCCACTATACAACTGACCGCGAAATCAAACCTATCTCGGATAGATGGCGGCCGATAAGGCACTGTTCAATCTACCATCATTTAATTATCAGGACTAAATGAATATGAGCCACTTGTCCCCCTCCATTGTCCTCTGCCCGAGTTAATCCAGGGCGAGAACCAAGACTTGTTTATAGCAAGTCGATCCGATCCGTCTATCTGTGTATTGTAAACGTCACCGCCGTTAGTTATAAGCCGCCGAATTATTTGTTATTTGTGAGTGTACGTAAATTGTGCATTGTCCCCGGCCGATAGTCTTAAGCCGCCTGAACTATTCGTAGTTATTCGTCTATTGTGAAAGCGTCCCCGACCGCTAGCTAGTAGACTATACGTTATCTATGATTTTTCGTTGTGGGCGTACCGACCGCTAGATATAAGCTATCTGTGGGTGAACGTTTACTACATGTTAAACCGGCGACTGCGAAAACGTCCGTTTTCACAACCGCCCAGAATTAATTTTTCCGTCGTTGTGTCGAGGAAAAGTTAATTCCCGTCTACCGTATTCTCTCTCTCGCTCTCTCGATATTTAAAAGCCGCACTACTGAATATTAGACTCTGCACGGTTTCTTATCTTCTCCGTATTTAGCTATTTCGTTTTCATTGTAAAATTGTTGGTACGATTTTCCGCTTTCGCATTTTCATTATTTCATATTCCAGATCTTAATTTTTATTATTCGCACAAGTATTGTAATTTTCAGTTTCCGCATTTTCGCTTATTTAAATAATCTTTCCGATTTATTTAGAATAAAATTTTATTTCTCTCCAACTGTGATACTTTTATATTTTCGCATTTGTGTTTCCTTTCCGAGATTTATAAGTAATTGTAAATAAGTTTTTATATTTCTCCGGTCTCCGTTCGACGACCTCGCAGGTGTTAGTCGAACGAATTATTTTCACGGTCAATTGAAAATAAAATAATTTTAGGATTTTCTATTTTTGAGCGTGTGTTTCATTTCTACAGACAACCCTGGTAATCTCCTGAGTTCGTAAAATTACCCAGGCACATTCCCGAGGGAGAAAACCCTTAAAAATCTGGCGCCCGAGCAAAACCGTAAAACCGACTCTTAAAACCGTTTCCCGAACTCCCGAACTCCGTCCCAGCGCCAAATCTCACAAGTAACCGCACTAAGCGCGTTACAACATGTTGACGTGACTCATGTTCCCGACAACCGTTTGTCTAAAATTCAACGTCTGCAGAAGTTGCACCAACAGTTTTGGCAACGAAGCTCACGCGAGTTCATCGTTCTTCTCCAGCAGCGTTTAAGGTGAAAAACTACGCAAAGGGACCTTCATGTCGGTGATTTGGTTCTTACTCGAGACAACAACTTGCCTCCTCTGAAGTGGAAACTAGGTCGAGTCATCGAGCTCCACCAAGGATTGGACAAACAGTGTCGTGTGGTGACAGTGAAAACCTCAAGTGGCCTGTTAAAACGGTCAATTGCAAAGTTGTGTCCTCTCCCAATTACCGAAGAGTAGGTTAAGTCGTGTTATTTGCATTAACGAAGAATTCCCTTTTCATTTGGTTAAGAAAAAATTAGCATATATATATATATATATATATATATATATATATATATATATATATATATATATATATATCTTGGTGTAGAAGTCCATGCTCAAAGATGGGGGGAACATCTATAGTTGCGATGACTCTTAGTCACTACCCCATCCAAATGAAACAACCATGGGTCGATTACAATGTAATTAAAAACGACACATGTTTCGAGCCACTAGTGCCCATCATCAGTCATTTTACCTATGAGTAAAAGTTCATATGTAAACCCGAAAAGTGTGAACAATAAATATACTTACAAGTAAAGTATATTTGACTAATTAGGCGAAGACAGCTGAAAAGTGTTGGTCGCGAGATTTTCTTCGACGTCGATACAATTGCTGTAAACCAGACAGCTTTCCTCAGCAATGAGAAAAATAAAACTCGACTAATGAGTTTGATTTGTAACGCGTTGAAAAAGCAGAGTTTAAAATCAAAATCGCTTTTGAAGATGAGGATAGATTAATCGTTGCAACTGCAAGTGATAACGCTCGAATAGATCCAGACACTACTTTTATTATTGTCGGAGAAGACACTGACTTACTTGTTATTCTTTCTCAGCTAGCACATGATGTAACGAAAATTCATTTCTGTAAAGAAATGAAAGGTTCTAAACCTAATCAGTATTATAGTAGTAAAAGCTTTAAGCATCCCGATTTGCAAAGTATAGTTATGCTATTACACGCGTTTTGTGGCTGCGACACTACGTCGTGTTTTTTCAAGATGGGTAAAAATCGAATAATCGAGCCTTTTTCTGAAGAAACATTGCTTGAATTAGCCAAAATATTTTACGATCGAAATGCAAAACAGGATCACATTGCTAGTGCTGCTTTTGCAATGATCATCGCGATGTATAGTACGAAGGCTGAAAAAAAAAAATAGCCAAATCGACTTCATTTTCATTGGGCGATTTACGCTTCTTACATTACAGTAAAACGAGAAAGACATTTGCACTAGAAAGGTTACCGCCAACTGAAGGTGCAGGAAGACAGGACGCGTATCGGGTGTACTATCAAATATAGCTGTGGCTAGGCAATACAAATTTGCAAGCAACTGAGTGGGGCTGGCAAATAAGAAACGATAATTTGATTCCTGTAGGCACTATTGATCCGCCAATTCCTCACAAAGTTCTCGTGCAGATTTCTTGCTCATGCAGCAAAAAAGGTTGCATCGATCTCACGTGTAGTTGCAAAAAACACGGTTTGAGATGCTCAAATATTTGTGCACATTGTCAAAATGACACTTGTAATAACTTAAATATTATGAATCTCCCGAATGCGCCTGCTGACGAAATGAATTCCGAGGATGAGGTGAATGATGAAATTGAAACATCGATTGCAGAGGCTGGTAAGTCGTGAAAGTTGGGCTGCATATCGTTCCGTTTCGAACATTCGATCCAACAGCTGCCTCCTCCAACGGTTAGGAGGCAAAAAACCGAAAACCAAAATTATCATCATCTGTTTAACACATTCGTACGTAAACGTGCCACCAAAAAGGAGTGTTTTAAAAAGGCGTTCATACATATCATCCTCTGTTCTTTCCTCTCCCTATCCTGGTTAGAACCCTTCTGGCACCTGATTGGTGGTAAATCAACGTAGACTTCTCGTCAGCCCTCTGAGGTAAGTGCACTCCACTTAATCGTCTGCTCAATATCTTCCTCAATTATCTTCTGAAATTAATCGTACACCTTTGGCGATTAATTATTGGTGCCGAAACCAGGGAACCTTTAGATATATTATATTCAGTCTAATCACTCGTGTATATTCATCTCATAACTCGATCGTGCATTAATTATTCAATTTATTTCCCTCGAATACATCACCTACTCGGCGAGTTTCATTCTTATCGCACACCTGTTGCCACACGCGATAACTGCCTGTCTTGTTTATTTTCCTTGATTCATCTGATTGTTTGAACTTGACTTCGTCGTTCATTTCTCGTCTGTTCGCTCTTTTCTCTGGCCTTTTCGGGAATAAATTTATTCCTTCAGCATACCGGGTGATTCAATAAAATAAAAATGCCTCCGACCGACAAATTAAAGGCTTCGATTGCCGAATCCACAGTTAAGCGTGAGAATGCTTTCGCCGCGGCCTCTACATTATTTAAATTAATTAAAGGGCTGACTACTGAAGCCGATGTGGCCAATATGTGCTTGGCTGAGTTGTTGAAGGTGGAAAAGGCTTTCAAGGAGGCTGATGAGTTGATTGTTACGCTCAACTCTCAGTTGGAGGAGGCAGAACGGGACGAATCACCCTCGAAATGTGCGGCATTTTTTGAAATCTGCCTACAGATCCGCGCCGCCCACAGCCACCTAACCGCGTCTTCTCCGGCCGCAACGCATACTTCCTCTGCTGATCTTCCTATTCCTCGGGTGGAATTGCCACGGTTTTCTGGCAAAATCGAGGAGTGGCCCGGTTTCATCGCGTTATTCGACGCCCTTGTACATCAGAACCACGCCCTGGCGCCTGTCCAAAAATTTCATCTGTTGACGTCTGCCTTATCAGGCGAAGCGGCTTCCGTCATTTCTGGCTTCGACTTAAATTCGGTCAACTACCCTCTAGCCTATAAGGCCCTTTACGCTCGTTATCAAAACACTCGTCGGCTGGCTGATATCTATGTGAGTCAGATATTGGATTCGCGGCCTGCGTCTGTTTCTTCCTTGTCCCAGCTGAAACAGTTCGCCACCACACATCAAAACTCTATCAATGCCCTCAAGGCGTTGCCTATACCCGACCTGGCCGATTATCTGTTGTTTTCCCTCACTCTGCGCAACCTAGATGTGCCATCTCGCCAGTTGTTCGAGGGGCAGTTGTCCTCGGATGGGTTTCCTACTCTCTCGCAGCTGCTCGATTTCATTAATCGACAGTTGCGAGTGTTGGAAAGCACTTCCATCACCTCGTCTCGTGCGTCTGTGCTGAGGAGGCCTCCATCACCAGCGGGCTCAGCGTCTGTTCCCTCATCGTCTGTGCCTCCCTCTGTTGGCTCGCCCTCTCGCCCCCTGCCTACGCTGGTGCACGTCTCCCTACATCTTCTAGCTCATCGTATGCATGTGTGTTCTGCTCGGCGCAGCACTCCATTCGTCAGTGTCGTGAATTCAAGGCCATGACCATTCATCAGCGAAGAGCTTTCGTGGCTAAGAGACGATTATGCCGAAACTGCATGTCGTCATTCCACGCCACTGCTGCGTGCGGTTCGGGTCACTGCTGCCACTCGTGCGGGGGACGTCACCACACCATCCTCCATCTGGCATCTGCTGCCTCTACGGCTCCTCCTATTGACCAAACGGAGGAGGAATCGGAATCGACCGATCAGCTTCCTTCTCCGCCTCCTGTCTCACCAGAGCAACCAGCTCGTGCTCACGCCTCTCGGGGTGGTTCAATCAGAGGTCGAAGAACAGCTCTCGGGAGACCCTGCTCGCCTCCTGGGGAGACCGATTTAGCGTCTCCTGGAAGTAGTTCCGCATGACTGCGAGTGTGGTCAGCTCGTGGGTGGCTTGCCCACTCGAGTGGTCATCGATCCCCTTCTTCTCGTCTGTTCTCTTCTGGTCATCTGTTTTCATCTGCGCGGTCTGCCTTGCGTAAAAGTAATAATCCTGACTACCTGATGCCTACCGCTTGGATCCGCCTAGATAACCAGCGGAATGTGGTCTTCGGCCGTGCTCTTCTCGACTCCGGCTGCCAACACACCCTCATCACCCGAGCTTGGGCCACCAAGCTTCGTCTGCGCATTCACCCTGAAGCTGTTCAGCTTCGTACCTTAAGTAACGCAGATCGGTTTCGCATCCACGGGCACGCGTACGTCAGTCTCTGTCACCAAGGGGATCCTCCTCATATTATGATCAAAGCCTACGTTATTGACAGTCACATAGATCCCCTTCCTGTCCGAGCGTTCAATGGCCGATGGCCTGAGTTTCAGCAATTCAACCTAGCGGACCCCCTCTTCTATCTTCCTCGCATCATAGGGATGTTGATTGGCTCGGATGTGCTCCCTCATCTTATTCTTCCTGGCACATTGCGCCCCTCATCTGAACTTCCAGGGGCATTGTCTACCACCTTGGGCTGGGTGCTATATGGGCCCTATGCTCGCCATCGCAGGGAGACTAAACATGTTTCTTTCTCACCTGACACTATCGATAGTCGTGCTCGACGTCCACCCAGTGTTCATCGGGTTTTACAGCGGCGCAGTTCTCCCTCATCCTCTGCAGGGTCATCATCTGCTGTGCATTCTCCATCAACTTCGCAACCAGAACCCCCTCTTTCAGTGATCACCTATCAATCTTCCTCTGACAAGACTAACTCTACTGTTGCATCTCACCAAAGTTTACCTTCTGACGAAATAAATCCTCCTGCTGTTCCTGATCGTCAAACCATGGATATGAGTCTCTCCCAGCGTTCGGACCAGGAACTTGTCAACCTCGTTCGGCGCTTCTGGGAAATTGATAAGGTACCTGACGTGCTTCCGTTGACCCCTGCCGAGAGGGAGTGTGAGATGCTGTATCGCGCTGATGTCACCCGTAATTCCAATGGAAGATACACTGTTGGTTTGCCCTTGTCATCTTCTCGGCTAGGCACCTCCGTCAACGTGGCGACTAGACAGTTTCTCCGGTTAGAGCATCGCCTAGACCATAACCCTACTCTTCGTGTCGCATATCATGAGTTTATGCGTGATTATCTCGATAGCGGCCATATGGACTTGGTTGCTGAATCTTCTGATTGTCCGCGATACGAGCCATATTATATCCCTCATCATCCCGTACATCGTCCAGATGATCCTCCCACTAAAATTCGAGTGGTCTTCAACGCCTCCTGTGCGACTGCTAATGGCAAATCCCTCAATGATCTGCTGCTTACCGGCCCGAAGCTGCAAGCGGACATTTCCACCCTTCTGCTTCGCTTTCGTCTATATCGCTTTGTCTTCACTGCCGATATTAGACAGATGTATCGACAGATCCTGATACTCCCTGAGCAAAGGGATTATCAACGCATAGTCTGGCGTTTCACCAAACAGGAACCTCTCCAATATTACCGTCTGAATACCGTCACTTATGGAGTTTCTTCTGCTCCCTACTTGGCCCTTAGGACCCTTCGGCAGCTGGCTGCGGATGAGGGATCCAAGTTTCCTGCCGCCAGGCAGGTGTTGCTGGATGAAATTTACGTCGATGACATCTTGACAGGCTGTTCATCCGAAGCTGAAGCTCTTGAGTTACGACAGCAGGTTCAGGATCTGCTCATGGCGGGCGGCTTTGAGCTACGCAAATGGGCTACTAATCACCTTCCTCTGTTAGACGGCATTCCAGCTGATCATCGTAGAGAATCCTCCTCTACTGATCCCCTTCTTCTCGATCGTGAACCAGGTCTCAAGATTCTGGGACTTGGGTGGAATCCTGCATCTGATCACTTCTTCTATTCTGTTCGCACGACTTCCACGGTGATCACCAAGCGGAATGTGTTGAGTCAGATGGCTAGAATCTTCGACCCCTTAGGATGGTTAACTCCTGTTACCTTCTATGTCAAAATCTTCTTCCGTCAGATCTGCCTACTCCATCTGGAATGGGACCAACCTCTGTCGGATGAGGTTCAGTCCTCATGGCTGCGATTTCAATCCCAGCTACCCAGTTTGGCAGAGCTCTACATACCACGATTCATCCCTGACGTTTCTTCCTCTACGCATCGGTTGGTCGGCTTCTGTGATGCCTCTGAATCAGGCTACGCTGCCGTAGTTTATCTTCGCACTTTGGCATCGTCTGGTCACTACCAGGTGTCTCTCCTAGCGGCAAAATCCAAAATTGCTCCTTGCAAGGCTATGACCCTGCCTCGCTTGGAACTATGCGGTGCCCATCTTCTCGCAAAACTCATGCATCACCTGTCCACTCGCGCGTTGCCGCATCTCGGTGCTCAG
The DNA here is from genome assembly GCA_946251905.1 of Cryptocephalus moraei. Classification (NCBI taxonomy): domain Eukaryota; kingdom Metazoa; phylum Arthropoda; class Insecta; order Coleoptera; family Chrysomelidae; genus Cryptocephalus; species Cryptocephalus moraei. The sequence goes on from OX276459.1 coordinate 17,533,808, forward strand.
TGCAATGCCTTCTGTGATTCTTCTGTGGCCTTGTCGTGGATCCGTGGTGAGAGTCACCGGTGGAAGACATTTGTGGGAAATCGGGTCGCTGAAATACAGGATCTCATTCCCTCGGATTGCTGGAGACATGTGGTGTCTGAGGACAACCCAGCAGATTGTGCTTCTCGAGGGTTGATGCCTGCAGACATTCATCATCATCCATTGTGGTGGCGCGGTCCTCACTGGTTGTCTCTCGACTCATCTTTGTGGCCCTTTTCTTCTGTTGACTCATCTCAAACTGATCAAGTGGACGAAGAAGCCAAGCCGATCTCCGCTCTGCTGTTGGCGGCCATCCCCAACGAGCTCACCATGATTGACCGTTTTTCCTCGTATCTTCGACTCAAGCGAGTCACCGCCTTTTGCCGACGATTCATACTAAATGCTCGCGGTCCCTCTTTCCCTCGATCCGGTTTTCTTTCCTCTGTTGAGCTCCAGGAGGCGGAATCTTGTTTGATACGTCTAATCCAATCTATTCATTTCGCCGACGAGCTGGCTGAGCTTCGGAAACCCTCTTCTCGTCACCGGCTCATCATGAAACTCCACCTTTTCTGTGACGAGCATGGACTCATTCGTGTTGGAGGTCGTCTTTCAGCTTCCCTATTGCCGTACGGACATAAGCATCCTGTTCTATTGCCAAAGAATAATCATCTCACCCATCTGATAATCGATGATGCCCATTATCGTCTTCTGCACGCCGGTGCTTTGGCTACTCATTCGTACATTCGTCGACGGTTCTGGATTTTGGACGGACGTAATGTGGTACGCAATCGCCTACGCAGGTGCAACCGATGCTTTTCCTGCAAACCCCGTCCCTTGATACAGCCAATGGGCAATCTTCCACCCGAGCGGCTATCCTCTGCTATGGCTTTTCTTACCACTGGTGTCGACTACGCCGGCCCATTTTATGTGACGAGTGCACGACTACGCGGAGCCGTTAGCACGAAGGCATATCTGGTTGTCTTCATCTGCTTCACTACCAAAGCAGTTCACCTGGAATTGGCATCTGAACTGTCCACTCCAGCGTTCATCGCTGCTTATCGTCGCTTCGTCGCACGCCGAGGCAATCCTTCTGTCATCTTTTCCGATAACGGAACCAACTTCGTTGGTGCCCATAATTACCTTCGGGACCTTGGCCGCCTATTGTCTGCTCCACAACATCAGCAAAGTCTTTGTGATGCCGCCTCGTCTTCCGGAACTGACTGGCGATTCATACCCCCTTCCAGTCCTCACTTTGGTGGCCTGTGGGAGTCCGCTGTAAAGTCTGCTAAGCATCATCTCACTCGTGTTATCGGCGAGCAAAAACTCACTTACGAGGAGTTTCTTACCGTCTGCACTCAGGTTGAAGCAATCCTTAACTCTCGTCCTCTGTATCTCCCATCATCTGACCCTTCTGATTTTGAAGCCCTCACACCGGGTCATTTCCTGATCTTTCGCCCCCTCACCGCTCCTCCGGACAATGACGTCAGCTCCGTGTCTGTAAATCGTTTATCTCGCTGGCAGCTAGTTCAGCGATTTCAGCAGGACTTCTGGAAGCGTTGGCGCCAGGAATACTTGCATATCTTGCAACAACGTCACAAGTGGTTGCAGCCATCTACCCCTATTCTTCCAGGCACTGTTGTCATCATTCGAGATGACAATCTTCCTCCTCTGAAGTGGAGTATCGGCCGTATATCATCTGTTTTTCCCGGAGCTGACTCCACAACTCGTGTGGCTGACGTTGCTACGTCCTCTGGGACAATCCGACGACCAGTCGTCAAACTGTGTCCTCTCCCATGTCAGTAGATGGCCCTTTCGTCTGTTCACTCCTTTCGATTGATCTCACTGAAGGGATTCTTCAGGGCGGGCGGCATGGTAAGTCGTGAAAGTTGGGCTGCATATCGTTCCGTTTCGAACATTCGATCCAACAGCTGCCTCCTCCAACGGTTAGGAGGCAAAAAACCGAAAACCAAAATTATCATCATCTGTTTAACACATTCGTACGTAAACGTGCCACCAAAAAGGAGTGTTTTAAAAAGGCGTTCATACATATCATCCTCTGTTCTTTCCTCTCCCTATCCTGGTTAGAACCCTTCTGGCACCTGATTGGTGGTAAATCAACGTAGACTTTTCGTCAGCCCTCTGAGGTAAGTGCACTCCACTTAATCGTCTGCTCAATATCTTCCTCAATTATCTTCTGAAATTAATCGTCAACCTTTGGCGATTAATTAGAGGCAATTACCGATGAAATTGACGAGGCTAATGATGAAGAATGTTCTAGGCCATGCAAAATACAGAGACTAATGTAAAATATTGTTGCGATTATTGTTATAAATGCTCATGTCAATAACGTCATTTATAGATTTCATGTATAGATATATGTATGTAAATATTAATTATTCATGTATATTTTAGTAAACGATAATTGAAGAACAATGAATGAAATATGCTTTTATTTTCTTACCTAGGTACTGATTAATTATGTGAAAAAATATAAAAACGTTTGATATTTCACGCATACACAAATTTTTTATATTATCGCCTGTTAAGAGGGCTCTCTACCATCGCCAAAGTTTTACCTGCGGGGCAACGGTGTGGTGGGAAGGCACTCTATATGTTGTATGTAGGCGTGGTTTATCTTGTGTTCAACAGATTACTTCATTGCATTTCGTTCGGTAGGTACGTTGTAATATGCGTTTTAATTAGCCGGCACAAGATGTCACAACAATAGTACGTCAACTTTCCGCGCCAAATATGAACCACTCAAATGAGATGCAATAAAAGAATGATAGTTTTCGCACCATTAGTTCGGTGTCTTTTTTCTCATTAGATTTTTTGGCCAATGTTGTTCAAAATAGACCCTCTTTGTAGAATGGACAGGTCGCCAGTGGGGTTCCGTTGTCCAATATGTTTTAGACAAAAGAATAATTTTGAATGTTTTGTTTTGAAACAATTTTTTGTGGATTATTTTGAACAAAAAGGCACGTAACCCCTCTGGCAACCTGTGGATTTTTTAAAAGGGGCGAATTTTAAATAACACTGGGCAAAAAAATATGCAACGAGTGCGACTCCGCGAATTATACTACTATTATCATTTTTGTTACAAATGAAAAGTTCGTCATTTCATGTGTCGTCGAAACCTGATCAATGTACCGAGATCCCGTGGTTCAAATAAAAATAATTAAAATAAAATAATAAATAAATAGGTAATTAATAAAATTAATTTAAAAATAAATGAACAAAAGAACTAAAAGGGTCAGGTGATGGAAAAAAAAAATGTGCGAGGCTAATACAATTTATTAATAAATGAAACAAAAATTCTGAAAACCCTGACAAACCAGGTATAAAGGTAGATATATGGGTATAGGAGACAAAATATACATAATTCTTTTACAAAAAAAGTGTGACTTTAGTAAAATAACCAATTTAAAATGAAATTTCTGACAAAATTTAAAAATTAAGGTATGAGGGTTCCAACAAATTTAAAAATATTCAAGTATACTACCTTTTTTGAATTTTAATGCACTGACGACGTTCTGGAGAAGGTACCATTGTTTCAAGAATAAATCAAGAGTCAGAAATTTAATTTTTGTTGTTTCACCAGACGAATTTTCAGAAATAAATGGTAAATTTCATGAATCTCTATAATACACGAAACTATCACGACGCGCGTATGAGATGAAATGTGAACTGGTCTTGACAGGAAGCAAAAAGATGAACCAGATGTGTTTACGTTATCTAGCCAATAGGACGCTTAATGCATAGTTCGGTGAAATATAATATTTTACGAAAGTTTCTAGGCCCTAAACAGTTCAAGCCTGAAATCTCTATGAAAAAATTGCCCTCGAAATTGTGGAATTGTACTTTGAGAGGGCCTCTTTAATCTGTCGATTGTAGCGTTCGGGAACATTATCCCAAATAATGAATCGGGTAGAAATGTTACTAGGGTAGGATTAATGGTACATGTTGGTATAAAGGCCATTACTGAATGAGAGGAGTACCAAAACTGCAAAATGACCAAAATTATTATTCTCTTGGTGGATTTCTCATCTCTAGTTTCCTTGGGTATCTAGGATCTATAAGTTCTGGCAATAGGCAAGTTCAAAAAAAAATTGTCAATTTGGGTTTCATGTAGTCATTCCAAAAACTGTCGTCGCGACGTATCTAAAAGTTAATGTGATTAGAAGAAGGCAAATATAATTGATAATACCAAACATATACCTTTTCTACTAACAGCCCTTTTGGAGAACAATTAATAAAATTGCATACTTCTCGTTTCGTGACATGAAGTTGCCCTAGTATTTGGAAATAATATTGATCATTTCTTTTTAAACTTAACTGTTCATTTTCATCAAGTACTGCATATTTTATCTTTTTCTCCCGAATGGCTTCCCTTGGATGCAGTTGTTCCGATGTTTTGGGGCATTTCACCTCGATAATCTCGTTATTTCCGAGCAGTCCATCCGGACTTGCCCCAAACATGCAATCTTCTGAATCTATGAAAAAACCACATGGCTCAACCTGAAACAGATGTATATTAATAAAATTATCTGAAAGACTTTACATAAATATGTGTAGAAAATGTACCTACTTTTAAATTGAATTCTTGTTCAAATTGACGTATCGCAAACGGTTCATTTTCTCTCCCATATTTGGTACTCTCGTTGCCTCTAAAAGTGGAGTAAAGAATTTTTTTTATTGTGTTGGCACAAGAGGTGATCTTTTTTAATTTGCATATTGCACCAAAATGCGACGCTGTAACGCGTAACAATCTTTCCTGTTGCCACAAAGGATTGATTGCTTGGCCTCGGGTTTTTTCTTCGATAATCTTAATTTCGTCTGGAGTTTCTTGGAGGGTCTGCAGGAACTCATTTTTCTTTGTTAAGAATTGATCCATAGGAAGATCTGGTTCTGAAACGGCACCATAATCGGCATCTGCGGGCGCAGGTTTCTTATTTCTTCTTTGAGGAGGTTTCTTTTGAAGCCTCTTCCTTTTCAGATGTTTCTTTCTTTGCATTTTTTCTACATATCTTTTTGTAAAGACAGGGGTAGCTTCCTTGTTAAGTGTGTTGTACAAATCTCCTTCTGCATTAAATGAAATAGCAGCAGCTTTGCACCGAGTTTCATATGAACCACGCAGCGAAAAATTTATTCTTTTTCCACCAGTAGATTTGCAAATTATTGAATTATATTGCTCCGCAATGTTATTATCCATATTGTATATCAGACTGTTGGCATTTGTAATCAGTCGGTTCATGCATACTTCGATATCATCTATCAATCCACAAGATTTCATAGTTTGCGTGTAATCCATTGCATTAGTATGTGAAGAGCATCGAAAATACCCGATATCTTTGCAACCTATATGATTTCCAAAAGTATGATATGGCACATCAAATCTATACAAAGTTGTACTTTTTCGAGAAATTCATTATCTTCCTGTATTCTGTACTTCGTCGCAGATTGGATTGAGGTCCGCAGTCTTCCGATATTATTTTTTAGATTGTGTCGGAGAAATGGCGAAACGGGTAAATTTTTGCTATTACTCCTTTTTCGTGCTGTAAAAGAAATTAATTCGTTTACGAACCATATTATTACATTTATTGTTTTCATAATGTCCAAAAATTAATACAAACAAGGTCTTACCACAAATGTCTGTTGCTTTTTTGCAAAAATTCCTCCATAAATGGTTTCGACATTCAACTTTTTCCACTAGTAAGGTGCCATATGGTCTAGCTTGTAGAAGTTTTTTAGTGACACTACTATCACCATCTCCAATCAATTGTTGAAATATTACATTAAGAATTGTAATTGAATGAATCAGCTTCCATACTCGTAGATGTTCCGGTCCAATTCTTTAACATTTGTGGACTACTACTTCATCTATGTGTTCTTCTTCTGCTCTAGCACATACCGTGCAATATTTATTTCTTATGCCAAGAAATATTTTTTTTCGTTTTCGCTCCAATAATACAAGCCTACAGAACCAATAAAAAATAAATAAGAATGGATACCAGTTGTGCTTAATACTAATTTCTGATATGAAATACGAAAAACGAATATTATTATAGCAGCATCAAAACAAAACGTAATATAATAGATAAAAAATTATCTACTTACGACTCCTGAAAGGGCATCATCATTTACGGAGTACGACCGCTTACTCCATGCTCCATCAGCAACAACAGATATCATGGGAATTCCGTTTTCATTTACCCGCCCGATTTCGATGGCCAATCGTGCCTCCTCACGTCCAGCTTCCCTAATGGTTTCCCATAGAGTTCTCTCCACAATATTAGAGACATGTTGATGATGTTTCTGGTAGGTTTGATTGCGCATGAATGGCACATTCAAAACAGAAAAGAGTTCATCCGCCGTAGAGTATCCAGTTCCCGTTGCAACCAGTGTTGCCGCGGACAAATATATCAGTGTATCCAACAAATGAACCAAAATGTACCGAAATGTATCGGGTGGACCGACGGGTCATGAGGGTGGGGGGCGAGGTTGTGACGTAACTGGCGATCCATGGCGAACATGGTCGATTGAGGCAACCTATGTAAGTTAATACGCCTTGGTCAGAACTAAGGACCCACTGTCACTGTCACCTGTCAGTTGTGAGTTGTCAGTCTTGTCACTTGTAGTTGTCGATGTTGTTCTAAGTTCTGAGGTGTTGTTATGTGTTTGTCATTGTTCATTGTTTACCTTTTATTACACGTGGTTTGCACTTTCATCCCTTATAGATGGTCGAATATACGAAGACAAAGATGCCCAAGTGACTGATAGGTAAGTTGTATTGCTCGAGAAATTCCTGATAATAACTTTCACGCTTCAAAGTACTGCGGTAGGGGCCCTGTTCAACCTCGAGCAGCAAAAATATAAGGACCTATGGTGTCTGGGATTAAACAAAAAGGAAAAAAAAACCTACAGAAACTTTGCTTAACCTAATATTAAATTTAGTGCTGAAAAGATACGTTCTGCAGCAGCACTTCCATAAGGCAAGCATAGAATATTTTTAAGAATTGCATATGAATCGGAAAAAACATTTTCACCTAAAGAATTTTTTATAGTATCTAACTCTATTACAAAATTTTCCAGTCCCATATTTTTATTAAATTTTTCCTTCGGTAATTGGGATAACATTCTCCATTCAGAATTAATATTTTCAAATAAATGTTCATTTACCATATTGGGAAATTGTTTAATTAAAGGTAATATAGAGGGTCTTCAAATCAGAAAAAAATATTTCGTGGATCCAACCAAGTTAGTTGTTGATTCAACTGATTTTCAAATGAAAACTTATCTTTTATTTGTGATGACAGTTCAATATAAAAATTTAAACAATTCAATCTAAAGTTGTGTAGTTCATGAGGACCTATTTGATGCTGGTCAATAATTTCTTGAACATGATATCCAAAATACATGTTTTCTAGAGGTAAAAAATGAGATGGATGTTTTATTTTATTTATTTCTGGATTGCTAACTATGTCTGGTTTAAGAAAGTTATTTAAAATCTGTTTCTAAAGCCCAAAGGGAGTGCTCTGGTTGGGGGGTGTAGCTCGGTAGAGACTAAAAAGAAGACATGGTAACACGGACAATATTTATTCAGACATTAAATACTATAGGGGAGTGTAAGGGATGGTACGAAGTATTAAATAAATAACTCATTAATTATTCAAGCTTCTAATATCGGGTAATGAACTCTTCAAGAACGGAAGTCATGATATCATACTTGAGTAATATTACAATCGTTGCCAACCGAGTATATCCATTGCGAAATCACCTAATCGAATTATTGATGACGGATCATTATTCGTCGGCGTAATAACCTCACCGGCAGAAACGAATGACGTTGATTTCGCATAATTGACACAACGTTAAGACTTGAGGTCGATATTCGATAGAATAGGGAATAGACGATTAATTACTTTTGGGAAGCCGAACTGTACGGTATTATCTACCTGGTTCGTCTTCCAACTATTGAGACACTTGTGAGAACTGTTAAATTCATGTCATCAGATAAATAGAGTATTCAAACACCATCGGTTTCGTGTACTCATTTTGATCACCCGACGTACCTGTCCACCGACGTTACAGGAGAAAACATTGGAAACAAAGTGTTAGGGCGAACGAGCAAATATATGAAATGAGAAAAGAGTTAAGGAGAGGTGGTTGTTTACGTGTAGACGGGTGGCAGGTACGTGGCTTCCCCAACTAGCGACATGTCGAAGGGCAGACTCTCAGACGGGCAGCGTGACGGGGTGCTCGATGACTGATCTCCGGATCGTTCTGATCGATCCGTATAAATACTTATTGTTTGTTGACAAACGTGCCCGCTGCCAGCCGCGTGTCACGTAACGTCACGTAAGGTCACCTCCGTGCTGATTTAGCTTGGGTGGTGACCCGGTTGCGCTAATTGGGGCCGTATCGCGACAATATTAATGAAACTCTTGGTTACAATTGGTGTAATCGTGCTTTTTCGCTTTGAAATTCAATATTAATATTGTTTATTATTTTCAGCGTATATGACAAAAAGTGTAAATACATTTTATTTACTATGTGTTTTAAAGCAGCCAATATGAGGTCTATTTTAGCCGACTGTTCTTCAAATGCAGTGTTCGTAAAATATAAAATTAATGCATCATATTGTTCTAGAATCTGTCGACAACCTGTTCCTTAGAGAGCCACCTAGTTTCTGAAGGTCTAAGAATTATATGTGGCTTCAGTTCACAAAAAAATTTGAAATTCTTTATATACGTTGAGACGCTTAGAACTGTGAGAGAAATTGGAATAAACATCTCTAGTTAAACCTTCAACCGCTTTAGGTATATGAGAACATGCGCAAGAAGAGCACAAATTAAAAGAATGACAACTGCATTCTACTACTACAAAATGAGGAATTTTATTTTTCAGTAAAGCTTGAACCCGTTTTAATTGTCTCATCATCGTGAAACAGTTGTCAGCCGGTATTTTGAATTTCTATACCGATGGATGTTAAGTAATTAATTAAAGTTTCATAGATATGAGCAGCTGTACCATCATTTTCCAACTCTAACAACCCTATAAAAGTATCTACAACTCTGTTGTTTTTAAAATAACGAATTAGAATTACCACCAAACATTTTTTTGTCGAAATATCGGTTGTCTCATCAATAATTATAGAATACAGTGTGTTTACCAAATCGTTTACAACCTCTGTTAAAACATAGGGTCCAATTTTATTATTTATAATTTCGTCTGTTTTTGGTCTGCTGCATTTTGTACCAGTAGCAATTTCATAGTCTTTGCAAATCGATTTGATTAGTTTCGGCAAATATTCCATTACTTTAAAAGATAAATCATGCTCTGCCACGAACTAGTGATCAAGCTAGTTTTAACTCCACTTCTAGAATTAATTTTTCATTTTTTAGTACAGTTTTCCTCAAGACTGTCAACTGGTATTACATTTGAATTAAGGCGAATATTTTTCTGGTGCAATTAATTTTTTCGTGTCGTAATAAGTGGAAACGTTTATCTCCGATTTCCTTATTGCAAATTTTGCAGTATGGATAATTTGCTGTTTGCTGCTTTTTGGCACCATTTAAACTCCACCTCCCACTGACTAGAATATTGACGTGCATATATTTTTTTTACGTTTCATTTTCTTCATATTTTCAGTTTGCTCCGTTGATGAAGAAAATTCCTCACTATCGCTATTCCTGGTTTCAGCCATAATACTACTGGTCCCTAGTACAGTTGGTGTTGAAATAGAGGACGATGTTGAAGCCATTGAAGGATGTGTTTCACATGGCAGCTCCATTTTGGACTTTGATGGCCCAGGCGTAGCAGTATCTATTTTATCTTTAAATCTTCATGTACCTAGAATACATTTACTTACAATTATTATTTGTAGTTTATTGTTTGTTGGTTTGTTTGTTCCTCTCATATTAAGCCGCTGTAGTATTTAAAAAAAACGCCATGCTTTTTAAAGAAACTGGTCATTCTTTGTGATTTAGTAGATGAAGTACATGAACCAGAACAATAACTATTTAAATCCTTAATAGTGTACTCCTTAATGTAATTAGTAATTACTTACCTATCCATTATTTTTCCAAACAGGAACCACTCACAAACTTTGGAAACTTTAATATAAATATATAATAATAAAAATTAATAGAGTACAATTCCACAATCGGTCGCGGCAGATAACTCTTAACGTAGGGCACGTACTTAAATTTTAGTCCTAAAGAGGCTGTCTATAAGAGTTAGTAAGAGCCTTTGCAGAAAATGCGCCAAACGCGGTCTTAATGTAACGGTTTGTATTTTTACGGGTTAACGGTTTATATTAAATATTGTAAAATACTACATTGCAGAATGTGATAAAACAGTCCAGAGCCAACAGATGTCCATAATGTCGGAAGTGCACGATTGGTTGCCGGAAAAAACATTCGGTATTTTTTCGAAATGTACCCAATCTAAGATGATTTGACATAAAATGCACTTTTGTACCATGATGAAAGAAATGTACCCAATTGGGTACAATTGCACCAAGTCGGCAACACTGGTTGCAACTGTAGCCAATGCCAAGGAAGTGTTTACATCCTGTCCACTTTCGGAATCGTTAATAAGTTGTACTTTTTTTGTTATATTGCACATGCGACATTTAAAAACGATGGTGGATTTTAATCCTGCCCTAGTCTCGTAAATTGGGTACATATCGCTAAAGGTACACTCAAATAAAGGATGTTTTGATATAATTGCGATTTGTTGCAACAAAAAGTCAATGTCAACTAATCTTCTGCCTTCCAGAAGAAATGGCAAATTAAAGGGTTCCCCACCAATAAATTCCTGAGCGGAACTAAAATATTTATTGGTAGTTATATAAATTCTCTTTTAGTTACATAAATAAATAAATATATACAGGGTGTCATGTAAAGGATGCCCAAAAAAATACCACAGTACACAGAAGGTCTGAGAAAACCATATCTGAAAAGTTTTTTGAAATCGGAGCATGTTTATTTATTTTCTTGAAAACCCCTAAATCCTGCCCGCTCTGGACGCCCTCCCAATAGTAAACGCGAATGTGGCAGGATTATATTTGCGGAATTAGGAAAAAGTGTTCGAAATTCCGCCACCTATTTGTTTTTTTTTTATTTGGCATTATTTACTTATACCCAGTATGTATATACCTTCCAGCCATTCCAGGAAGTTCTACTGGACATTCAGAGTTTTCAACAGGTTGATTTGCAATTGATTCTGTCGTGACATTCAACATGGTATTGTCAACTTGGTTAACATTGTCAACATTGATATTCCTGGAAGTAAATTAACATATTTAATACTATGTTTTTGTCTTTGTATCGTTAATCTTTTCAACTCAATCAAAGAGATTTTCTGATACCAAGCGTGTAACTGTGAACGATGTCTATTGATTTACATTCTGGGCCAAAGATGTAATGTATGTTTTAGTTATGAAAGGTATGTAAGTCATTATCAAATATAAATTTTAAATGCAAACATATGTGAACATGAATTAATAGTATTTAGTATTATATAATAAATAGTAATTAGTACACCACACTTTTAAAACTTTATCGAATAGTTACTCACCTTTTAGCAAATTGTGCCTGTGTCACCTTATGGCGCCTTTGAGACAAATACAGTGCTTTTTGGGATATTTACGGTCCTTTAACTTTCCCATATTTCACTATAATGTTTATAAATGTCTATTTACACCAAAATTTGTATTCTTCTACACAAGTAGTCCAAAATAATCCGACACTTCAACAACCACAACTTACAGAGGGACAATAATTCTCGCTTCATATATTTCAGTTCTCCCATGAGGCAGTCGACGACTTTCTCTAGAGCGCCGAATTCTACAGGGTGAGTGAGGGGATCACCGACGACAACGCCGTCCGGGGACTCTCGCTCCTACTCGAGGGCCAAGCCCACACTTGGTGGCTCCGAGTGAAGAGCGCAGCCACGACATGGGCCGGAGCCATGGCGATGATCCGTGAGGAGTTCGCTCCAGTACCACCTGCGTACCAGGTGTACCTGGAGGCCTACGGATCTTGCTCAGGACGCCAACAGACCGGCGTCCCAACCGGCCAATACATAGACCGGAAGAGGGCGCTCCTGTCCCAATTGGCAACGCCCCTGGATGAGGCAACGCAGTTGGACATGTTGTACAGCCTTCTGCTGCCTAATATCAGGGACAGGAAATCGGGGGACACGGTGACGGATTTCGCCACCCTCTTGAAGAAGGCGCGAGCAGTGGAGCAGGCGCACGGTGCCAAAGAAAACCGTCCACCCAAGACGAAACCAGCCAGGGCCGACCAAAAGGACTCCGGGAAGCCTCGGTGTACCTACTGCCGATTCATCGGGCACCTGGAGAAGGACTACAGGAAGAAGGCCGCAGCCGACAAAGCCGCCGGAGAACGACCGCCCCCAGAGATGCGGGATACCACCTTCCGGTGCTACGGGTCTCAAAGGCCCGAGTACCTTCGGAAGAACTGCCCCACCTGCCACGGTCCTGCACGGGCAACGACCTCCTTCAACCTGGTGCAGGTCCGCGTCGCTCCACGGCCGGCCGTCACCATCCTGATCGGCGACGAGGTTGGAACCGCGTTCCTCGACACCGGCGCCAAGAATTGTCTCGCGAGCCCGGCCCTCGTTGCTGTACTCCTGCGAAAAGGATGTCCCGGCTGGACGATCTGCTACATGCTACAGGAAAAGTAGGCTACATTTCCACGATGGATCTACGCGCAGGGTACTATCAGATCGAAGTCGATGCCTCCGACCGTGACAAGACGTGCTTCGTAACCCCGTTCGACACGTATCGTTTCACCCGAATGCCGTTTGGGTTACGGAACGCTCCAGCTACCTTCCAGCGACTGATGGATAGGTTTCGATGTCAGCTCCCAGAGGTTACGATGCTAGCATACTTGGTCGAGGCAATCCTGCAAATGAGGGCCCCGGTGAACCCGAAGCAAGTCAACGTGTTCCTGCAGACCTGTAGCTGGTACCGAATATTCGTACCAAACTTCTCCAAGGTAGCCCAACCCTTGAGCGGACTCACCCGTAAGGAGGCCCCATGGGTTTGAGGTAAGCCCCAATAAATAGCCTTCGAGCCTTGAAGAACGCCCTCGGCAGCGCCCCGATCCTCCGGCAGGCAGGTCACACGTTTCCCTTCATGCTAAAGACCCACGCAAGCTCCTACGCCCTAGGAGCCGCCCTACTGCAGAGGGAGGGACCCGAGGAGAGACCAGTTGAATACGCGAGCCGACTACTAACGCAGCCGGAACGGAACTACTCCACGACGGAACGAGATGCCCTCGCCATCGTGTGGAGTGTCGCAAGGTTCCGTGGCTACTTGGAGGAGACCTCCGTCATCATAGTGACGGACCACCAACCCCCCAAGTGGCTCATGACGCTGAAAACCCCCAGTGACCGACTGGCCCGTTGGGCGCTACAATTGCAGCACTATAACCTACAAATATCAGTCATCAGTCAATCAGTCACATATTGCAACAAGAGCGGTGATTGAAAGAACTTTTGGCATTTTAAAGAGAAGATTTCCCATATTGTCTTGTGGAATGAGGTGTAAATTACCTCTTATTCAGAAGATAATTGCAGCTACTGGTATTCTGCATAATATTGCGGTCCTCAACAGAGACCATTTCGAGTATAGAGCCGATATCGATTTAATAGAGGAAGAACAATTTGTAAATGCCCAACAACAAGCAGGTAATGACGCGCAACAAAATTTTATTAACTATTTTCAAACACTTGTAAGTGTTGTAGTTATGAAAATGTTAACTAAAACAAATTATTATTTTAAAGTATTGACAATTGTTTTCAAATTAATTAACGCAATCTGAACTAACCTATAATGAATCATTTCATAATACCCTAGGAAGTAATATATAAACATAAAAGGTATTGAAAACTTCATTTAAAATTAACAGCAAAAACAAAAATAAAACAATTCCAATTATTGGTAATAACAAAGAGGTTATTACATAACAGGACTGTTTTCATTCGTTTTCTTTTTTAATTCCAGTTTTAACATTTCTGCTTCAATTTGTTGTTCTTCTTTCATTATTTCGAAGAATATTCTTTTCCTATCATTCTCCTTTAATAATTCTTCATACTCCTCTTGTTTCATTTTTAATTCGATATCTACTATTTGGTGTCTTTTCGCCCAATCTGTTTGCCGGTTTGCTCGTTCCTCCTTCTTACTCTCCAATTCTACTTCGTAGCATTGTTTTTGAATTGCTGCTAGGTCACCTTTTTGATCGGCCAACTTTTGAAAACTATCTGTTGCCTGATTTCTTTCTCCTCTTGGGGTTAGCTTGCGCTTTTTTGGCAAATTCCAATTCTATAATAAAAAAAACATTTAAAACAAGTTTGCAATGGAAAAGAATATAAAGAAAAAAGTAATTGGCCAAGGAATTATTATTTCGAAGTATTCGGAAGTATGTATCACATACAAATACATACCGATTTTGGTGTCGTGTTTAAAGATACGCTTAACTGGGTGTCTCCATATCATTCGTGATGTCATGCAGCACAATAGGTTTAACTGAATCTGCCGTTTTTTGTTATTCACAGTCCTTATCTATCGTACTCAAATCTTCCAGTTTACCAAGTTCACACTACAAAAAGTAGTTTATTAATACTGTGATGTTAGGATATATGTAATATATAGATCTAGATAAATACCACATACCATATTACGCCTGAAACGTTATTTGTGGTGGAACTGGTGGGGCCAATTACATCTGAATCTCCTTGGGATGGTAAACCATCTATATTCACTTGCAGTAAACTATACAGTTTCTCCTCATACCACAGCAGTTCCGGTTCCTCTAAAAGTCCTCCGCCTGTCATTTGTTTATTTCTTCTTGCTTGCGCAATTTTCTTTTTTAAATTTCTTTTTATATTCTCATATGTGATTTTTAACGAATTTACATCTCTATTCATCATATTAGCGGCATAAAAGGAGGTGCATACACTTTTCCAGGATTCTTTTTCTCTTGCAAAGACGTACCATCTTGGTACGTCTTTGCATTTCAATTTCTTGAAAAATGACTCTCAGTGAAATATCGATTTCTTTGTTGTGAAATTGGAGCCTCGTTCCTTTTTTCTGATTTCTGTCATTTTGGGTATTGTCTCTTCTCTGGTTGACTCACAGTATAAGTCTCACACTCACCCACGCGCCATTTTCAAATATATCACGATTTTCAGATTTCACTTCGTTTGAAAAATTTGTTTTAAACAGTTTTGTTTTAAAAACCCCAAACCTCAAATTTTCGTAATACAGAACTACAGAACCACAGATTACAATGAACAGTCTTTGTTAAATTTTACAACTTTACACCATAGAACGTGCTTTTGTATGAGTTTTAATTTGGCAACAATGATATGAGGCTGGTTACCAAATCGGGGATGAAATTGAATAGAATGAAAGTTAAAGTAACCGAACACTAAATTAACTAAGTGTTATCGTAATCACTTGATTTTCTAATCGTACCTATAATGATATAATGAAAGTACCGGCCCTAAATGATCCAAACAAAGGCAAAAGCGAAAACCCCGAAGGTGGTGGATTCGTCCGATTAACCGCAGAAAGCGATTGTATTGTGATTTCTATAAATTGTACCAAGAAATGAGGACTCAAGATATAGATTACTTTTTTAATTATACACGTATGACAGTAGAAATGTTCGACGAATTATACAATTTAGTACGGCCCCAGCTTACGAAGAAGCCGAATAGGCCATCCATTCCTGCAGAATGTCGGCTTCTGATAACAAATAACATTTCGGTAAGTAATTTTTGAAACTTTGTTTAAAATATTTGTAAATTCCATTTTACTTTATTTTAAGGCTTTTGTACACTGTACATGTCTCCAGTGAGCGAACAAGACTGGAAAAGAAATGCAAAGATGTCTGCTTCAAAGTGGAACTTGCCCAACTGTGTTGGTGATAGATGATGGGATATGACAGATGGGAAGTATGTGGTTATAAAACAACCGAAGTACACCGGCTAGCTGTACCTCAACTATAAAAAAATATTTAGCATTGTATTATTTGCTAATAGGGAGCGGATATATATATGCGACCAATTTTAATGAAATACGCGCATATATATTTCTAAAAAATGACGAAATATGCGCAAGATATGCGCAAAAATTCAGAAATACATTTTTTTAAATTAGATATTTTCTGCTCTAATCTACTGGATTTTATAAGTATTATTTGAATAAAACCATGTTATTTTTTATATATACAATTTATTCACTTTTTTTAACAAAATCTGGTATACCTAACTGGGGAAGTATGTATTATATTAATACTAAAACATCACTAAATATATCTACGATTTTAATTTACTACAATGTGCTTTTCCAAGTTGTTTACGACGAAACATTTTCCTTTGTCTGACAAAATATTTTTATAACTAGAAAAACTCCTTTCAACATCAACCGAGCTAATCGGGGCATATTTAAAATAACTTGTTAAAGCCGAAAATTCCGCACCGATATTAATCTTGTAGCGTGTTCATTTTCCAATCGAAGGCGACTACCGTCTTTCGCGTTCCGTGTCCAGTTTAGGTTGGTACGTCTCGTAAACTGAGAGTGACAGGCGCTCCGTGAGCCCGGTCTCCTCTCCTTCTCTTCTTCCGCCGGCCGTGTACCGATTTGGACGTTTCGAATCCACGTGCTGTTCGAAACTAAACTTGCGTTCATCTGCTCCGTTTGAGTATCTTGTGTAAATTAAAACGCACAGTTCGTTCCGCAAAGGCGTTATCTTCAGGCACCGACGTTCATTTTCGACGTTACCGTATCCGCCGTATTCACGTGTGATACATAACCCTCCTTCGTCGAGGTAAGATTCCTTGATAAATGGTTCCTTTTTCTTATATGAGACGATCTCTTTCGTCTAGGGTTTTTTCTCCCGGGGAGCTACATTCGTGCGTAGAAGACTACTCATCACAGATACGTTCCTGCCGAGGCCCACGGTTCTCATCGAACTCTACCGTCCCGTTGAGATCCACTGTTGTCCCTGGACATTATTGTTCCCGCTATCGTTTCGTTGAGAGCTACCGTTCCTGTTAAGAGCTATCGTCTCGTTGAGAGCCATCGTTCTCATCGAACCCTACCGTTCCCACTAAGGGCTAACGTCTCCACTGCTCTCGCTGGACATTACGGTTCCCGTTATCACCCCTATCGAAGGACTACCATCCATATCGAGGGTTATCGTTCCCGTCAAGGACTGCCGTTCCCTTCAAACCCAGGATACTTCGAAATACTGTAACCAGGTCGTATTATTTTGTTTTTGTTTTGTGTTTATTAATTTCACAGAGTTAGGAGTGCCGCTGTGTTTGTTTCATATTCATGCTAAATTGTTATTCACCATTTATTAAATTAGGAGTACCGCCGTGTCTTTGACCCATAATAAGTGTAATTCATCGTCCATGTAATATTGCTCCGTTACTCCGATACATTCTATTAAACCGAACACACAGGCACTATTGTTGTTTTATTGTCCAGCGCATAACAATACCGTTCCTAGTGGTTTCACTAGGTGGCGCCCAATATTTCTTGTTTAGTATCGTTACGATAAGAATTTCTGATTCCGACTCACGACCCTAAGGCTTAAAACACACATGGCTGTTTTCGCCGAGCGGCAGCAGCTCGGCAGGCGCTCGCTGCACATCTTTCAATGTAAATAAATGGATCAAAACACACGTGCCGAACGGTATCAAAGCGCCGAGCTGCCGCAGCTCGTTCCCTGGTCAGAACGACCTGCAGCCGCGTTTTTATTACTTTCGGCGTTGCTTTGTACCACGTTACCTTATGAAACAAAACACACATGGCGGTTTGTAATCGGCAAAAGACGAAACAGTGTTGCAGTATTGCTTTGTTGTTTCAATTGTAAATTTGTTGGAAGTTGGAACTATAGTTGTGCACTGCAATATGGAAGACGAAATAAATATAGAAGTGCTGATCCAAGAAATAGGGCGTCGTCCACCCTTGTGGGACATGAGGGGGCCCGATTATTTCAATAAAATAAAAGAACAACAATGTTGGGAAGAAATTGTCCATATTTTTTGCAAAGAGGGAGGAACAGAACAAGAGAAGAAAGATTTAAGTAAGTACATACATACATTAGGTGACTTTCGAAAAGTTTTATTTGAAATTTCTAATACAAAGTAGAAAGAAATATGAAATAATTAAATATATTCTTCCTGCCAAGGTAAGGGGTTAACATGAACATGGGTTTTTAAATTTTTCTCGTACATTGGCAGCTAACTGGTTGGCTCTGCTTAGATTATCGTCATTTACATCCTGCAAATTATTCTTTGGTATATCGTTATTATCAATATTGTTGTTTCCATCTTGCTGTCGAACGAAGTTATGAAGTATACATGCTGCTTTAATAATTTTTTCGGCCAAATCAATGTCGACATTTAGGGCCATATGGAATATTCGCCATTTATTTAATAATATTCCAAAGCAACATTCCATGTATCTTCTAGCCCTGGACAGCCGATAATTAAAAATTTTCTTTTCTTTCGATAAATGTTTTCCCCCGTACGGCCGTAGTAAATTAATTGACAAAGGAAAGGCTTCATCTCCAACAATAACGTACGGATAATTAATGGCACTATTTTCAATAGAAGTAGGGGAGGGGACGTTTAGTAATCCTTTTGTTAAACTTTCGTACAGTTTTGATTCCTTAAAAATTCCAGAATAGCTTGATTTTCCACAGGAACCCACATCGATATATGTGAACATGTAATTACTGTCACACATTGCAAACAAAACCATTGAGAAAAAAATTTTGTTATTATGAAACATTGATCCACTGTTAGCGGGCTTAATAAGCCGTATATGTTTACCATCTATGGCTCCTATACAGTGAGGAAAGTTTACTCTTGTTGAAAAACCTTCAGCTATCTCTGATAGTTTTTCGGTAGATAATATCGGCATTACTGAAGGCTTTACGTGTAACCAAATAACTTCACAAACATCAGAAACTATTTGACTAATTGTAGATTTCCCAACACGAAATTGATAATGTAGATCCACAAAAGAACATCCTGTGGCCAAATATCTGAAATAAAAATTTACGTTACAGGATCAGTTCTACAGAAAAAATGGAAAAATATTAGGGATCGTTACAGTCGAGAAATAAAAGAAGAAAAGGGTAAAAGTGGACAAGCAGACAGAAAAAAAACGCGGTATGTTTTTTATAGACAGTTGTCGTTTTTAAATGATACGGTGTTGAAACGACCTTTTATTTCTTCGCTTGATGAACCAAATTCGGAGCCTTTGGATTCACCTCTATCCTCTGCAGCAGATTTAGAAAATGTTTTCCCTGCTAAAGTTGGGAAAAGAAGAAAAGTCATCAAGGAATCAACAATCGTGGAAAAAAAAATTGATGGAAGCTTTAGAAGCCAATACTTTACGTCGCCAAAATCTCCAAAATAATGAAAACGATGATGATAGAATGTTTTTATTATCACTCCTATCAGCACTTAGAAATATACCTCAACACCAGAAATTTGCTGCTAGAATGAAAATTATGCAAGTAATCACCAACTTCACCAATGATCATTCGACTCTGCCACCTTCTATTCCGCTTCTATAACGCTTTACCGGAGAACCTAAGAAACGATCCACTGACTGTTAGACAGTATAACATTCAACGTCCTATGCGAACCATAGAAGAACAGCCTTTTCTTGCATCCACTTCTACCCTAAACCGCTCACATATCCAAAATGTACAAACCTCATCACCATCCCATGATTCAAATTCACGAACACCATACCAATTGACACCAAATCAATTACCTTCGCCAAATGACAATTACTCTATCCGCTCTTATGTTCAACAATTTTCAGGAGAAGAATCCGACATAAGTCAATAATAAATAAAATGTTTGAAATTAATAGTGGATAGTATTAAAAAAGTTATAAATACAACAATGTTTTTATATACCTTAACGTGATAAGCAGTTTTTCTTCGGGCGAAATGCTTTTCCTCATCCAAGTATCCTTCTTTTTCAGGAACTTCTCCACTATTGTGAGAAGGTGGAAGTAAGTTTCTCGACTCATTCTTGTATAATTAAAAAAATTTTCGTCGTCTTCCTGAATTTCACGAAATATTTTATTAAAACAACTTTCACTGTCACGTTTCTGTATAATGGGGTGTTCCCACAATCATTTATTCCGTTTTGGTGAAAACTGGAATCATGAAACGGCAGCCGAGCTGCTGCCGCTCGGCGAAAACCGCTATATGTGTTTTGCAACGAGCGGCAGCCGAGCTGCTGCAGCTCGGCGAAAACCGCTATTTGTGTTTTAAGCCTAATGCTCTCCAGGCGAACAGCTGCCGGAAGCTATGTGTAGGTAAGTCAACCTTCGCTACAATCTCAAAGTTTCCATTAAAAATTTCATATATGTCCTCATGGGTTTTGAAGCCGTTATTTTTTCTAAAACGCATAAACATTTCTTATTAATTGAATCACCGATTTTACCTTGAACTTTTGAAATATTGTCATTAAACTCTATAACGATTTTAATGGATTCTGTTAAAGACACCTTTCGCTTTTATAAATTATTTATGGTTTTTACTATAAAACTGTAATGCGTCATTATAAAAGTTAGTTGATTCGCCAATGAAGTTTTTTTAAGAATATTTTGTACCTTTATGATAGCAGCACTATCTTCGGCATTAAACTCTAAAAGTAATTCCATAATTGCGACGAAATGTTCAGCGTAAAATATAGCAGCTTCTAACCAAGTTCCCCACCTTGTCAATACTGGTTCGGGAGGTAAAGGTACATTCGGCAATTTTTCTCTGTACAACTGAACCCGTGAAGGACTTTTGACAAATATTTTTTACGCTGATAATTAGTACATTTACATCAGAAAAATTCACACCTAATATGTTCAGCTACTCTGAGCTAAACAAGTTACATGAACTACATTTGGGTAAAATAATTTGATTTGTTGCCCAGCTTTAACCATGTAAGGGGCGGCATAAGTAAAATTTTTCAGTAGAAACTACACTAGGCGCAAAAAAATTCATAAAGCATTCATTAACAAATCTTAAAATACTCAAGTGGTTAGTTTTGTATAACTGTCGACATGCAATTAAATACGACTCACTAGGTTCATCTTCGCGCATAGATCCTAGTAACAAATTTATAATGTAACGCCCACAAGAATCGCTAGTTTCATCTACAATAAAATAAATGTATCGATTTTCTAAGATTTCTTTTAGGGTTTCGTCGTAGATTTGAGGTAGTAATTTTTTCTCGGCGTACTTTAATCGGGAATACTTTTCTTCGAATAATTTTCCAAAAAATTTAAAAAAAGAAATTTGTAGTTTTTTCAAGGGTATGTTTGCACAAATCATTGCTTCGCATAAATCCGAATTAAACTCGTATTGCTCATTAGATGAAGTCATCAACGATGGTCTACTGCCGAACGGAAATTGAACAACTTTCGATTCGTTCATCTTCTTGCATTTTTACTTGTGTAGTTCTGTCCCGACATGTGTCACCGAAAATTTTCGTTGGGATGGTATCTACGGCAAAAGCATATATTTCTTCAAACTGTCTGAACTTAAAACATTGTAGAACCAATCAAATACTTATCAAAAAAAAAAGAACAAAAACAATCTTAATCTCACCATTTTACTACATGCTTTACAGAATATCTTTCCGTCGGTGTAAAGTAGCTCGGAATATGTTCTGATCCAGGAACTAACCAGGCTAGTGTCTTGCGGCATATTGCACTAAGTACTCAAAAACAAAAGTATAAGTAAAAAGTATACTTTTACTCAAGAACTGAACATTGGCATTTACCGACTAGGTACTGGTGACTGATGTGATTTCTCTCAGCAAAATTAACACCACCGCATCAGTATCACCGGAAAGGGGCGCAAATGAACCCGCCATTACGTGTCCCTGGGCTAATCCCGAACCCAAAAGGTTGTAAATGACTAATGAGCCAATTTCAGGTAGTTCCGCAAAAGAGTCGACCCCAACTGCACGGGATTCTTTTCTGTCGAATTAAGAAATTCAAGGAGAATAGTCATTTAGAAACAAATTTTCTCAAATAAGCACATAATATGCATGTTTCCAGAGAAACATGCAAAATTGGGTAAAATTCGCAAATATGCAAAAATTTAGCATAAAATCTGCTCCCTACTAATTACAAATTTTATGTAGTGGACATCGGTGCATATGGTTCACAAAGTGATGGAGGAGTTTTAAAGGATTCAGCATTTGGACAAATGTTAGAAAATAATACTTTGCCCTTGCCACAATATAAACCACTTCCAAATAGCTTGAACCCATTCTCATACTACTTTTTTGGAGATGATACCTTCCCCTTGAAAACAAATTTAATGAAATCAATAAGTGCCAGGTTATTACCAGATACAAGTCGCATTTTCAATTACCGTATTTCACGTGAAAGGCGTTGTATTGAGAATGCATTCGGAATTTTGGCGGCTCGTTGGCGAATTTTTCATAAGACAATTCATTCAGAACCAACAACTGTTGATAATATCATAAAAGCAACGACTTGTTTACATAATTATATTATGACCGAAGAGAAAGATGCTAATAACCAAGCATACTGCACTGACCGATTTGTGGACAGAGAAATACAGGGCAAATTAGTTGAACGGGCATGGGGGCATGGAGGCAAGTGGTGGCAGACAACAATGTTCTTCAACCCATACAGGCAAGACTGGGAGCTCGAAATGCCAGGAAAACGGCTGTGCAATATAGAGACTTTTTAAAAGAATATGTAAATAATGCAGGTAGTGTCCCATGGCAAAATAATGTAAATATTTTATATTCAACTAAATCTTATAACAGATAAGATAACCTAAACCTATAGATGTTGCAAAAACAAACTAATCAATATTAGGTATATAAATACTGCTATACAATTAATATAACATAATCATAATGTAAAATGTTTGTCAGTCTTCATTCAGAATATTTATAATGGCTGTCACTTTTTTATTAACTACAGCAGGATCCACTCCTTTCAATGTTTCGGCTATATACTTTCCCAGCCATTCAAAGCGAGATGTCTGTGTCTGGATTGGCAGTGGCGTTGCCAATGCCTTAGCAGTGTCTTTAATTATTTAGAACACCGCTTGATCATGGTAACTTTCGTTACCATGATACATATTCTTTCTCTTTGAACAACTCTCCAATTGATTAGTAGCCTCTGATGTCGTCGATGACAAGAGGCAGGGAGACATATCCAACAGGTCAATTAAGGCGTTGTCTTTAATTTAAAAAATGTCAATAGTAGGGTTTACTAAATATAAGTTTAAAAATATTTACCAGAAGTTGCACGAAAAAGTTCCATAGTGCCAAATCTAATAATAAAAAAAAATATTTTCTTATAATACTTCTTTCCACGTTTTCTTGGAAGGTTGTAATCTGCTAGGTGTTGATCTACCTGATCAACTCCACCCATCGTGTCGTTATAATCGATGACAACTTTTGGTTTCACAAGAGCTTCTCTTTCTTTTTCTATCTCAATACAGCTATTTGAACGCATGGTTGAAATCAAAGAAACATCCTTCTTGTCTTTCCACTTTAGAACGCAAACTTTACCTCTTTGAAAAGCAAACAATTCTCCCTTTTTCAGTTTCTTGGTTTTCAGCTCAGATGAATTTCTGGATGATCAGAACACTCCTGGAAAAAATGTGAGAATTAAATTTATATAAATTTTACATTATTTCACAGTAATTAAAAGGATGTAATAAAGTACAGTTAATGCGTGTACCAGAATCCTATTTCAATATTTTATGAATTATCATGGGATCCACCTAAAGGCCCTTTTATTAATGAATATTTCATATCTCATTGCCACACCCATATCTGTTTATATGAAAGATTGGGTTTTCCTTATTATCAAGTTACATTTTTGGTCCCAAATGTTTCTTGGCTAGGTAAGTTTATGTAATGTGTTTATTGAATAAAATGTTATTGTACCAATACTTCTATTAGTAAATTTATGTCTACCATATTGAGAATAGTATAACATACGGATTATTCAATACTTACTATTAGTAGGGGTTCAAGAGGGATTCATATCACTCAAAATTCGGCTCTCCGGCGTAATTGCTAATATGCTCGGTCCTGCTTCACTTACGTCTACCTCCACACCTTCAACCTGGACGTACTCCTTAACTTCCTGGTTACCGATTACCCCCATATCTCAAGATAAGCCCGAGGTTAATGAAGCTCTCGACTGAGATCGGCTACTCGGTGCACCCGAACTTGTGGTTGTATGTGATCTGTAAAACAAATGTATGATAAGCTTTTCCAATATTTCCAATCAGATGGTTGTCAGTTAGTAATGAACTTACCGCCTGGGTCTGGAGTACCTTTCATAAAATTGCATTTTATCGAAAAGATACCACATTGATTCCGTTGGCAATGAACCCGAATTGAAATGCTCCTTTTCCCTAGTATAGTGGTCCTGTATGGACCTCCACAGTCTTCGACTATAATAAGGTCTTAAATCGTATATCATTGTATACTGTTGCATCACTTCTAAATGATTTATTTTCGTACTGTTCCGTTATAAACTCCATTTCATAAAAAAATATCAAAATCAATAAATAATACACGATAAATGAACCAAACACTCACGCTGGAAATCTTTTTATTTTCGACTTATCACTACCTCGGGGCGGGCAATAAAACACCGCCCCGGGTATATTCACCGGGGCGCGGGGTCCTGCGTCGCACTCCCCGGCTCGGACGGTGGACGGTCCAGTCGAAATTAGGGTTCCCTACCCGAACCGACAACGGGATCGACATTTTCAGACCATTCTTTTACATCTTCAAAAGTAGCTAAACTCCTCCAAGAAACTAAAACTACAAGCGTTGGTAGAGTAAATAGAATTTGAAAAGAGATTCCACTTGAAATAAAAGTGCGAAAAGCACCCCTTGCACCCTCTACGATACAAAAATTTTGAAGCATGAAAACTGCACACTAACTGTGTACCAAGGAAAGAAAAATAATAATGTTATTCACAGTACCATGCATTTCAATATTGAAGTTGACTCATCTGAAAAAAAATTACCAGAAACTGTTAGTTTTTATAATAATACCAAATATGGAGTCGATGTTATTGACCAAATGGCTAGGCAATATACCACCAGAGGTGGCTCATGTTCAAGTTTTTTATAACAATTGATTTAGCCTTACTAAATGCTTGGGTCTTATACAAAGAAAGTACAGGGGAAAAAATAAGAAGGCACCTGTTTTTGAGAAAATTGGCAGAACAGCTGCGAGCAGCGCATTGCAAAAGAAAAAATAATTCTGATGTTGCCCAATACCCACAACCTGGTCCATCGCAAGTAAATCATAAATGTTAGATTAAAAAACACTGCAAAAGAAACAAGACCGTCGTCAAATGTATAAAGTGTGTCAAATTGGCTTGTGGAAATTGTTCCAGACACATTGTTAAAACGGTGACCTGTGCCAAATGCGCCAACGGGTTTAAAAATATTTTGTAAACAGCCTCTGCTTTTAATAAATTAGCAAAACAAGTCTAAGCCTTTTAGTTTTTGTCATTCATGCAACAGTTATATGAAAAAAATTAAACGGTCAAAATGACTCCATATGGCGCTAATCGGCATGCAGGTAAGCCCGGTGTTTCTAGTGATAAATCTGGCTAAAATTCGATCATATAAGTCTAAGCGATAGACGCAACATTTTCGTTTCATACAGAATATAGTTGTGATACTGTTTCATTAGTAGTGAGGTTAATTGAAAGAAAAGGAGTATTCGTTACATGATTTAATATAAAACAAAACGTTATATTTGTTTGCAATTTATACAAACAGAATGATATATTTTTTGTTTAATATTAGGTACACAAATAATACTATTACATTTGTTACAATATCGAACATTTTTTATACCTTCATCGCTACATATAATACGGGTGTGAAGGTAGCCACATCCACAAATCCTGTAGTACGGTAAAATAGGTGCTATCTTTTAATCTTAAAATTTGAGAAAAAACGTCCTAGGAGAGACTGTTTATTACTAAACAAATGTATCCGATATGATTTACCGCCCTAGCTTTCGCTTGGGGGTTGTTACATGTTGTAAAATTATTTTAACCACCCCAACCAATTTTTACACCGAATTGTTTTATCGAAAAATATTCATTTTTACGTTATGTGTTCCCCTGAAACAGTTTCAAGTCGAAAATTAGGGGATGCAATAGTCATTCGGGGGTTCACAGGTGACATATGGAAAAAATATTCAAGTACCTATACCAATTTTTGCATCTAAAATTTTTATCTGGAAATATTCGTCTATACGTAAACTATCCCCCTGTAAGAGTTTCAAGTCGAAAATTAGGGGATGCAATACTCAATAGGGGGTTCATAAGACACTGACTTAGAAATTTCGAACTCCTACGTATGGTAATTTTTTTAAGTATGTAAACCAATTTTTACATCGAATTTTATTTTTCTTTTTTTTTATCACACACAGTAGACGACAGGTCGAAAAGCCTGCCATCCACCGCTAAATGTAAAAAAACTTTAAGCAAATGTACAAGATATTGAAAAAGGAGTTTGTACCTCAGTCGGGATTTGAACCCGGGTCTCCCAATTTCGCGTCGGGAATTCTGGACCACTAAACTATCGAGGTACGTACCAATTTCATTTCCGATGTTCGTGTTAAACGCTTTGAGAGGATAATGCGGAGGACGTATTGGTTGTAAGTAACAACACCGCACTTCCTTACACGTTAATAACGTGATCTCTTACGTGCTCCCATTTATAAATGCAAATGTGAATAGATTCAATATTTTTGGATATCTCTTACATTTGCTTACGTACATCTGGTCTATGATTCATTCGGGAATTTTCATCAGTGAGACTGTGTCTTCTTGCAGCAACAGTGGGAATGTACATGATGTAGAATATGCAAATGAAACTCAGGAAAATGAAGGAAGTATATAATGAAGTATTATTTTTGACAAATAAAAGAACTGCTACTCAGGATGCCAACATGACTACTTTTCTCCTTTAGGAATACAGTAGGCGTTTTTTAAGAGAATTTTATTTGTATTCTCGTGCAAGTAAATAAAAAAATACACCTCAAAACTTTAAGGCTTCGTTAGTAAATACATAAATGTCTTCTGGACCAGTGTGAATAATTTTTACAAATATTTATCTTGCCAAGCTACTTTTACCGTAGTCATAAAATAATTTATATATTTTTCATGGTTTTGTTTAGCAGTTTCCTTAGGATTTTTATTGTAACAGAGTTGTAGTCCACCCAAGTCTTTTCCCTGTGTCCATTCACCGTGTAGTATTTCACCACTGTCTAATCATTCGTGGTCAAATAATTTGAATGCATATATGACAGCTTTGCATGTCTGCGCAAAAAATAGTGCAATGAGCAAGCAGCTAGTACCACGAAATCTATTTTATTTTTTCCATATTTATTGCAGTGTGGAAAATTCTATAATGATTTGCCAAAATTTCTAGCGCATTTTCTACAATACCTCTGGCTCTGCTGAGACGGTAGTTGAAAATCCGTTGTTCAGTAGATAATTTCGTTTGGGGTATGGTTTCAATATATTTTCGTGCAATGTATATGCATCGTCAGCAACTATAACAAAATTTAAATTTTCTTTGGTATTTTGGGGATCTGGAAATTTTAATGTTTTGCTATTTGGTCTGTTACACAAATCAGTAGATTCGAAAAGACCGTCATCTGATATTCTACCATTGCAGCCTAAGTTAACATAAATAAATTCATAATTTTTATTAACAAGAGCTAATAAAACCACACTAAGGTACTCCTTATAATTGAAGAAGTAAGAGCCACTGTTATTTTATTTAACGATACATATGTGCTTCCAATCCAGTGCGCCTCCACAGTTAGGAAAATTCCATTTGTTTTAAAAATCTGTAATTTGCTGCCATTCTTCGGAGTTTCGTGGAAACTAAAAAAAAAATTAAAATATTCCTAAAGGATGATTGTTTTCTTTGTTGCAGCCTGTATATTATTCAGAAAATCTAGAACCAAGCAGCCCATTCTCGTCCCTCATGTCATCACAGGCATCCACATCAAGATGTACACCACCTCCTCGAAAAAGACAAAAACGCGACAAAAATGATTCTATGCTCGCAAAAGCATATGAAGTTTTAAGTAGAAGTGATGATGGGTTTAGAACATTTGGTGCAAATGTTGCTTGGAAGCTTCAACGAATGACTGAACGTCAGCGATATATTGCAGAACATTTGATAAACACTGTTTTACACAACGGAATATCGAGAGAGTTGAATGGTAACACAATATTAACTTTACAGCCGCCAACGTTCAACAATATGACTGGTTATGTTCGTATAATATAGCCATGCTCAATATTTCAGCCACAGCCACAACCACCCAGTTATTTTCCTACGTTCACTCAATTGATGCCTCGCGTACGACAAACGCAGGGTCAGCTACACCCAAATCAGCAAAGTGGCTCACAGTCGAGTCAAGAACAGTTTCACATGAGTGATTATTTAGATATACCACTAAAAGCGTAATACATCTTTCTACAATCTGTAATATATGGTTGCAAAGAAATTTGTTATTTGTAGAATACGTTTTATGTTAACTTTGTTATATAAAAGACTTTAAAGACTTAATGCATACTGTGAGGTGGTTTACCTCGAGCTGGCAGCAGTGTCGTCGGCGGCGGCACGACGACTCTCGGCTAGAAGGTTACGTCACTTTGTTGAATTGGCGCTAATTTCGGAGTTTCGGAGCTTTAAGTCGGTTTTTCGGTTTTTCTCGGACGCCAGATTTTTTTAAGGGTTTACTCCCTAAAGCCACGGGTTAGTTTATACTCAGGAGAATGCCAGGAAGTCCGTGAAAATAAAACACACAATCGGAAAACAAATAAAACTAATTTATTATAGAAACGGCATCAAAGTGAGACAATCATGTTAACAAGGATCGGCAACGGTGCAAAACTATATATTTTACGGTTTTAATAGCAAAGCGGCATCTATGTACAAAATTCCATAGCTCTACGGAAAACGGAAAGATTTGGCAACTATGTACATCGGAAAACGTTGGAGTCTCGGTTTTACGAAGCGGTCGGGCAACAGTGCATGGTGCGGTTATTACGGTGAGTTGTTACGGTGGGGGGGATAGTGCGTGGCGGTCTAGCAATTGACGGGCATGCGTTTTAGCAGATTTGATTCGCGTCAATTCAATCACGGGCGCGGGAATCGTTAGGGAAACTAAGCATGCGCGGTAGTTCAAGTAAAGGTCGGGTTGCGTTCAGGGAAGCTATCCCGAGTCTCACCCAGGGATACGCCTACCCAAACAGCCCAAATTGACCTTCCCGAGTCCCACCCAGGAAAGAGTTAATTCGTCGGCCTAACCCAACGGGAACGGTGGAGGGGGGGGCTTGATTGCGTCGTATTCGGGGAGGTCTATCCCGAGTCTCACCCAGGGATGTACCTGCCCAAACAGCCCAAATTAACCTTCCCGAGTCTCACCCAGGGAAGAGCTAATTCGACGGCCTGACCTAACGGGACGGTGGGGGGGGGGGGCGGTCGGATTTCCCTAACTCTCTAATACCTTACTCGACGGAATCCTGAGAGCCCTGGTCGGTCGGTCGGAAACGGCAACCTTGTCAATCGTCGGATCGAAACACCTGCACTGTTAACACCTGCGGCTCGGAGCACCGGTCGGTCGGTCGACTTCTGATGATTTTAGATATTTTTCTCTCGGATTTAGAGCTCCCGGAAAAATAATTTTGGGTAGATTGCGGCTCGTAGATTAGAGAGACAACTGGTGGTCTTTTGTTTAAACTTGGTCTTTGTTTAAACTTGATTTTGCAGGTGTCACGGCGGAGAGACAATTGTTATTTATTTGAATTTACGGAATTTTCGCAAATGGTAACAGAGGGAGACAGTGGTTTTAGCCACGGAAAAATAGGCTTCGTTACAATACATTCTCTTCATTATTTGAATACATGTTAATTTTGTATAAAATAGCTTTAGCATCGTGCTAACGTTTTGTTCTTACCTTCAAATAATCCTCTTTATATATATATATATATATATATATATATATACATATAGACCGAACCGGTCTGTGAACCGCTTTCAACTGGTATATGAATAGGTCCAACAGGTTCGTGTACCGCTATCGTACAGTGCGATCAGGTTTCGAAATAGTTTTGAAATGAGAAGGTTAGCTCAAGGTATAAAGTTATATATGAGTTTCATAAAACGATTATTGTACCTCGTTGCGAATAAAACGATCGAATCCTTGTCTGTAGCGGCCGCAATCTAGTGGGTCATCTTTAAAAATCGACAAGATACCGAAAGGTTCTCTCCAACATAGATTATACATAGTTTTGAAATTTTCAAAACTCATATCCGTTCCAACATGGTCTGTATACACGTGCTTTAAATTCAAATCATCCTGTCTGAATAGAATTAAACAATTAGCGTTATCCCCTGTTAAGTGTTTAGGAATTTTAGCATACGTCTGAGAGAGATAGAAGCAATCAATATTGTTGTGTCTACCCATACAAAAGTATTCTCGTATAACTTGCTGATTGGTACAGCAGACGTCGTCGAAAATGAATAGGGAATTAGGTTTGGCTCTGGAGGGGTCAATTATATGTTCACTCTCTCTAAAAGTGTAATAGCCTATCCCTTTAATGCGTGTCAATAACTTGGTTAAATAGACATATTTCGGTTGAAATAAAGATTTTGAATAGACGTACAGGTTTTCAAATTTTAAACCGTGCTCATGTTCGATAAGATTAATCACAACGTTCGTTTTACTACAATTAGACGGTCCTACAATTATGCACCGTATAGTAGGTGGAAATAAGGTTCCATGTTTCTTAACTCGAACACACTCATCCAAGTTATTGTTTACGACGGGAAAGAATATACTTTATTTAACGATTTTCATATTTACGCTTGCGCATACAAACGAAATGTTTCTAGTAAAAACGTTGCAAAGAAACTGATTTATTTTTGTACTTAGCACAGGTTTTATTATTTACGAAGTCAACGTCTACTTATGAAGTTGAAATGAAATATTATGGTGGCGGCGGTTTCATGACTGAAAGTTTAATGAATAAACTTCAGTGTAAACCCAGAGAAAAGTTCTTAAACATAATGGGTATTTCTCAAGTTACCACTGCTTCAAATAGGGTGGTAGATATCTCTTTTCATTCTAATGTACATCCAAAGGAAAATCTCCATATTTCTTGTTCTGTTCTTCCTCGCATAACCTGTAAATTACCCCAGTTGATAATTAACCCGGAAAAGCTGCGGATTCCTCCCAATCTCCAGTTAGCTGATCCTGAGTTCTATTCTCCATCTGATATAGATATTTTAATGGGTTCAGATATTTATTATGATCTTTTGCTAGGAGGGATAATGAATTTGGGTAAAAATTTACCTGTCTTACAAAATACCAAACTTGGTTGGTTGGTAGCTGGATCAGTTCCAAATTATTGTATAGCGGCCAGTGCCATTTCAGATTTCAATAGCGAGTCCAATAACCTTGTAGTAAGCAACGGGGCTATTATCTCCAATTCTTCATTGAACGACAGTCTTGTCAAGATCTGGGAACAAGAAGCTGTAAGTTCTAAGCCAAATGAATCCTTTGAAGATCAAATTGTGGAGGAATTATTCTCTTCCACAACCAAGATATTAGATAATGGTAGATTTCAAGTGGACATTCCTCTTATGAGTCCTCAAGAACACCATAAGCTGGGTGATTCGTACTCCATCGCTAAAAGGCGATTCCAAACTCTGGAAAAAAGGTTCCTGAAAGATTCTGAGCTATCTAAGCGTTATGGATCTTTTATAAATGAGTATATTCGAATCGGTCATGCACGATATGTACTGCTTTCATTACAGAATTCCTTCCATGAAAACAAATATTTCATTCCTCATCTCTGCGTAATCAGAGATAACGCTCCTTCCACGAAACTCCGCGTCGTGTTTGATGCAAGTTGTAAGTCTTCCTCTGGTGCTTCACTGAATGATATTACCTTTAAGGGTTATCAGGTTCAACCAGAGCTATTCGACATCATGTGCCGCCGCTTCCGTTCATATAAGTACATTCTGATTTCAGACATTGAAAAAATGTTCCGTCAAATCCTCGTAAATCCAAAGCAAAGGTTCCTTCAAAATATCCTCTGGAGAGAAAGCCCAGAGTCACCATTTCAATGTGTGAAGTTGTCTACTGTAATTTATGGTTGTAACTTCGCCCCCTACGTATCTACTAGTCTTGCAGGAGATTGCAAATCAAAATCAAATGCACTTTTCCTTAGCTGCAAACGCATTGACGTATCAAACTTATATGGATGATATACTCGCAGGAGTGAATTCAGAACAGGAATTGTTTGATTTATATGATGAACTAAATGTCCTCTTGAAGAGGCACGGATTTACACTTCATAAGTGGGGCAGTAATAATACTGAGATATCAAAAGAATTTCCTGAACCTAATGAGTTAAACCATTCTGTAAATTTGTGTCTATATCAAACGCCGAGTAAGGTTCTTGGACTAAATTGGCTTCCAAAGACAGACCAATTGCACATCTCTGTGCCTCCTTCTTGTCCAATGACCCCTATAACTAAAAGAAAAATTCTCTCCATTGTTGCGCAATGTTTTGACCCATTGGGAATTATAAACCCGTTCATTCTGAAGGGTAAATTATTGATGCAGGATTTATGGCGTCTAAAAATCGATTGGGATGAGGAAATTCAAGACGAGGTTGTCTTGATGGATTGGAGAGTATTTATGTCTAGCCTACCTGAGTTGAACAAATAATTATTCCCAGGTGTGTTTTCAATGACTATTCTACCAAGAGTATAGAAATTCATACGTTGGCTGATGCCAGCCTGAGGGCTTACGCAGCATGCGTATATGTAAGGATGGTGCGCGAAGATCTCGCTTTGTCTTGTACATTATTAGCCATACTATACTATAGTCCATTACTTCCGCTGGATTAAATCATGCAGAAAATTCAGTCATCAGACTTATTCAGAGTTCCTATTTTCAGAAAGAGGTTCTGGAGTTGCAGAAGGGGAACTGTATTTCAAATAAATCCCTAATCTCCTTAAACCCATTCTTGGATTCATCAGGCTTATTGCGAGTGGGTGGAAGACTTGAAAACGCTGAGATTTCTTATGGATAAAAACATCCTCTTTTATTGCCTTCCAAAAATTCAATTGTAGACCTTATGATCAAAAATGAGCATTCAAGGTTAGGGCACGCTGTTGCACAGACCACCTTATCCAATTTTAGATTGCGATTTTGGCCTTTAAATGGATTACGTAGAACAAAAAGGATTATCAGAGATTGCCATAAGTGCTTCAGGTTTCTTTCTCAGCCTTATACCCAGATAATGGCTGACCTTCCAAAGGAGCGCATCACCATAGCTCGCGCCTTTCAGCGGGCCGGGGTAGATTATGGGGGTCCATTTCTACTAAGGGCTTCTAGGCTTCGTAGGGCGCCAATCCTGAAGTGCTATGTAGCGATATTCGTGTGCTTAGTAACAAAAGGTGTTCATATTGAAATTGTTTCGTCATTGACCACTGAATCATTTATATTGGCTTTAAAAAGATTCATCTCTAGAAGAGGTAATCCCTCACTTATAATGAGTGACAATGGCACTAATTTTGTCGGTGCGAATAATCAACTTCGGGAGATTTATAAATTTTTCAAAAAATCTGAAACTTCCAAGGCCATTCAAGAATATTTATCCCAGACTCGAGTAGAATGGAGATTTATACCACCTAGGTCACCCCATTGGGGAGGAATCTGGGAAAGCGCTAAGTTTCACATGCGTAGAAACATTGGAAATGCTTCATTCACATTCGAAGAATTATCTACTGTCCTTGTTCAGATTGAAGCAATTCTGAACTCTCGGCCTACTTCCGCCATGTCAAATGACCCTAACGATTTTGAAAGCCTTACCCCAGGTCATTTTCTGGTAGGAGCTAGCTTAACTGCCTTTCCGGAAAAAGATGTTTTCTCCGCTCCAATCAATAGATTAACTCTTTGGAGGCAGCTTACCAAGCTGCAACAACACTGTTGGAATCGCTGGTCTATGAATTATTTGAACAGGCTGCAAAACCGACCGAAATGGTTAAACAAGCAAGATAATCTAAAAGTCGATGACTTAGTTCTTCTAAAGGATGCTAGTGTTCCATTACAGTGGCCAGTGGCCAGGATAATTAAAGTAATCCCAAGTTCTGATGGTAGAGTGCGTCTAGTGCAGCTACGCACTCCCAATGGGGAGGTTGTCAGGTCTATCTCCAAAGTTTGCCCCCTTCCTCATTCTAACACTGATGAGCATGGCTCATCCTGTGGGGGGGAATATGTTGAGGAACAATCCTCAACAGTTGAAACATGTCCCCAACCAAGCGGGTTATGCGCGCTCGCGACGGAGAACGGGAGCGTGTGTCGTGAGAGTGTTCTGTGATGTTAAAGAGAACGGAGAGTAGAGACGAGAGAGGGATAAGATGGCGGCTAAACCACAAGTAAGACGCGGTGGATAGTTTTTGTTATAAATGTTGTAAAACGAGATCGAGGGTGATAAATAAACGTGTACTTTGAGCCGTGTACTTGTATCATTCGCATTGAAGATCGCCTACGAGACGAATCAGCGACAGCAGGCCAGGACGGCCATTCTTAGGTGAAAGGGAACGCTAGGGTGGTGTTTCCCCAACAAATACCTTAAACATTGGTGAACATGTGTATAACGATGATCAATCGTAGAATGTGAGTATCATAGTCACCCACCGTACGCTAATACGACTTTAAATAAATCTGATGAAATAAGAATTACCATACAATATCAAGATCTTTATACACTACCACATAAGAGTTACCTATATATTGAAGGAACCCTAACAGATACTAATGATGGGAAGACTGATACGTTGGATTTCATTAATAATGTTTTGACTCACTTATTTGATGAAATTCGTTATGAAATTGGTGGTGTGGTTATCGATCGAGTGCGAAACCGGGAGATAACCACCACCATGAAAGGATACGCCTCTCTTACTCCCAATGAGCGTGTAAGATATATGACAGGATGGGGTGATGGTACAGCAGCAGCATCTAAAATTGTAGATAGCAAGGGAAATTTTAGCGCATGCATCCCTCTTAAACTTCTCTTGGCTTTTTGTGAGGAAAATTCTCATTAATATGCGACAAGAATTGGTGTTGATTCGCAGTTCGACCGATCTCAACGCCATACATTCAGCGAAAGAAGAAGAGAAGACTGCTAAAGTGGAAATAAAAAAACTGTTCTGGAAAATGCCACAAGTCAAGGTATCAGATGTGGAGAAATTATGGCTCTTGAAAACTTTTGATTCTGGTAACGATCTGGAGTTAGCCTTTCGCACGTGGGAGTATCATGAACTGCCTGTAGTGGCTCAGGCTCAGCGTCACGCTTGGAACGTGAAAGCCGCCAACCAGGTCGACAAACCACGTCATGTTCTCCTCAGCTACCAGACGGGAAGGAAGGACGCTATAACTAGATATATGTCTCAGAATGATCGTTGCAAAATCGAAAATATTAAATTATTTTTGAATTCGCAGATGTATCCGTATGACAATTTAAATTTGAACTTTGACAAATCCCAGTACACCGTTGCCTATGAAGTGTATGGAGCCTTCCAAGAGTCTTAATATTATAAAAATATTGCTGAGCCGTGTCTAAGTCTCAAAGATTTGGTCGAAAAGGCTCCCATTTTTGTTATCGATTGTAGTCAGCACAATGAATCGTTGAAGACTGGTTCTGTAGACATCCAATTGGAATTTGAGACAACAGATAATGTTCTGCCAAACACTACAGCCTTTTGTGTAATCATTCACGATCGCTTAGTGAAATATAAACCACAAAATAATGTTATAAAAATGTTTTAATGGTTGTTTGAATTTCATTTTTCCAAATAAATTTAACTGCAGAAATTAGGATAGAGAGCACAACTTCCGAAGAAATAGAAATCAGAAGGGGTGTTAGACAGGGGTGTGTCCTGTCCCCTCTCCTCTTTAATATATACTCGGAGGCAGCGTTCCGAGAGGCACTGGAGAATGTGGAAGGGGGCGTGAAAATCAACGGCACCCTTATCAACAATATAAGATTCGCCGACGATACGGTCGTGGTCGCCGACAGCCTCTCACATCTCCAGAATATGATGGATCTCATCGTTGAACACAGCACACAGTATGGTATACAAATAAACGTTGCCAAGACCAAGGTGGTTGTGTTCTCCAAGGCACCAAGACGAGCGATCCTTCAAATTAACAACCAGGTAGTGGAACAAGTGTCATCCGTTAAATATCTTGGAGCTCTCGTCAACGAGAACAGTGACCCTAAAATTGAAATCACATCTAGGATAGAACAGGCCAGAAGGACGTTCATCTCCATGAAGAAACTCTTCACCAGTAGAAACATTAATCTACAGCTCCGGATACGCTTACTACGCTCTTACATCTTCCCAGTTCTACTCTATTGCTCCGAGAGCTGGACATTCTGCCAATCAATGGAGAATCGCATTGACGCCTTTGAGATGTATTTGTATCGCCGTATACTGCGTATATCCTGGATGGACAGGATAACCAACGAGGAAGTGCTAAGGAGAATAGGTAAAGGAAAAGAACTGCTGACAATCATTAAAGAAAGAAAGCTACAATACATCGGGCACGTAATGAGGGGGGTACGAGTTTCTTCGACTCCTCATCGAAGGGAAGATAGTAGGCAAACGATCTGTGGGCAGACGGCAGAATTCATGGCTTAAGGATCTGCGGCGATGGTTCGGACGGACATCTATAGAGATTTTTAGAGGTGCGGTTTCACGCACCATTATAGCCAGTTGGATCGCCAACCTTTGTAGGGAGACGGCGTCCTAAGAAGAAGAAATAAATTTAATACCTTTAATTTGTTTCTCTCTCTTAATAACCTACTAACAAGTTTTAACAAGAAAAAGCGCAACTGATAAGAAATATCCTTCCCACGTGCTCATACTATGACCAACAAGGTTTGCAAATTCAGAAGATAACAAATTTTGAAAATAACTTTATTACTTTGTTTCGAAATGCATTTTTTCATTTACATCGTCTCAAAAGAACGTTACAAAATTGAATTTTGTCTTTCTTTGGCTCCATCTGACCACGTGTCATGGGGCCACATGTTCAAAGGGCACATTCCATCGGACAGTTCACACACCCGTTCGTGAAGATTTGGCGAATCGGGTACAGTAGGTAAAGTTTTTTTTGAAATTTCTACTTCTTAACAATTTACTGAACTCAGCGAGACGTTTGTTTTCCTTGCGCACGTCATACTGTACGTTCTCTTCACCTCTCAGGTCATGCTCATAATCTTTGATACTGGGTGTTTCGTATTTGTCGATTATATGTAATTACTTATATATGTTTCGAGATTTACCCATATCTTTCTGGATAGTTTTTCAAAGTATGTAAGAAATGGAATCCATCAACTAAGTGAATGTCTGCTTCAGGAGGATCTACGACTTCAGCCTGATGTTTAAGTAATTCGTTAATAATCAAAGATTTTGTAGTCCTGCAAATTGTTCCATCGGTATGACAAAACGAAAACGAAATGTGAGCCAGAGGATAACTCAGTGCTTTCTCCATGTAATTTTTTTTTGTAATGACACAGTACAGTAGACGACCAAAAACATCTCTCTGAATCTTATCTTCTTTAGATTTTCCAGCAATTTTGACTTTATGGGTATTCTTGCTTTCAAAATTAATTATTTTAATTCTGTTAATGGCTTTATCGAACCTATCTGGTGCTTCTCGAGTCTCAGCAATGAAGGTAGTACGTTTCTTTTCGCCCGCGGTTTCAACAGACGCCAAAAACTCATATACTTCATTGTCCACCGATTGACCTTTTGAGATGTTATAAAGATGGTCTTCTGGCAATTCTGCTCCAAAAGGGTTCGTGACCTGCTTGATTGACTGTAACAACACATCCAAGTTCTTTGCAGATTTAGTGATGGCTGACTTTTTTAAGTCCTTCGTAACATCTGGTGACTTCAGATCGCAAAACTGCATAAGATTTAATTTAAAACCCGAACGTAATGAATGAGTTATTGACCATTTTTGTCTGGCGGAGATCGAATTTGTAATGTTGACGATTCCGGAAGCTGTAGAAGCGGCGTCGGCATTTATTGTTTGTTCAAGTGTTAAATCCACCGGCATTCTCGAAAAAGGTTTCGATGTTCTTCGGATGCCCAACAAACTCCATCTATAATCGTCCAGCAATCCGGGATGTGTAATTTCGTGTACTCTTTTTCAATCCTACTGTCATCCCTCAAAATTTTGGCGTTGTATCCTACCCACATTGGTGTGCTTGCAAGTTGTAATTTATGAGAAATTACCCATGCAAAATGTATTTGTTGAAAATGTTTTAAGTTTTAAGGATCATCAGTTGGCTGTACAGAGGTACGCCAAAATTCGAGACGACACTGTTTCGTGTATCGTACAGTTTCAAATACATCTGGTTGATATGATCGCTTTCTTCGTCCGGACATATCGCGAATATTATCTGAAGTACTCTGCTCAGTTTCTGCGGACACATCATTATCTTGTTCGATAACATTCAATTCTTTTTTTGTGGGGATACTTTGATACCAAATTGATGATACTGTTGGGATACCAACAGTACCATGTAAGGTATTTTTACCAGTCCTTGTCTCCACAAATCTGTCTAAATTATCCTACGCAACGCCACATGATAATGCTGATGTTGGTTGAATACCGGAAGGGCATAAAAGATTATTGATAGTGGAAGAGTATGCCGCAGACGTCTCCAATTCCAGTATGCTGCAGTAACTGATGCAGTAGCCTTGTCTGTTCAATATAGCAACGACTTTTCTACTTCCCGTGAGATTTTATTTACTAAGCTGCATACAAAAAATCAACTGGTTATTAATAAT
The DNA here is from genome assembly GCA_946251905.1 of Cryptocephalus moraei. Lineage (NCBI taxonomy): Eukaryota > Metazoa > Arthropoda > Insecta > Coleoptera > Chrysomelidae > Cryptocephalus > Cryptocephalus moraei. The sequence goes on from OX276459.1 coordinate 17,572,853, forward strand.
TTTTATGACCTAGTTATTTCGACATATTCGACCTGGAGGACGATCCAACGCAAACCATCGATTTTGTAGGACAATTGTTTTTCCGAATTTATTATCATATTATCTTAAAATTTCAATAACAAATTTACTGTTAGTCAGACAATTTCGACACCCTACCAAATCGACATGTTTTACATCTGCGCAGTTCATTACCTACCTCTTTGAGAATTTGGGCAAAGGAAAAACTTGGGCGTCTCGTCGAACCGAACGAACTCACAAAGATTCAGCCTGTTATTAATCACTTAAAAAACAGGCTGTGGCTGCTGGCCTATAATAAAGATAAAAAAATGAATATTGAGGTATCGTGATCGAAGGGTTCGCGGTTCGAAGCACGCCAGGGTCCCCGAAATTTGTTCATGTCTAAAGTTGCCAATAGCACACTAAGAAATTCAGAAAATTATTTTTTTATGACAAACTCAAACCTAGCCCGGTTCTGTTTCACCCGGCCAGGTAGAGGCACACCGCTGCTTCATGTCCACCTAACACCTGTTTGTCATGAATGGTACAACTGAGCACCCACACCTGGTAGATGCATCTTCCTATTTGCGTGACTCAGCGAAAACATCACGTATCGCTTATCGTTATGAAAACCTCAAAACTAATTAGTACTTCTTGCAAATTAATTAGAACTTCTTGCAAATTAATTACAAGAAACACCGTTCGTAGTCACTCCTGAGGACCTCTGCCATCCTCCATATCTACACGTGGAGGTCCAAAGTCCAAAGTGATTGAGAACGGTGGCTATATTACTACTTAGATAGTTTCCAACGATGCCCAAAATTCTAAATTTGTTTCAGTCGAAAACATTACTATGTCTTGAGTCGGATCATTGACTAATAGGAAGTCCTCTTGTTGGTTACTTTTTACTTAATAGGCTGTAAGGGCCTCATGAACTTCATTTAAACTAGTTGGTAGTGTTGGTAGCACAGCTCGTCGTGCATTATATATGTGCCTTTTTACGCACTTCATATCTGCATTGGTAAGCGTATCGATATCACCTTTTAACAGTTCTGCGTGAATAATTTCTGTTGGTCTTTCCATTAGGTCTACTACAGCTTTTCGTTTAAGGTTGTTACTCAGTACTTGCCGATTGATGAGAGCCTCACTACACGCATGGTGGTTGTGTTTTTCTATGACTTCCATCAGGATTGGTGGTTCTCCTTCTGTTTTGATGTACGCCGAACACCGATTTTTTGATTGCACCGAACAAGTCCATCTTTTAACTCCGCCCTTTAAATCTTTGTGGAATCGATATTTATATCCATTCAACACACTAAAAGTTTTTCCTTTTTCACCCACAATACACTTTAAACTGCTTATTGTCGATATTCAAATGATAACTAAGTGCGGACTTAACAAATATTGCGGACGCTTCTTAACAATCGCATATTTTCGACCCCCATTACGACAGGTAGAATCTGCAACACAGGTGTTTCAAACGGGGACGCCGCTGTAACATCTTTGGGACGCTATTCAAGGATCATTACGGGGAATTGAAATTTTTGGAACGAACTCTCCGACCGCGGGTAAATCTTGGCAAGGAAATCGTGATAGGGATTAACTAACCCCGCAAGGAAATTGTGCTATTTTCTGACCGCGGCAAGGAAGTGGAGCGCATCGGTAGAAATTTATTTCAGCTCATAAAACATCTAAATGGCAAATTATACAACCGATCTCTCCTCCAGTAATCTCTAAGCCTTGGTAACTGGATAATCCCAGCATGGAAAACAATGGCTAAAAATACTTCAATTTCTTGCCTATCCACAGGTTTCCAACGGTTTATTCGCGACTGGCCTAGGATTTGGATCAGTCAATAACACCAGTTCATCGAAGGCAAAAATTCTAAAATGACTTATTTCGGCCAATCCGTGCTAAATGCTGTATATCGAGGTCTTCATAACATAGCGGCGTATCAAGGAAATCAGTAATGTTCAGGAAACGAGAAAAACGTTTTAAAAATTCTGTAATTTAAGAACATTTATTAAATTTTACATGGCTATATATTATAAATTTTTTTTTCTTTTCATTTAGGACCATCAACAAAGATTTATAGTTGATAAGCCTCTCTGTTATACTTTAACAAAGGGCGTAATGTCCAATTTAGTTAATATGCCTGTAATATTTGTCGTGTCACGCCTTTCTTAAATGACACAAGATAAAAAGAAAAAGGAAAAGTATTTATTTTTACAAAATGCCTAATGAGTTACACAAATTTAATGTAAATAGAAAAAAAAACTTAAACCTAAAAAACTGAAATAAACTAATTATTGCGGCCATTGCGCCTTTATAATCGTATCCTGTTTTTAAGGGCTGCCAGGCTTACTTCATCATCCAAAGTATCTTCACTTCCATCAAGGGGTAAATCTTTGTAATATTGATGGTATCTTTGCACAAATCTTGTAAATCGGCATACTTTTTGCATGGATTGGAAGAAGTTCAGTATACACATTAGGAACCTGAGGTTGCATCCCGGAAGGTCGGCCAGTCTTTCTCAGACATATTAGAATAAACTGGTATATTACATATTACATAACGCATTTTTTATACACAGCGCGGGAAATGAGAACTAAAAAACAAAAATCTATTCAAAAAATAAACAAAGAAATGGAGTCTACCCAAACTGCTTATTCTTGAATGTCTTTTAACACATCCCTTTTTTGCCTCTGAGATGCCAGCCTAAACCACTCAGATATGGTCTTTTCTACTGCGTGCTGAGCGCATGTGTTTTGAAGCAACACAACATCTAAAAAATATAATTTACGTCAAATTTTAATCACAATAACATTAAGCTAAAATTATTACCTATATATATCATCATAAATTTAAAACCCTGGAGATTAAAGTTTCCTCTAGGTCCAACATATGAACACTTTGTTCCCAGTTCATTGGTAAATAGTTTCTGCAATGTTCTGTTTACATGATCTTTATAGTCCTTTCCGCCAATTCGTTTTAAATACTGCACCTGTGAATAAAAGCAGTTAAATAAAAACACAAGAAAACACTCAAGAAATTAAAAAAATACTCGCAGTGTAATAGTGCCCGGAACTATCTGCATTTTTAACCGCAATAAATTTAAATTATCATCACCTAGTACCATTGCTATTAAATCTATATTATACTCCCATTATACCTGGTAAGCGGTTCGAGCAAATTTAGCATTTCATGTTATTTGCATTCTTCTGACTTATATATTATCCCATGGCATATCCCATAAACTTATTTTTAGAAATTGAAGTTAATCCTGACATACCTACTATTACTTTTCAATATAAAATTATGTATTCTAAATAATACTTATAATACAAGAAAACAATAATTCTTAGTTAATACTTATTACTCACATAAGTAGCTTTATGGGTTGGAGACTCTGGTATAAATGCTTCGAAATGTCTTATCTCTTCGTCACTTTTTAAAGGGATAGAACTTTTCAATCATTCAAATACATTATCGACTGCTGCACCTCCCTGCTGTATCATCAAGTCTTTTAACCTTTCATATATGCTAGTTACATATTTTTCAACACTGTTGCATATCACGGACACTTTTTCTTAACAAAAACCTATATTGTTTTTAAATAATAATTTCCAAAATATTATTTTTAATAATTTGGAATAGAACAATTTTGCTCAATACCTAGGTAATTAATTAACTTACCAACTGCCAGCTTTAATTCTTGCACTTAATCATGCACTTGATTGCATTCTAATTTACCTTTAGAGGTACAAGCGGTGGTAAGAGTTTCTGGGTTCTGAGAAAGAACATCGGTCATTTGGTCTATAAATTCCAATGAGACATTTTCATTGCTTGCGATAAGCTGAACATGACTAAGGGCCTTCTTTTTTTGTAGACAGGGCTGAGGCGGAGGTGTAATTTCACCACTATCTTCGGAGCTAATATAATTTGTTTTTTTTTGTGTTCTCGTTTTTTAAACACTACTTCGTCACCACCAGTAATATATTGGGGGCTTTCAGCCTTCTTCCTTGCTGATTCCAGAGTAGCTGTAAAAAATGATTCCAATGAATTGTAACCTTTCGCAAAAGGTATACATGACTTACAGGCGAAAAATTCAATCCGGATTTCGTGCAAAAACCATCTGTACTCATCAGGTATTGCCGGTTTTTCATTAGCCCTCTAGGATTTATAGTGTTTGGCCACCAACAATGGGTTTTCTTAGGGCAAAGACAAATACGGTTTTTGTACCGTAAATACCGTATTTGTCTTTGCTTAGGGGTTAACCATGTAGATGGCATTTCCTAAAAAATATCTTCCGCAGGAAAATAAATCACTGCGAATGGTTTTTCCATTTTTGAAGATAAAACTATGGTAGTACAAAATTAATTTTCAGACCTAATGTAATATCGTTAAATACACTTTATAATGAATACATTCCTATACATGTATTCCTGAATACATGTTACAAAGAAACATGTAGGTGTTACATTTGTTACAAACAAATATTATAAACCAAATTACACATTTTTTTCAAACTCAAGATCAAAATGTAGGGGATCCTTAATATATATATGCCCTGTTAATGCGCTTCTTGAGGTATTAAATATCCTCAAGAAAGTAAGATCTTATATCTAATACAATATTATACGTATAAAATAAACTTTTACCTATAGTTACCTAACTATAATACAATATACTGCAATGTGTTTCAAAATGATTGTCATCTAGTTGGCGTTGGAATTTCTGTGCATATAGTTTTTGATGTGCCGCGCTCTATTGATTAGTACCTATCTAATTCTGACAACAAGGGACACTTTGAACATTTATTGTGAAAATGGCAATCAGTACTGCTAGTAATTAACGGTCCTTTTCAGACCCAAAACAAATACTACAAATAGACAAATACTCAGAATTCGTTTTCTTTTGACTGAGAAAAACCAGAAGTTAAAAGAGGATAAGTAGGTTATTTTGAGGTTATGTATAGCTAGTAGCAACTCCTATATTCGCAAGCCGGGTTTTTTATTTTACATGGGAATTTCACAGCCGACTAGATGACAATCATTTTGAAACACATGGTATAATACAATATACTAAAACTTTATTGAACATTTTATAAAACATAATCATAATAATGTGATATTATTGTGAATGATGAAGGAGGGATATTACAACCATTTCATTTTTATGAATTCGCAACCTTAAACATTTCTTTAAAATATCATTAATACTAAAAGACAGTGTTTTTAGATAAGTCATTATTCCATACTTGAATTATTCCTAACTTCGTTGAGTCACATGGTATGGTAATAAAAGCTTTATCCTTTAAGTAAGTTTTACCAAAACAAATAAGACCATCATGAGTGTTTTCAAATGTTTCAAATAAAAGAATAAAACAATTCTATTATTCTTTAGTAAACAGCAGTTTTCATTGTATTTTAAAGAAAATGTGGTAAAACTCAACTGAACTTAAATTTTTTTTTTCTAATAATTTGTGGATATTCTATTTGTTCATGGTGTTTTTCGACTGAACATTTTTTTTTGTTTTAGAGGTCTCAGGTCGGGTTTCTGCTGCATAGGATAATATAGGTCTGATTGCGGTCTTGTATATGCGGGCTTTGGCTTCAGTTCGAATGTATTTATTTCGCCAGATTGTGTCATTTAGGTATGCTGCTGCTCTTGAGGCTCTTGTAGCTTGGTTTCTTACTTCCGTCTCCACGTCCCCGTGTCCAGATATTTCGATTCCCAGATATTTAAATTTCATTTCCTGGCGTATTATTTTATTATCCACCACAAGCTTACATCTGATCGGTGTCTTGGAAGTAACCATTGATTTTGTCTTTGCCGCTGATATTATCATATTGAACTTTTTTGCTGTTTTGTTAAATTGGTACAGTAGCCTTTGCAGATCGTCCTCGTTCTCCGCCAACAGTACCGCATCGTCCGCATAGCACAAGATTTTGACCTCTTTATTTCCCATTTTATATCTTCTTAGTTTGCGTACTTGTTTTATGATTTCATCCATCACGATGTTAAATAGGAGCGGGCTGAGAGAGTCCCCTTGCCTAATGCCATTCTTTGCAGGTATCTGTTCAGTTAGGTCACCATTTATTTTTGCTTGGATCGTATTTTTTGAATATATATTTTCGATTATTTTAATGACATTGTATGGTATCTGTCTATCATAGAGAAGGTGTATTAGATCTTTTAATTGTATTCGATCGAAGGCCTTCTGCATGTCAATGAAACACATGAAGGCCGGTCGATTATATTCGATCGATTTTTCCGTTATTTGTCTTATGACAAAGATTGCGTCCGTGCAGGATCTTCCCGATCTAAAACCCTGTTGTTCATCTGCTAGTGAGATACATTCATTTATTTTATTTGTTATTATCTTTGTGGTTAATTTCAGCGTTGTGCATAGTAGATTTATTCCTCTATTGTTCTCGGGCATTTTTTTATCTCCCTTTTTAAATAGTGGAATCGTAATGCTATTTCTCCACTCATCTGGTATTCTGTGTTGGGCAAATATTTTTTTGATTAAGGTTGTTAGTTGTTGGTTTAGCTTCTCTCCTCCATATTTAAGTAACTCGTTGGCGATGTTGTCCGGGCCTGGACTCTTTCTGTTTTTTAGTTTTTGGAGTGCTGTTTCTATGTCTTCCTTTTTTATATTAGTCTCATCATTTATTACTATCTCTGGTGTATTTGGCTCGGTCTCGGTATATTCTTTCTTGTATAGTTCCTCTAAGTATTTTACCCAGGTATCTCTTTCTACGTGTCTGGTACTGATGAGTTCATTTGCTTCTGTTCTCTGATTTCTTATTAATCGCCAGACTTGTTTTTGTAACCCATAGAAGTCGCTTTCCATTCTTTTGGAGAAGGTTTCCCAGTAGTTGTCTTTGGTTTGTTTCACTAGTGTTTTTGTATCGTTACGGATTCTCTTGTATTCTTTATATGCTTCTGCCGTTTGTGACGACATGTAGTTTAAGTACGCTTTCTTTTTCTTTTTACACTGTTTTTTGACCGTGTTGGAGAACCACGGTGTTTTGTTTGTTCCTTGTTTTTGCGGTCTTATAGTCCGAGTTCCAAGCGATTCGCTTGCTGCTTCTATGATATTTTCTTTTAATCTCTTCCAGCTGTTGTTAATATCATCATTTTCTTCAATCGGGTTTTTATCGATTTTTCCTTTTAAACGGTTTTGATATAGTTCTTTTATGGTTGTATCCCACATGGATTCGATGTTTATTTTTCCTGTGTGTGCTCTTGGTTCTCTATTCCTTCTCAGGTTAAGTTTCATTTTGATTTTTCCAAGAAGCAAACTGTGGTCACTCCCTACATTCGCGGAGTTTAATGTCCTTACTTCTTGTATCTGTGCAGGGTGTATATGTCTATTGGTTACGATGTAGTCTATTGTTGATTGCTGTACCTGAGAGTTACGGAAGGTAGATTTGTACTGTGGTTTGAGATCGAAGAAGGTGTTATTGATTCTTAGATCACATAGCGAACATAGGTTCGTAAGCAATTCCCCATTGTCGTTCAATATATTTTCGTTAAAGCGTTGTTTTACGCCGGGTATCACTTCGTTACCAATGCGTGCATTAAAATCTCCAAGGATTATTATCGATTCATTCTGTGGTAGTGATTCTGTAATATTTTGCAGTTGTTCATAGAAACTTTCTCGCTCTTGTTTTGGCTTATTATCTTCGGGTGCATATATCGATATTATATTTAATTGTTGAGATTCTGTTCGCAGTTTAATGATTAGTATGCGTGACGATATATATTGACATTCTTCTGTAGTTTGTTATAAACAAAAATTACCGAAAAAAGTCGCTTTTTTAATCTTTCCCTTATATGATTAGATATATTAAATGAATTGTAAACTGTAAACAGAAATTTAAAGATAATCAAATAGAGAATGAAGCCACGAAAATGTTACGAGTGTTGAGCGGCTATAGTGGGAATGTAGTGGGACTAGGGTGGAGGTAAAAAGCAGCCCCGAAGCATCGATGCGAGCATCGATACACGTTCCCACTTCCCACCCAGCAGTTCCCAGTCCCCACTCGGCTGCTGAACGCTCGTAACATTTTCGTGGTTTCATTCCATATTACATCGCACTGACATCGGAGCAGGGTATTTGAAGGACTGATTGCAAATCAAAAGAAGCTGCAACCGATGTGGGCTCCTCAGTGGCGCGTATTTTGTCCTTTTCTTTAGTCGAGTAACAATCTTTTTTACGTCCTTCATGACTTTCATAAACCTCGTTATTACCACTCTCTGATGTCTCATGTTTTTCAAACATTTTGCATAAGTCTTGTTTTGGGTTATAGAAAACTAAATTATAATGGGTTCCAAATATTCTTTTATACATTATAAATGACACAGCTTCTTTATTTCCTGTGTCACATTTTTCTGCATAAAGGTGGTACACCTTTGCTATTGATAATTTACTGTCCAAATATATTTTGTTAGGCTACACTTTACGTTCGCCTGGTAACAGGATTTGTACAAAGTATCCGCACGCCAGTACGGCGGTCAAAATAGTTTTTTTGCGGCTAATCCGCGCCAGACCGTCGCCAATTGAATATCTCCATAAGTACATAAGCTAGATGATTGAAATTTTAGGCTCAGGTGCGAATGATAGGTATGATTCAGTGTGCCGATTTTGATAATGATTCTCCAATCCGTTTGAGCGATCGAGGGGATATTTGGTTGGTCAAGGTTATTTTTATGGCACTGTTTACCAGTCTCCCTTCTAAGAATTTCATTTTTCCGTTACCAGTCACGCGGTGAGGAGATGCTAAACGCACCGGTGGAAGGGAAAGTGGACACGCCTATTAGATTTTGGGCTGCTCACCGATTGGGGGAGATAACCGGAAATAACAATTAGAAAATCAGGGATTGGTGGTCTGTCGAAAAGAATTGACAGAAACGCGAAACGTTCGACAACGTCGAATGGGGCGAGAAGTCAGTCAGGTCGGGGCTTTGAGAGCAACACTAGTGGATTCCATTTTGACAACCGATTTTACCCAAACACCCATAATTAGAGGGTAATACATGTTAGTATTTAGTTCCATGAGTGAATCGACTTGTGAGTGCCGCGTAGTGAGAGTAATCCTTGTAAAACTGTGCAAAACGGTGTGAAGGTGCGTTCCTACGAAGGTTACACGACCACCCCTCCGTTCAACCCAGCTCAACAAGTCTTCCTACCCCGAGGAGTTGCTGAACTACGGCAGCTCGGTGACGGATCTACCTAACTCCAGGAGAAGGAATCTCAGCCCTGCTCCTACGAGTACACCCCCTGAACTCGCCGGTATCCGAAAGGTTCTTTACATTCTAATGGTTGGATCGCACCTGCAAGAATTAGAAGCCCTATCAGAGCTTTTATTTCAATTTCATCGGTTTTATAGGCATTGCGAATATTTGAATTGTTTTGAGATTCTTTTGCAACTTTTGTGTTGGTATATTTTGTGATTATTCTTATAATCAACGGATCCAGAAACAGCAAGATACATTCCAATGGAATTTGGCAATTTTTCTGCTTCAGAAGTGGGGCCTTGCAACTTGTTTACTACATTTTGCTTACGTTTCTGATGTTATTTGTTACGTGTGATTTTTGCGCCATATTGCTGCTCGATATTTCCCCACATAGTGTAGTTGAAGCTCAATAAGCGGTGCATCTTCGTCTTCAGAGATTTCCATCCCATCTTCATCTTCGACGGCCTCCACTGGATCACTGTCGATGTCACTATCGTTAGCAACTTCGGTAGTTCCTTCGCAATGAACGATTCGGAATCAGATATTTCCTGGTCAGAAAACTCATCTCCTGTTGACACCTCGTCGAATAGCTGTGTCAGCCTTGCCCGCTCTCTGATAGCATCATCCATTACTCGAGAATGATTGTTTACATGAACTACAAACAACCTATTCACATTATTTATGAGTAATAGAAAGGATTAGTGTTTAACAGCAATACTGAAAACAATATACCTGCTCAATTAGACAGCTGCAATATTAGTTCCGATAATAAACCAGTGTAAGGCAAGTCCACACGTGGGGGTCTAATATCAAAATTATCAATATTTAGGTTATGGATTTAGGCGTCACGGCGTCTGCGCTTGTACTGAACGTCTGGTTGATATTCGAAAGGTACATAGAATTTCAGCGGCGTCGCCAGAATATTTAAAAGTTGAGGGCAATAGAAAGTCGGCGGGGTCTTTTATACTTCCAGGTGTGCACCTAAGAGCGTGCGCGCACTAGCGTCCAGGTCGCAACGACCAGGTCGCTGCGACGAGAGATCTTTGCGTTTCTAGGTGCATCTAACTCAACGACCAGATTTCGTAGTTGCAAAATGAATGTCGAGCAAGCAGCAAGTATTGTATATCTGCTGAGAAAGAGAAATAAAAAGAGAAAGAAAAGGTTTTGGGTGCACCGTTTGATACAAACACGTGCTGATAAGGGAATGTTTAAACTGTTTTATACAGATTTGCGGAAATAACCTGAAAAGTTTTTCAACTATACACGGATGTCAATAGGTTCTTTTGATGAGTTGTTACTTTTGTTACACGTGTCGCTGAAAGGCTCAGATACTCCAATGAGGAAATCAGTTTCCCCAGCCGAAAAACTACTTGTGACTTTGAGGTGAGTACAACTGGGTTATTTGATTTTTTATCGTCGTTTAAAGAAAGTATAAACATTATTAAAAAAGCTGCAAAAGTTGAGATTCCGGATAGGCAACAGATATGTCCATTTCGACTGAAAAGGAAGAAGTTTGGCTCCCTGGACGTTGGTCAGAAATTTGCATCGACGGACATGTATACTGCGGCGAAGGAAACTGTGCTGGCATTGATCCAGGAAGTCCAAAGAATGGTTGCTGAGAACCCCACTGCCTGAAATTTTGCTGGTACATTACTTGTTGGGGAAGGTTGCTTGCTGATGTCATCTCCAACTTTTTCTTAAGTACGGTCATTAATTTAAGTTTAGTTGATAGTTTCTCATGTTCTGGATTTTTTTTCAACTCTGGTAGTAGAAATAGCAAAAATATGTTCTATCAAGCGCTTCAGAAAGATGAACTGAATGTTCCTGAGAAATTTCCTATTTCCACTTCTAGGCAAGAACCAATGCCATTCGTTTTGGTAGGTGTTGAGGCATTCGGATTGTCGGAGCATATAATGCGACCCTATGAAGGCAGAAACTTGAGCGTGCAAAAAAAATATTTAATTATAGACTATCTAGAGCTAGGCGTTTCATCGAGTGCACTTTTGGAATACTTGCTGAAGATACCATCAAAGCTTGTTGTATTTTACACAACTATGTACGTACAAAAGATGGCTATAAATTTGACGATACATATTGAGCGGGGAAACCATCTTCAACGAAATATAGGAATTTGTTTGCAGAATACTTCCAGAATGAGGGAAAAGTTGAGTGGCAATATAAATACATATAGATTCGATATAAAATAAAGTATCTAGATTCCATTATGTGAACATCATGTAGCAATTTTACTATTATGTAACTTGGTATGTTAAATAAAATTATATTACCTGGCATAGTAACTACGTCAATTTTATGAATAACCTACTTCACTTACCTATTTTTCTCTTTTCTTCGTCGCTAAGGCCATTGCCTCCAAAAATTTCCACCAGCTCCTCCCACTGCTTCTTTTTCAAATTTCTATTACTAAAGTCTTTACTAGATAAGTCCTATATAGATGGACGCTATTGAATTTCTATTACGAAATGTTCACATTCGAATTCACACGAATTTTTCAATGCCATGTCAACCGAAAATCATAAAAGAACTGCGTTGATATGGAGATCAAAATGCAAACTGGAAATAAAATTGAAAAATCCTGGTCGTTGGTCGTGCCCTGGCCGTTCGGTGCGCTCCCTCCCACATAACACAGTGTACTTGGTAGGTCGCAGCGATTCACTGGGCGTCTGTACGTCGCACTGATTTGCGTCACTACTAGTCGCAGCGCCCTGGTCGCTGCGACCTGGACGCTAGTGCGTGCACGCTCTAAGGGTTAATGTGCAGTTGATATTCAGCTTTACGCGGAAGTCTCGCATCTGCTGTTTGAAGGCAAAATTCTTAGCACCAACACTGAACGAAAGTGTGCAATGATCTCTTTAGAAGTGGACTGTATGTAGATATCTCTTTGGCTCGTGGATGGCTGCGGAGATAAATCTTGTCTCCAGGTTGTAAGGCTGAAGACGTTCTTGTAGATGGAGATCAGGGCGTGTCGTAATCTCCTTGGAGTTCTCGTAAGTTGAGATCCGGGCGTAACGTGATCTCTTGAAGTTCTGGAAGTTCTTGTAGTCGGAGATCAGGGCGTAACGTGATCTCTTGATTGAAGTTTGTTAGGTTGTAGGTAGTCAGGTTAAGTGGCGTGAAGAAAGATCACAACACACTGTCGTTATGAGCATACTAAGGTATACTGGTTTATTACCAAAAATTCACAGGCTTTTATACAGATTATTTTACATTGGTTAAATGAGATATTATTTGTTTTCTTACAATGACCTAGCTTTGCAGAAACTGACCTTAACTGGAGCGCGCTTCTTATCACGTTCGGTAAACGCCTTTGTTATGCTTACTCGGTTAATTATTGTGATTCTGAACTTGACTTGTTGACGTTCGGTCGGCGTTGTTTTTCTTCGTAATAAAATAAGACGTGCTTTTAGTTTAATTAGATATCCACAAAACCTTGTTACCTAAGCAGCGTCAGTGATTATTCTCTGTTTGTAAAACAAAAATTGTTGAAAAGTTCCCAAAATTAGTTCACCTCAGCTACTCAGTTGTTTTAATAATTATTAGATGATTGTTAAAATATTTCCCTGACTAAGTTTGTACTAATTAATTTGATTACTTAATTGCAAGTGGAAATTTCACCTAAGATGTTTTTAATAACAAGCTGCTCTAGTTCCCTATTTAATGGTTATTAATCCCTAATTGAAGAGTATGTTCCTTAAATTCCCTATTAAATCCCTACAACCCTACTTATCTCTCTTTTATGTTGATCGTAGAGTCAACATCCTGCCGACTCCACGTTGGAGGCGAGGGTGGTCCGGGAATGGCCTAGTGGTCTGGGTCCTTGTCCCAGTTGTTTGCATGCGCAGCAGATGAAGTCCTCTTCGGAATCTGGACGGTTGCATGCTGCTGGATTTCTTCCTCGCTGGACGTGATGGGGCGCAGCCATCGTCTCGTTGATCGTGCTGGAATCATCTTGTCGAGGGGTAGGCTCGTAACTGGATTTTTCTTCTGCGTCCTCTTGGTGTAGTCTTGTTGTGTCTGTTGTGTGCTGAGGATCACCAGGCTTTGATTTTTCTTGATTCCATTGTCGCAGTTGATCGTAGTACTCCTTCGACTTTGACTGCCGAAGTAACGAGATGAAGTTCTCTGTGATCGGTGATTCCCACTCCTTTCTTCTGAGTTTTGCAGTAATTCCCGAGTTGGCTGGCAAGTGTGCTTCTTGAATGGGTGACATGTGGGTGAGAAGTTCGTGTTGATCGATCTTCTCTTTATGTTCGCTTAAAGGGTTTAACTTTAAACAATCTTCGATTTGAGGTAGGGGAGTCGTCGTTTTGTCATTGATTGCTGGCTCTAGGTGATGTTTTGTTGGTTCTTCTGCGGTCGCCAATGAACCGCCGTAGTGCGGTGCTGCCGGGGAAAGGGCAGAGGCGTAACTTCTACCCAGTTCTTCCTTGAACTCATTTAGTTTCATCAATGGGTTGAGAGTCTCAGATGCCTTTTTGATGAGTTTGTTTTTCCATTGCTTGTCTTTAGTATTGTACTCGTCATTTAGTCGACGGTACAGCTGGGTCGTGTCGTTTAATAAGACTGTGATTTTTCCTAGTTCCTCTAGGTGCTTCTTGTTCTTGGTGATTAGTTCATCTTGAAGTCTTGAGATGACCTCGTTTTTTAGGATCAAGTTCTCTTGTAATTTGTGTATTTCGAAGTTTTTAGTTTCTAATTGCTTATCGAGGGAGCTTCTCCGCTCCTCGACTTGCGCCTCCAACAGGTCGAGCCGATCACAGTAGTCCGGTAACCTCACCTCGTTCCACCTCTGGATCGCCTTGTCCTGCCCCTGGAGTACATGATTGCGTTTTTGGAGCGCCTTGTTCTCCTTTTGGAAATCTCTCTGGCTGTATTTGCCATGTGTCATTTGTTTCTTGTTCCCTCTTGGTTCACGTGGCTCGACCCTTTGTCGGAACGTGTTCCTTTGAGTCGTCTTCTCGTGGGCCTTTTCATTTTTGGCCCTCACCTTGTCCTCGTCTGGACTTTTCATTCCCAGGATTGACTTACTGTTTTGTTGAGTGTCATCTGTGGTGAATCTCGTGAGTGCAGTCATGCTCACGATATTCATTGTGGCCTCTTCTTTGGGCCCATTCATCCGTCTTGTGCTCCTCGTGGTATTTTGTTTCTCTTCGTGCAGTAATGTATGATGGTTTTGTCCACACATTCTGCATTGTGATTGGCTGTAACAATTATCCTTGTTACTATGTTTTAAACAGTTCCAACAGAGCTGTTTCTCTTTGACTGCCTGTTTCCGCTTTGCAACATCCAGCTTCCGGAATATTTCGCATTGATGAATAGTGTGATCCTGTTGTTGGCAGAACTTGCAGGATAACCATCTTGGAACGTCCGTCGTCAGTGGTTCTGGCGTACTGTGTTGGTATTGTGTGCTCTCCAGGGATAAAATTCTTCTTTTTAGGAAATCCATCAATGACTGAAATTGTGGGATTACATCTGATCGGTCCAGCGACTGTTCAAACAATCTGTTTGTCTCTGAATCCCATTTTCGCCTAATAATACGGCCTAAAAATGGTCCCCATTCATCTGTCCTCACGTTTAAGTTGTGGATTCCCTTTGTGCACTCGAAGATAACATCGTGTAAACTCCTCAACCGATGAACGGATTCGTTTTGAATAGGTGAAAAGTCTAGTATTTTGTCGAGCAGTGTATCTACGGTCAGGCGTGTGTTATGGTATCGGCTTTTCAAGGTTTCCCATGCGTCGGCATAATTCGCTTCTGTTGTTTGGAAATGTTGAACTGTCCGACTCGCTTCACCTCGGAGATGGGCCTTTAGATAACTCATTTTTTGCAGATCTGACAGGGCTTCGTTTTCGTTGATCATTGTGTTAAATATCTCGTAAAAATTTAACCACTTATCGTATCCTCCGTCAAAGGTAGGCAGTTGGATTTGAGGCAGTTTTATTTCTCTCTGCGGTGTATTTGTTACGCAAGGAGCTTCTCGTGTTTCTAATTGGTGTAACGTGTCGCCGACCTGTTGTTCCAATTCTGCGTATCCTTCGTGATCTATTTCGTATTCTTCATTGTGGATGATTATCTCGTCGTGAAGTTCTTGAACAATCTCCCATGCTTTGGCTATTTGTTGCCGATGATAGGCGTACGACCATCGTGGTGTCGCTCTCGCTATTTCGTCCTTTGCTTGTCCTAGTAATCTTGTTAAGTTGGTTATTTTTACCTTTAGCTTGGCCTGTCGGAGTTGTTGCTCTGTGTGTTGCTTGGGTGCCTTATCGTCTAATGTTGGTTCTTGTAATTTTAACTCAAAAACTTGTTTTTTGGGAGTTTTATACTCTTCGTGTGACGTTAGGTACCCTCGACACGTCTTGTAGTTATCCTCTATTTTTTTGAAATATTGCGTTTTTACATAACTGCGGTGGTCGCCACATCCTAGTTCGTGGAATATCTCGTTGTTCTGTTGGGCTTTCTCCCATAACGTATCTAGATGATCCACTTTTTTCTGTAGGTATTCCTTGGTTTTTCTCGACGTACCGTCTTTCTTGCAGTTATTGTGTAGTTGCACGATTTCTTGAGATATTTTTTCTTGTTCCCGAACCAGTTCCTCTGCTCGCTCCATCTTGTTGGTTCTAAGATCCTTGGCTCGGCTTCCCGCTTCTCAGAAGTTTCCTTGGTTTTCTCGACTTCCCGCTTTGTGTCGGCGTCGAAGTTCTAGAAGTTGTGTGGTTGTAGTCACCGGCGGTTCTTCCTCCCGGCTGCAGTGACTCGACGTCCTGGTACAGTGGCTGTGACTTATTCAGGAGTTTCCTTGGTTTTTCGTCTTCCCGCTTTGTGTTGGCGTCGAAGTTCTAGAAGTTGTGTGGTTGTAGTCACCGGCGGTTCTTCCTCCCGGCTGCAGTGACTCGACGTCCTGGTACAGTGGCTGTGACTTATTCAGGAGTTTCCTTGGTTTTTCGTCTTCCCGCTTTGTGTTGGCGTCGAAGTTCTAGAAGTTGTGACAGTTGTGTGGTTGTAGTCACCGGCGGTTCTTCCTCCCGGCTGCAGTGACTCGACGTCCTGGTACAGTGGCTGTGACTTACTCAGGAGCTTTCTTGGTTTCTTGACTTCCCGCTTTGTGTTGGCGTCGAAGTTCTAGAAGTTGTGACAGTTGTGTGGTTGTAGTCACCGGCGGTTCTTCCCGGCTGCAGTGACTTGATTTGCCCGTCGTCTCGGACTTGTAGAATTGTCGGTTTGGTTTCCTGCTGAAGTATCTGTGACTTACTCAGGAGTTGTAGAACTTCTCTTCTGTTGGCGCTGGTTACTTTCTTCGAAGGACCATGAACGAAAGTGTGCAATGGTCCGTTTTTTCGAAGTTGCAGTACTTGTAGATTCGGTGTCCTGGTGAAGTTGCTTTTGACTTACTCAGGAGCTTTCAGGGTCGCTGGTTTCTTTGCTCGAAGGACCATGAACGAAAGTGTGCACTGGTCCGTCTTGTCGAACTTGTAGTATTTGTAGATTCGGTGTCCTGGTGAAGTTGCTTTTGACTTACTCAGGAGCTTTCTTGGTTTCTTGACTCCTCGCTTTGTGTTGGCGATGAAGTCCTTGTAGTATTTGTAGTCTCGTTGTCCCAGTGAAGTTGCTTTTGACTTACTCAGGACTCTTCTTCGGTCGCTGGACTCGAAGGGCTCGAAGGACCATGAACGAAAGTGTGCACTGGTCCGTCTTGTCGAACTTGTAGTATTTGTAGATTCGGTGTCCTGGTGAAGTTGCTTTTGACTTACTCAGGAGCTTTCTGGGTCGCTGGTTTCTTTGCTCGAAGGACCATGAACGAAAGTGTGCACTGGTCCGTCTTGTCGAACTTGTAGTATTTGTAGATTCGGTGTCCTGGTGAAGTTGCTTTTGACTTACTCAGGAGCTTTCTGGGTCGCTGGTTTCTTTGCTCGAAGGACCATGAACGAAAGTGTGCACTGGTCCGTCTTGTCGAACTTGTAGTATTTGTAGATTCGGTGTCCTGGTGAAGTTGCTTTTGACTTACTCAGGAGCTTTCTGGGTCGCTGGTTTCTTTGCTCGAAGGACCATGAACGAAAGTGTGAAATGGTCCGTCTTGTCGAACTTGTAGTATTTGTAGTTTTGGTGTCCTGGTAAAGTTGCTTTTGACTTACTCAGGAGCTTTCTTGGTTTCTTGACTCCTCGCTTTGTGTTGGCGATGAAGTCCGTGTAGTATTTGTAGTCTCGTTGTCCCAGTGAAGTTGCTTTTGACTTACTCAGGAGCTTTCTTGGGTCGCTGGTTTCTTTGCTCGAAGGACCATGAACGAAAGTGTGCAATGATCTCTTTAGAAGTGGACTGTATGTAGATATCTCTTTGGCTCGTGGATGGCTGCGGAGATAAATCTTGTCTCCAGGTTGTAAGGCTGAAGACGTTCTTGTAGATGGAGATCAGGGCGTGTCGTAATCTCCTTGGAGTTCTCGTAAGTTGAGATCCGGGCGTAACGTGATCTCTTGAAGTTCTGGAAGTTCTTGTAGTCGGAGATCAGGGCGTAACGTGATCTCTTGATTGAAGTTTGTTAGGTTGTAGGTAGTCAGGTTAAGTGGCGTGAAGAAAGATCACAACACACTGTCGTTATGAGCATACTAAGGTATACTGGTTTATTACCAAAAATTCACAGGCTTTTATACAGATTATTTTACATTGGTTAAATGAGATATTATTTGTTTTCTTACAATGACCTAGCTTTGCAGAAACTGACCTTAACTGGAGCGCGCTTCTTATCACGTTCGGTAAACGCCTTTGTTATGCTTACTCGGTTAATTATTGTGATTCTGAACTTGACTTGTTGACGTTCGGTCGGCGTTGTTTTTCTTCGTAATAAAATAAGACGTGCTTTTAGTTTAATTAGATATCCACAAAACCTTGTTACCTAAGCAGCGTCAGTGATTATTCTCTGTTTGTAAAACAAAAATTGTTGAAAAGTTCCCAAAATTAGTTCACCTCAGCTACTCAGTTGTTTTAATAATTATTAGATGATTGTTAAAATATTTCCCTGACTAAGTTTGTACTAATTAATTTGATTACTTAATTGCAAGTGGAAATTTCACCTAAGATGTTTTTAATAACAAGCTGCTCTAGTTCCCTATTTAATGGTTATTAATCCCTAATTGAAGAGTATGTTCCTTAAATTCCCTATTAAATCCCTACAACCCTACTTATCTCTCTTTTATGTTGATCGTAGAGTCAACAAACACTGATCTTTCTTTGGAATATAAAAGGCAGTTTTTTTCCTATCAATATTTCCTTATATTTTGACTTAGAAACTGGTTTGACCTCAAGTTCTGCTCAGTTTTTTTAGGTAAAGGGCATACATTCGTTCTTTATTTAAAATACTTTCCAAATATTTTTTACTACTGTCTTTCCTACACCAGTGAGCTGGTACAACTGGGAATGAATCAATGCGGTTATCCATTATTTGACTAGTATTTTCAGGAAGTTTGATACCCGGAGAGTGTCTTCCTCTGTTATGCGGAGATGGAAGGTTCACATCATTGCAAAGAGATTTTTCCAATGAAGTTCGCATAATTTTTCTCTGAAATAACTAACGTTGATAAGAAAAAGTGCTTGCAAACTGTGATTGCGTTATTTAGTATAAAATCTGTAATTTTTCTTATACTTCCTTCGAGATAATTGAACTCGGCCCATTGTAGTCTCACTTGTCTTAACCCTTGAACTTATAAAATCGATATTAATATTTCGAAAATGTGGGACCCAGGATTCTCAGAAACACTGGCAGCTGGTCCTTTAACCCCCTCTAGATACCCCAATTCATTTTGGACTGCG
Source organism: Cryptocephalus moraei (assembly GCA_946251905.1). Taxonomy (NCBI): domain Eukaryota; kingdom Metazoa; phylum Arthropoda; class Insecta; order Coleoptera; family Chrysomelidae; genus Cryptocephalus; species Cryptocephalus moraei. The sequence continues at coordinate 17,591,919 of OX276459.1, forward strand.
GGCCCGTGTAGTTACAAATTCGGAAATGACTTATTTCGGCCAAAACGTACTAAATCCTGTATATACTTCGATAGTTCAAAAATGTGGGACCAGTGAATTTCAGAAATACTGTCGAGAGATCTATGAAATGGAACGCAGAATGTCCAGCAACCCCAGAATCCGAGCCGACCAACACTGTCATAAAATTTCTATTATTTTTTTGTGAATGTTATGATGTTATCATCTTTATTATTATATCTTAAAGTACGTTCAAAGCTAATCGGGTGCTCCACATATTGGAACATAATTGTCCACACATTAGAAAAATCTCCCATGTTTTTTCTTTGTACTTTGCTTCTATGAGCAGCTATGGGAATTGTTTAAAAAATCTATGGCTCTTTCTATAATATAGACTCCACCAATATAATAAGCACACCTCATGAGTATTGGAGAAGCTAGAGTTTCATGTAGTATGAAATTTGTATAATGGTAATATATTCTTATATAATAAATTTTTATATAATTTCATGTATAATAAATTCAGTACAAAATGCCTTGTTCATCGATTGGGAGTAATTGCGATCAAATACTCTGGCTGACTAGATTTGTCATATCTGAATTTCAAATTTCGGCAAGACTTAAGTGATCATTTTTCATAGTGATGAGTTCTAGAGGTCCGCAACCCAAAACTTCAAATATTAACTTTATTTGGGGATCTCAACAGTTTTTGAACAAATTTTAATCTGTTCTTCTTTGTTCACCTAAAATCTTTCTCTTATGTGGTGTCTTCACATGCACCTAGCAAAATATTAGTACTATTGTATTAGTACTATCTGTACGATCCCTTAATTCAAGGGTCCACCCGTTTATGATAAATAAAAGAAATTAAATAAAATGTGAAATGCATGAGACGGATGAAGAGGCAGTGGGCAGGGCGAGGGCTTCAAAATTTATTTTGAGAGAACAGGAGACTTGCATGGGTTCAATATGTGCCCAAATCCATGTGTACAAAATTTATCGTTATCCAGATTTTGGAGTGTTTACATAAAAAATCATTGCTGGTTCGATTCGGTGTACTTTTTTTGACTCTCGTGTTTTGTTTTTCACTAGATCATACATCTTGATCCACGTATTGTCATATTTTCTAAAACAATACGTCACGTAGTGGCCTGAATGTTCTAAGAGCTCGATGTTCGAACTAGCCGTCCTCAATTTCTTATTTCCACCAGATAGAAACTCGATGGCTCCTATAAGCAATAGCTCCGTGAGTCATCTAATGGATGCTGTATTCTTTGCGGTAGTTCATCTAATTTGATGAGCTCGTTATTGTAAGATGTTTCGTTTACTACCTAGAACATTACAAGAGATGCTGTAACCAATTTGAAGTTTATCATCACTCATTTATTAATATATCGCTACTTGACCATGCAAAATGAGGATCAAACTCAGCAAATTCCGTTCCTGTTGAGATCACCTGCGATTTACACTTGCTACAGTAGGCTTCCTGTTCCCTACGCAGTGAATGTGCTATATTTTCAGCGGTCACTTTACTTGATTTTATTTCTTTGACGACACTCCTAAGCTCTCTCCTTTCCATGCAAACTAAACACTGTACAGCATAAAATTCCAGCTATCCCTTTCCATAGTTGCTCACTGAGCCATGCCACGGTCACATTACAGTCCAGTCGATCGAGAATATTCGCAATTCTATTACATCGACTGACGATGTTCAGGAGGATGTTGGTCCGTGTCTGATAAGTCATTCGGGTAATTCCTTTCTCTAGAATCAAAACTAAAAGTTTACAAAAATTGCATCGACTTGACTAATCTGCAAAAAATATGTTCACTAATTGTGATTACCTTTACATTAGAAGCTGATTTTTGACTCAGAAGTAGTTTCTTATCTGTTGCAAGAAATCTGCATTACGGCAAAACAAGCAACATATTTAATATGGAGTCGAATGCTCATCTAACGGATATATCTCGGTCATCTATTTTTGAAGGCTTGACGTCAGTACAGCAACCGTTTCTGAGTATTGGTATCTCTGTATGTTTACCGAAGGTCAATTCGTCCTTAATTTCAGTTCTTCTCTGGCCCAAATATTTGGCCCGAAGTCTATATATTTCAAACCTCTGGGCACAGTATATATAATTCTAACAGTATGCTCACTTCTTTGATGTCTATGAAAAAGCCGGCGTTTTTTGCAAGTGGTTGTAAAGTAATAAAAATATCGTTATCCCGGCAAGTTCGGAGACCGAGGAGGTGCGAGGACGAGAGGTGGCCCGTCTCAGACGGCAAGTTCCGTGGTCGAGGGGGATGCGACGAGGAGAGGTGATGTGGTGTTCGAATAAGCCAAGTGAGCATACTGTTAGTATTATATATACTGTGCTCTGGGGAAGTTGGAATGTTTCTTTCGGTTTCATGGTGACCTGCAACCTGAATTTTCAAAATCTTGATTCTGGCATATGAATAATTTTTTGATTCTTTGCTATCTTGTGATCTCTACTAAATACATTTAAGATTCCACGTTAACCGATCAGCCCTCAACTGGAGTGGGTTTGAAACCAGGCTTATGTGAACCAGTGGGTATTTCCCCTCCTCTGCCTCATGCTACCGGTGCAGAGAATTTGACTCCTGTTGTCGAAAAGCCCAGTAGTCCTTCTCGTCCTCCTAGTGGGCCGATCTGTTGGAATTGTCAGCGAGTCGGTCATGTTCGTAGGGAATGTCCGACTTCTCGCCCTCTTCGTTGCTTCCGTTGTGGTACCTCCGGAGTCACTGTGAAGAACTGTCCTAAGTGTTTAATAATGTTTAATAACAAGTGTTTAAATAATTTTCTAATGCATTACGGACAGTGGAAGACCCTTGAGAATATGCATTTCCTCCCATTCTTCCAGCATTCTGTAACCCATTATTACATATTATGTCACGTCTGCACTCTCCCTCAATAATTTCCCGTTTTAGTGTCTCTGTCTACATCACTTGAAGGACAATATTTGTTGGAGGCTGCTTTAAAAATGTCTAGTTTTCTAAGGCAGTTATGTAGACATACTAATGCGGCTATCATTTTCTCAGTTGTCCCCCATTTGGCTATAACTGTATAACGATATGAGCTCGATTCTATATCGCCACTACGTTGCCATAGCTGCTCAGTTATAAGCAAAGGGCGGAAAAAATGCACGTGAATAGTTTAAAAAAATGCGCATTAAAATGCACGAAAATTTCAAAAAAATGCACGAAAATTTCAAAATAATGCAAGGAATGCATAAAATTTGGTAAAAAATGCAAATGCTTAAAAAACGTTTTTTTTTTTTCGTTTAGATCGTCCTGGATTAAGGAAAAAGAATACTGTTGTTTAAAATGTATCTGATTTTATTACAAACCAAAATTTAGTTTCAATACTACCTATATTATATTATGTATAGGTACATAGATATATAAAAGAAATAGGAAAAAAACAGACTACAAAATAATAATTCATTTTTCATTCATTAATGCTGGCACAAAATGCATTTATAATTATATGTTTTTCAAAGTTTTCAATAAGAAAAGATTGTCTTCTATCAGTAAACATATGTTTGAAAATAGAGAAAGTTCGTTCTACATCTACTGACGTAAGAGGAGCGTATTTTAATGTATGTACAATATTTGGTTTTACATCAATTATACAATTAAAGTCGCCCGTAAACATTAGTGCAACAGTTTTTAACACAAAAAATCCTTCGTTAGCTTGTATAGTACTGGAAAATTTGGACAAAACTAACTTTCCAATGTTTCCATCTACCTTTTTACATTCCGCTTCAAAAACATTTAATAATTGAACTGCTTGAACCAGAGTCATACATGTATTTTGCAATTGAACCATAGTTTTAGAAACAAAAGAATAATTAGTTTTTATAAATAAGAGTTTATTGTGGAGAGTCGAATTTTTAAATATTTCTTGACATTTTAAAAGAGCCGCAGAAGAGGAATCATGCAAATCGGTAATAACTTCCTTTATTTCATCGTAGTGATCGGCATAAAACATTGCTGCATCAAGCCATGTTCCCCATCTAGTTATGACAGGTCTTGGCGGCAGTTGAACTCCCGGAAGTCTTTCTCTATAAAACTGAATTCGCGATGGACACTTAATAAATACCTTCTTCATATAACCTATCAAGTCGTTAACAATAGAAAATTGGTTTCTTATTAATTCTGCGACTCTGTTAATGGCATGAGCTAAACAAGTAACGTGAATTAGATTTGGGTAAAAAATTTTTAAATTCTTACCAGCCTTAGTCATATATGGGGCAGCATCAGATAAAAACAAAATGAGTTGCTCAAATGGAACAGTATTTGGTAAAAAAAAATTACTCAAAGAATCTTGAACAAATCTGGTGATTGTTAAGTTATTTGTTTTGTCAAGTTGTTTTGAAGAAATTAAAAATGATCTGGATGGAGTGTTTTCTTCTAAAACTCCTATTAATAAATGTGCAATATATCTTCCAGTCGAATCAATCGTTTCATCAACAATAACATAGAAGTAATTCTCGCATATAATATTTTTTATAGTCGCTATCGTGTCGGTGTAGATTGCATCAACACTCGATTTCCTTAAAGTAGATTCATCCGGAATATTAAATGAACAAAATTCTTTCAGAAATGATTTTAAATGAAATTTATTTAATTTTTTCAATGGAATATTGGCCGCCACCATAGCCTTGCAAAGTTTTTCATTGAACTGCTTCTGTGGATCATTTTTTAACTTGTTCTGTAAACAGGACGGTAGAGTTTGATGTTGTTTAGCGCCTTGTTTCGATTTATTCAAACTTGCGATATGCTTTCCACTCTTCACATGTTGCTCCACGATGAATTTTTTTGCAGCATGGATCTAAATATGAAGAAGGTACTGTTAAAATATGTTTTGTTTCTTAATTTGAAAAGAAGAATAGGACTTAAAATTGAAAGTAAAATAAATTCAGCAGTTTTGACTTATATAGGGGCCATTCACAATTCTTTGATAAAGTAAAAAGTGTAAAAATGCGTCAGGTAATTTATGAATGGCCACATTAATTGATATCTACGTAGATATCCATTCAAAATAATTGCCATAATTGGAATATTGTAAGCAAGTAAATGAAATACTAATTCAGTTAATTAAATTAAGTTATAAAGATACTAAGTTATTGAGTATTAATTCAGTTAAATTAATCTAGGTAGTTATTGCTTTCTATGTACTTACTATTTTCGAACATGCTGTGCAAAATAATTTGTCACCATCCCACTTCAGCTCACTATAAGGTTTAATCCACACTTCAATTAAAGTTGTCTTGGGCATTTTTAACTTTACAGAACAACCGTTGAATTTAACTTCTCTAAAGGTAGTGACAAATTGGAAGAACATCAAGCTGGTCCTAAAACCGGTACAATGGCCGGAGAGGATTAAGAAACACACTAACACTAACAGCTAACCCTGCCCCGCGATCAAAATAAGCCTTTCTACGAATTTTGAGTAAGTATAATATGTCATTAAGCACATCCTCCTCCTATTAGACTACCCAGGTAAAAACAACCCTTATGAAAATGAACCACTGCCAGATAGTAAAGGTACTTGATTACAGTTCCAGTTATAACTTATATTGTCAATAAGTTGATTTGTCACTCATCAGTACATTGTTTTTCTAAATATCCAGCAGATTGTAAAGAAAAATGCAAAATATGCACGGTTGAAAAAAAAATGCAAATTTGAAGAAAAAAACGAAGAAAATGCAAATAATGCAAAAAATGCATTTTGCATTTTATCCGCCCTTTGGTTATAAGACGGAGGTCGTGCGTTCGATAATTATTGCAAGAACTTAAAATAGAGTGAAGTTAAGTTATAAACTGAACAAATCGTTAAAGATAAATTGTTGGGCGCCAGGCAAGGTTAGTTTAATTTGAAATAACAAAGCTTACAAGTACACGAACAAGTATATTAGAACTATTATCTGAAAGGAGACAAAATACAAGCGAATACTCTTTAACTCCAAGAGCGTAGGCTTTCACGGCCGGAGTCATGTAGGTTGTCTTCTTCCGGGCTGTTAGGCCGTGGTCAAAATAGGCTTTTGTTGCCTGACGTTTCGTCTACGACTGCAGTAGACATCTTCAGAGGCGATGCGCTAGAGGACTCAGCGTGCTGCTGCGTTTCGTACCGTCGACTACTTCAGTTTGAGCGTCCCGTCTTTTTTTAGTTGATGTCAACCTCTTTAACCATGTTGTTTTCGATTTTTGTTGTTTACCTGTTCCTTCTAATGTGTTTGTTTTTCCCTCCCGGGGATTACCCGTTAACGAGTTTGTTTGTTCGCCTAGCAGAACACACACTACAAGATTCAGGGGATCACCGAATCATATTTGAGGAAACACAAATACTTGCCAATACACAAAATTACCACGCAAGACTACAGAGGGAAGCTATTGAAATACACAAACACAAAAACAACTTTTACAGGAAAGAGGAAACTATGAAAATAAACGGTACCTGGATACCCGTACTAAAAAACAAAAATTAAACCGTTGAAAACAACAATTACGGAAGGACCGCTTAATCACCCAGGCGAACAAACAAACTCGTTAACGGGTAATCCCCGGGAGGGAAAAACAAACACATTAGAAGGAAGAGGTAAACAACAAAAATCGAAAACAACATCGTTAAAGAGGTTGACATCAACTAAAAAAAGACGGGACGCTCAAACTGAAGAAGTAGTCGACGGTACGAAACGAAGCAGCACGCTGAGACCTCTACCTCTGAAGATGTCTACCGCAGTCCTAGACGAAACGTCAGGCAACAAAAGCCTATTTGGACCACGGCCTAACAGCCCGGAAGAAGAGAACCTCCTCTTTAACTAATCGCTTGGTGATAGAGGTAACTATTAGTATAACGGAAAAAAATATAACAAAACTATACAAGAAACAGTTCGGGAAATTTATGTAAATATAACAATAACGATACGTTACTTTAAGGTATCAGATATGCATGGTTGACACCAGGGCAAAATACGATAGAACACAAACATCGAACAGCAATACTCTTCATTAACCCGATATTGATAAAAAAATAAATTGAAAATAAATAAAGACCTATAAAATTGTCAAACCAATAAGAGAGTTAAAAATCGGTAAAGGAAAACAAAACTCTTATCTGAACATCCAAGTCCTAGAAGTTCCTCTACGTTGAACGTTCGGGCTGTTTGATGACGACAAAAAGCTGTTGGTCTTGTCGAAGTTCCTCGACAGTCAGAAGCTTGTTACAGGACTTCAGGAAGACGGTAAGTAACGGTTTAGATCCCAAGGCCGCACACGGTATCTTCTAGAAGGTCAGCACGAACACCAAGGTCCGAACTCAAGTGGTCAGGTCTCAATAGAACTGAGCACTAGGCCCTTGCTAGCACCCTAACGAAGTAGACGAAACAATGGAATTAGAGAAGAAATCTTACCACGTCGTTGCTTACCTTGATCACAAGGGTCGGGAAAAAATGAAATATGGTGGAAGCGTAACAGGTACCCTCTCCCTATATCCTTAGCCAATATGCAGGCGAACCAAAAAATACGACGTGCGGCTCTCCTCACCTCAAGACCACGGCTAAACGCCACAAATTGCTCAGAAGACCAGTCTCGAGGGCCATTTACTTGCACAGGAAATGCTAAAGATAGTCGTCGTTAGATAAAAGAGACATCGAACAGAGGAACGTACCTACGTCGGTGAAAATTCGAAAAGAAAGAAGGAAGTAAGTTTACCGGTCTGGTATGGAACGTTCACATTTGACACAACCTAGAGACCACAGAGCGCGACCGACAAAGGTACAGAACGCAAAACCCAATCACGCGATTCCTTTTAGAAGGCGCGCTAACCGGTGTATCCTAGAGATCGAGACCTCGGAACAAACTTTTAGAAAAAATAGATAATTAACGAGAAATGTAACGGAACACCCGTTACAACTGGTGTTCCAATATTTTCCATTTCGCTACGAGAATGCCAAATGTATTCTCAATTATCCTTCTTGCACGACCTAATCTAAACAAAACATTCTCTTAATACGTATTTTGACAAAATATTGGAATCGTCCGTACCAATAATTGAAAACTCTCTCAGTATGTGGAAGAAAATTTCCAGGGTATGGTGTAATATCGTGGGATTAGTAGGGTGAACACGGAAACGAAAGGTTCTTCTATTCATACATTTATTATGCCGAATCTTGGTAACTCCTCACAAATTATTCTTATCGTAGGTGCTCTACCTAGGTTAGTGCTAACATTACAAAATACATGTATAATCGTATAAAATAAAAAATAACATTTTTGTTATACTGGTCCTGGTTATACTGGTTATACCATGATTGATATCCAGTGAGTATGCATAAACTACACCTTCCCACTAAAATAAAAAAATATTATTTCGGATTTTTTTTAACATTTGTACAGTTTCGTTCTATTTTTGTGAATAAGTTCTTCTTTACCTTTTCTAACAATTTTTACATTAGGCGGTAAGTCTTGGACTACGACAAATGGCCCTTCATACCTACTTTCTAACTTACATTTTCTGCTTTTATTAATACAAAGTCTCCTTTTTTGTAAAATACTGGGTTAATTGATTTTTCATATTCTTGTTTTCTTTTTAATTTACTATGAACTAAATTATTTCTTGCATCTTCGTGTGCTCTCAGCAACCGATATTTTAATTCGTTTGGGTAATCATCAAAGCAATCCCTCTAATGCATCACTCCGCCTTAAGGCGCACTTCAATCAAACTTTATTTATCCTTTTACCACTCATTATTTCAAAGTGAAGGCATAAACCCGCTTTTAGGAAAGTTTCAGTTCATCATTTGATGTATGTTTGGTTGCCTAGATGTGGTATCTTTGTACAACATCAGCCTGATAAAGTCACAGCTGTCACAAAACTCCGTAATAAATTAGTGAGTCAACAAAGCTGATATTGCAACACAATTTAAAAACATTTTTAACGACTTTTCGGAGACAAAAAAAAACTAGTAAGTAGCTTATATACTGTTGTTTGTGATCAAAGTGTTAGTCGGTAAGAAAAAGTTATTTTTTGTACTAAAAAACCTCAACAAATAGCACCCGCCTGTAGGCGGACATATGCATTACAGCTAAGAAATTCAAATATAATTCAGATATACCGAGTTTCCACAAAATATTGAGTTGTTTTTTTATTTCTTTTAGTTATGGCTAATCGCCACAAGTATTTAGACTTGTCCAAAATGACAGACGAGGACGCCTTTGAGCTACGAGGCGGTATTCCTACTGATAGTGAAGATACCGACGGTGAAGATGAAAATGACCTAGAACGCTATGATGCTCTGGATACTGCTGGAGCAACGTACCGTTTAGTAACAGCAGAAGACGAGTTGGAAAATATTGACGGCCTCGGATGAAATGAAATCGAGGCATCGAGAGAAAATTCTATAAATACAGAAAATGTGGTACCGCTTGAAGAGCCATCTACGTCATCCCTGTCAGCTGATCAAACCGTGGACGCTGAGCAACTAGAGCCCCAGAAGAATGCACCTAGTGATGCTGTTCCACCACGCACCTACAAGCGTTCCAAACGTGCCCGATGACCGGAGTTGAGTGAGGAAGAAGATGGACCGAACATTTGCAGTGCAGGAACGTTCACCGGAGATGTAATGCTAATAAGTAACGATTGCAATCAATTCAAGTCCATTACTTGGGGAAAAAAATTTCAATTGCACTTAAACGAGCTAATGTTCCGTGGCCAAAAGGAACTGCCTCCACAAGTCAAGGAACTCAAAACTCCATATGAATTTTTTCGATACTTCATGGATGATGAAATTATACAGATTCTAACGGAACAGACTAATTTGTACGCCCGTCAAAATGACATTCAAACCAAATTCAGTGTGAATTCCAGTGCGATGCGACAGTTTATTGGTATCTTGATTTATATGTATGTTTCCGTTATCCAAATGTAAGATCACAGTGGGGTAGGCACGCATTTCAAGCTGTTCGTCAAACAATGCCGGTACTAAGATTTGAGTCCATTCGTAGGTTCCTCCACTTCAATGATAATTCGGTAGCTATAGAACAGGATAGACCTGAATATGATCGCCTGTATAAAGTTCGGCCCATTATAATCCATTTTAACAAACGTTTCTTAGCAGTGCCAATGTTGCAGCGATTATGTGTAGACGAACAAATGTGCGCCACCAAAATGTCAGGCAGTGCACTTCGGCAATATCTCCCTAATAAACCACATAAATGGGAATTCAAATTTTTCTCTCTTTGCGATTCTTCGGGTTATTGCTATGCTTTCGAAATATATACAGGAGCTGGTGATAAATTGTTTCCACAAACACTCCCAATCTTGGAGCTGCATCTAATGTGGTCGTTCGCCTCTCCAGACATGTTCCAAATTTTGTAAATCATGTTGTGTATTTTGACAACTTTTATACGTCTCTGGGTCTCGTGACATATCTTCGTAGCAGAGGCATCTACTCCTTGGGTACTGTACGTACAAATCGAGTACCTAATTGCAAGATTTCCAGTGATTCCGTCCTGAATGCGAAAAAAGTTAATAGAGGTTATTCTGAAAAATATGTTGGCAATGCTTTCGGTATTGACATATCGTCCATTTTGTGGCATGATACTAAGACAGTGCGAATTCTATCATCCTATGTTGGCACAAAATGCTTCGCATCCAGAATAACCAATCAGCAATCCCAGAAGGCCACTCGTTGGGACAAAAAATCGAAAAAGCATTACGAAATTGATTGCCCGCATATCATCAAAGAATATAATCGACACATGGGAGGTGTGGATTTGATAGATGGGTTATTGGGGCGATACCACATCCGTATGTAGACCCGTAAATGGCCAAGCCGCATCTTTTATCATCTTATTGACTTTATTCTTTACCACTGCATTCATGGTGAAAAAGAAAAAATTCAGCTTCCTCATTTTCGAATACAAATTGCTGAACCGCTTTGTTTAGAAGGGATGGTGCCGCAGAAAAAAAGGCGCAGGCCGACCTTCTTCGTCGCCGACACCTGTCCCAAAACCTCCGAAAAGGGCATATCTACCACCAGAAGATGTACGTTTTGACCAAGTGGGTCACTGGTGCGTATTTCGGGACAGATCTGGAAAGAAGCAGTGCAAATATCCAAAATGTACCTTGGAAACTCAAGCGTTTTGTGTAAAATGCAACCTAAGTTTATGCAATTCTACGACAAAAACCTGGTTCTTTGATTTCCACAATAAGTAATAAAGTTCATGTTTAGTTACAACTGGTTTTGTGAATTATTTTTTACTGTTAGTAGAGTTAATTAAAAATGTCTTCTATTATAAACAGGTCTTTTTGTATATTCAAATGCACAGGTCCGCCTACAGGCGGAGTACCTTTTTTACCTCAGCCAGGTAGTAAATTTTTTTGAAAATTCCTTTCTGACATCAAATATGTATTTTTTAACCAAAATTATAACTTTTTTTTATTTTATTTCGTTAAAACAAAATTGATACATTAGAGGGATATAATGGATCAACATTACTTAAGTTATTTGGTAGGTTACATTGTTTTCCAAAAACCAGTTCAAACGGGCTATACTTAGTTTCGGTGTGTACCGTCGTATTATACGTAAAACACCAAAACGAAATCCAAGTGCTCCAATTGTAACTTTGTCCTTGGGTTTGAATTCTAAGATATGCGTCTAAAACTTTATGAAAATTCTGTAACGCTCCTATGCTTTGATGATGATACGCCGTAGAGTGTAACTGTTCGACTTGTAATAATTTAGAAATTTCCTGCATCGTAGATGAAATAGATTCTGAACCTCTGTCAGTGGCAATTATGTTAGGAGTGCCATATCTTAAAATGAAATTTTCTACAAAGTTTCTCGCCACTGTTTCACTATCTTTTAATTTTAATGGGTATGCTTCTACAAACTTTGATAATTCACATTGGATTGTTAAAATGTATTGAAAGTTATTACAATCTTTTTCTAAAGGGCCTAAGGTCTAAAAATACCTTCTCAAATGATGAAGTAGTAGTTGTTATAGTCATTGGTTCTTTGTTGTAACTAGATTATTTGTCTCTAACAGTTATCGCATTTTGTAACATATTTACTTACGTCTTAGTCCCGGCCAAAAGTAATGTTTTTTTAATGCTATTTACCATTCGGTTAATTCCCGCGTGACCACTTGTCGGAAGCAGATGAAAGTCATTCAAAATAAGTTTTTTTCGTTATTGTCAACAATCCTCCTAACATTTTTTATTACACATATTTTGAGATGTTGACTTATTTCGTGATTTACCATTATATTGACGAGCTAGCTCTTTAATAAAATTTATGTTTTTACCATTTTTACTTATTATTAATTCGCGAATCTTTACTTCAATAAATAAATCATCTAAATCTGTCAACAGTACGTCTTGTGTGAATGTCGATCGAGTATAAAGCCGGGTACTGATTTGAGCATTTATTACTACTCGCACGAATAACTTGCGCGCACAAAAGACATGCGTACAAATATATTCTTTCGCGAAAATTATTTGCGTCGTTTAACTTTTTATGCGCAACTTATTGTTCCAGAAATTTTGTTGAAATGTCGCGAAGAAGACGTAATATAATTGTTGCAAGTGCCGCTTTCTTACTGTGGCATGACGCCGAGGAAAAGAAGAAAAAGCCTAAACGATGGTGGATAACAAAATTATATCAAAGCAGGCAGGCATATGGATGTAATTTATTAAGTGTCATGAAGCTACAGAAAAATAGTGGTCACTTTCGCAATTTTATTCGTATGTCATCTGAAGATATTGAGTTTCTAATAAATGCTCTTGGTGCCAACGTTAGTTAAATGGATGCTAAATTTAGAAGTATTAGTGTACAAGAACGTTTAGCCTTACCTTAACGAACCTTACGTTTCTTAGCCACCTACACGAGTTTACAATATTTATTTAAAATTTCCAAACAGTTAATTTCCGTAATTGTTCCTGAAGTCTGCATGGCGCTGATTGATGTACTAATAGAACATGTACATATAAGTATAAAAACATATTTGTTTATTAACTAACGTAACGCAATGTATTATTCTGAAATAAAAACTAGAACAAAAACATTCATGAGAATAGCAAAAATAAAATAGAAAACAAATGGTTAGAAAAGGCAAATGTCATTTGACAAGTTTACAAGTCTATATATCTAGAAAAACAGCATTCAGGTCTGGCATATCGAGTGAAGAATGCGGAGCACTGGGTGTTGGGCATCGAGAACTTGATTTTGATTGTGAATTACTTGTAGGAGAAGGTGATTGATAGGTCCAATTCATATGGCCATAAGGATTTATGGGAGTTTCATATTTTTCTCGGTCTGCATCATAAAATATTTGGTTTATTGCATGCTCAACTTCAACAAGTATCTTTAGACTATATGTTTTTAATTTATGAAGTGTTCTTGACAAACCCCAATACAAAAACAATCTTGATCAAACAGCCGACGTTTCGTTCAGTGTTCTGAACATAATCATGGCGCTGAAACTATGAATATGTTAAGTATTTCTTATAGAAATATTATTTTTGATTTTTTTGATTTAAGATTTAATAATTCAAGATTATTTTTGTATTGGGGTTTGTCAAGAACACTTCATAATTCATCTAGCTCCCCGAGAACATTCTCCTATGTTTTTAATTTGTTTACTACATGTCCTCCATAAACAGAACACAGATCTGTAGCTTCGTGCGGACAAGCGACGGTTTCTTTTAAAATGCGATAGGTTTATTCAGCTCTCGCGTTGCTGTTCTTTGTAATATTTTTTCTTCTTTTTGGTTTAGACTCCCGGAAAGAACGGCTCTCTTCTGTTTTATTATTAACGGAGCCAGGGTTTTCTATAGGGGTTGAAGTATGGCCACAATCTTCATTGTTTTCTGTCAAGGTTATATCAGTTTTTTCTGAAGTATGGTCTTCTACAATGTCGGTGTTTTCGCAGTGAAAATAAAAAATATTCTATTTATTTTCAGATGCCATCAATCCATGAAGAATGCTCGGAAGTTTCAAAGAGATATGAAGAATTATGGAACTATTTAAATTGCGTAGGAACAGTAGATGGCAAGCATCTTGTTTTACAAGCGCCATTTAATAGTGGGAGCGAATATTACAATTACAAGGGTTTCTTCAGTATTGTATTATTCGCGGTGGTTGACGCTGAATATAATTTTATATTCGCTGATGTTGGATGCCCAGGAGAATTTCCGACGGTGGAGTGTTTAAACATAGTGAACTGTATAGGAAATTGTCCCGAAATGAGTTGAATTTACCAGAAGATTCTAATTTACCCGGGCGTGAGAAAAAAATCTCGTATATTTTACTTAGTGATGAAGCATTTGCTTTATCTCGAGATGTTATGAGGCCATTCTCAGGAAATTTTCAAAAGGTATCTCCTCAAAGAATTTTTAATTATAGGCTTAGCAGAGCTCGCAGGTTAGTTGAAAATGCATTTGGAATTTTGTCTGCTGTGTTCAGGGTATTAAGAAAACCTATACTGCTCCAGTCAGAAAAAGCGAAGAATGTAGTTCTGGTAACAATTTTTTTACACAATTTTCTAAGACGAAATCATGGTGCCAGAAATGTGTATACGCCACCGGGAACGTTCGACGGCGAAGTTAATGGGCAGTTTACAGCAGGTAGTTGGAGAGAGTAAAATGACACGATGACATCGTTAATACCTATTAGAAATATACCTAGAAAATCGAATTTCAATGCCCAGCAAAATCGTGATGAATATACTGTCTACTTTTCAACTAACGGGCGTGCACCTTGGCAGGATTAATATGCTTAATTTATATAAAAAACTGACCAGACTACTCACCTCTGTGTCTACTGTGCCTTTGGGCTCGTCATTATCCCATAAAAATTGTAATCTTTTAAATGCGAACCACTTGGATACACATACTTCGTCAGCACCTGAAATAAACAGAGGGTTGCGAAGTTGAACAGACCCTAATAGACGACTAACTTGTATACCATTATATCCATTATGTATTAATAAAGTATCAGTGTATACTATCAGTATTTATTTACCTTTGCCCGTTCCAATGCTCTTTTACCTTTAGCCTTTTCTCTTCGGAAAGAACCCAATAAACTGTTTATTTTTTGTTTCACATCCAAAACACTAATGTCTAAACTTGTAGCTATGGTATTCCTAGCGTCCAGCTTCTTCTGTCTATTGAAATGCAGTGCATGTTTTGGATCCCATAAAATACGAAATTTTTCATAGTCGTCAATCAATTTGAGCGCTAATTCGTTACTCCATTCCATTTTGATGTACAATTTGCATTTAGTCGTTTAGTGTTTAGACAGACGCACAACAATAAGTAAGGCCGCGGTCCCACAGAGCAATCGCTATCGAGCGATCACCATCGAGCACAATTTCAACATGCAATTTGTCACAGTCCAAGTCCCACTGAACGATCAGCCGTACGCCGTTGTCCATCGAGTGACATTGACCAGTTTATATTTTCCAACCCGTTGGAATTTTAGTGTATGGTCGATGGCAGTTGATGGATGAACGCATGCGTTCCAGGTACCACCGCCATATGTACACATGTAAACAAATAATATAACTATAACCTCAAACTTGTATACGTCCCAAGTATATGTATCTACTGTTGTGTTATTGTACTTTTCTTAAATTTAATTTAATTTTAATTAAATCTTAATCTTAATTTTAATTAAGTACAATTTAATTTCATGTAATAAATATAATGTCAATAATAATAATAATAATAATAATAATAATAATAATAATGTCTTAATAAATTTAATGTCAGGGATCTATCTATCGATGCAGTTCGAAATAGACCTGATCTATACGATCAGCGACGCCCCGTTATTGATAATTTGTGGGGAGAAATCAACAAACTATTTCCGACGAAAACCGGTAAGCAGTATGAATATAAACACAGAATTGAAGTTATTCGCCCTTTATAGAAAGTTACACGGATACAATTTCCTAAACTTAATTGACGTACATATCTTTCTCAATTCCAGAGCAACAATTAAAAAAAAAGTGGCAAATCCTTCGTTCAGGATACAGGACTCGAAGAGGAAATACAAAGTTGCCCTCAGGTTCGGAAACGAAACCCATCAAGAAGTGGGCCTACTTTGAAGCCCTTTCATTTCTTGAACCATATTTAACCGAAAGGAAGACCACATCGAATGTTTCATCCTGTTCCCAAGATCAGGCCGACCGAAGTGAAGAAAGGGAAGATGCGGAAATGTATCAATTTCAAGATGTCCCTGATAATGGAATGTGTGATTAAGAGTCAAAATTTACAATAATAAAATTAATTATTACACTATAGATGAAGAAGCATGGGTAGGGATGTCCCAAGGGCACCAAGATTTGGAGGAAGTTCAAGTTTCCGGGGACAGTACTCCGACAGTAACTTCGAAACCATCGAAGTGGAAGCAAAATCCTGTTGATGATATGTTCATGTCATATATTAAATTGAAAAAAAAATCTCAACCACTAAGTCATTCTACCAAAAGTTGAAATGAACTGTTTTTAATAAGTCTTTTGGAAGACTTCAATAAACTCCCTCCCAGGAAATTGAGGCAATTCAAAGCTGAAACTATTGAAAATTTAAATAAAAAATTAGATGCATGCAACAAATAGTATCTTAGGTTTAGATGTTTTAGAATATTATTTTTTTTTGTGTAGGTTAAGGTTCTCTTGGGTGTTTTGGGTGGCAAGTAAATATTATTTTCTAAGACTGAGATGAGATGAGTGTATTGGATTTATTAATAAAATTATAACTTTTGCAAAATTGCTTTATTTTATGTTATTATTATTCTTGCCTAAAATTTTACTATAACAATACAACTGTTCAAATCCTATCATTTCCCCATATTGTCATCCTGCCATTCTACGGCACCTGCTCCAATATAATAATTAGTAAATTTTTCACGAATTGACCGTGCTTCACGTGTAGATTAATTCGTACTTGTTCTTCTTGTATTTTGCAGGGGCAAAAATGCACCAGGTCTGATGTTGTCAATGATTTGAGTGTTAAGGGGCCCATTTTCTTCTACTCGTATCATATTGTGTAGAGCACAAGCGGTATTATTTTATCGACTTTCTCTGGAAAAACTGCAATGCTGTTTTCGAACACACGAAATTTCGATACGAGAATGCCAAAGGTGCACTCAACAAGTTGTCGTGCATAGGACAAACGGTAATTGTATCTTCTTTTTTCAATAGTTATGTCACGCCTGGTATAAGGCTTCCTCATGTGCCTCGATAAACGAAATGCTTCATCTCCAATGAAAACGAAAGACAATAGTTCGTTTTGGTTTTGACCTCTTGGTTTTTTATCTGGTAAGTCCAGTCTCCCTTCATACAATAATTTGCCGAAATTGGAATGTTCCAATACACCGCCGTCGCTATTTTTTCTAAAAGTCCCTACATCAATCATTGTAAATTTGTAATTACAATCCACTACTGCTAATAACACTATACAATAATACTGTTTGTAATTGTATAGAGAGATCCACAATTAATGGGCTTATGTATCCTAATATGCTTCCCATCGATTGTTCCCAGACAAATAGGAAACTTCTTCCTAGTAGCAAATTTCGTTTTCCATCACACTAATGTGGTTATGGCTAATGCGTAACCAAAAGGACGCCGAATGGTAAGAATCTCCAGTAGCCAGATACCTAAAATAAAACCACTTTGCCTATATTCACCATTCAATAAATATTCAAAAAATATCTACCTCAGTGTTACCGTCAGCCTCTCTTCAAAGCTGATGTTTTTGCGGTAATTTGTACTGCAAATTGAGAACAGCGGTTTTACTATGGATACTAAAGTGTTGAAAGTATCCTTAGTCATGCGGTAATAACTATAAAATTTGTCGTCGTCGCGTAAAAGCTGGGGAACTAAGTGATGAAATTTGAAGTGATGAGCATTACTCTGTGTCGAGATAAATTTGCCACACCCACATACTTCTTAGTTTCTGGACACGATTTTTCCAGTAATAATAAAGAATTACCATTTCATCCGAGGAAGAACTCTCTGATGAGGACATCTTTCAAAAAAGTTTGGTTAGTCATTAGTGGGGTTAGTGGTTAGCAGCACAGAACATATACTCATAGCACACGCAACGTTTGAATGTTTTGTGTGGTACACGCTCGATACACCAAACGTTTCTGTGAGACCGTGCCACTCAATTTTGGTTGTTACTAGTCGATGCTGCTCGACTGTGGTTACTCGCGATGTATCCTTTGAGACCGCGGCCTAATACAACTACGTCTACGTCCACACTGGGCGTTTTACGCACACGAAAACCCTTTGAACTTCCAAAAAGACCGACAGCCGCCGGAACTTTTTCGTGCGAGTAAAGCCGGGGACACATTTATGGGACGGGACGTACCTTCACAAAAGTAGGTATTCCGTAACTTTCAAACAGAGAGCATCGAAATGAGTTCAAGTGAGTTTGAAGAGAAATGGAAGAAGTGGCAGTTGCAGTATGCACTCAATCGACGGAACGAACCGTATGGGTTCACGAACTTAATAAAACAAGAACTTGGACTTCATGTCGTACAAACAGAGATAGTGACGTATAGCTTCACTTAGCAGAGTATTGTCCATCTTGTTGCTCACCTACTACCCTCCTCACTGAGTAAATTCCACCGAGACGGTGTATGCGACTCGACGCAACGCAACGAAAATCTAAATGGTTGGATCTCCGTCGCGTCGCCTTGCGTGCCGTCGCGTCGCGTCGAACAAATGTGCACACATCCGTTCGAGAACAGTACATTCTTACGGAAAGTATGATTTTAGATTGGCGTTGCACCCCATCGCGTCGCGTGGCGTTGCGTCGAGTCCCATAAATGTGTCTCCGGCTTAAGAATGCTCAAATCAGTACCCAGCTTAGGGATTGAGGTAAATCGTTAAATGAGATGGAACGAAATAACTTGTCTTATTGTTACTAGCAACATGGTTGAACTTTTTTAATTTACGGAATTGTGACTTCAAAATGTCTACCACAATTTCAACGCCATTTTTCGGTTCCACAATGTTTAGTTGATCAGGCCGAACATCGTAAGAACTGTCTTCGGCGATGTTCTTTTTTTTTTAATTTAGATCTTGTCATTATTGTCATTACTTTCTTATTCATACTTTTGAATTCATTCGATGTGACACGCACTCTTGATAAGGCATCCGCAGAGACATTCTCACTTCCTTTCACATCAAAATCATGTTCTTCGACGCATAGACGAAATTTTGTTAAGCGACTAGATGGATCTGTCAAATTAAATAAATAAACTAGAGTTCTATGGTCCGTTCGAAAAAAGTGTTTCATGTATACCCTACCATACCTAACATGTTTTACCGCCCAAACTATAGCTGCCAATTCTTTTTCAATAGTGGGATAATTCATTTCGGAATTAAAGTTCTGCTTGCGTAAGCTACTGGTTTGTTATCTCTATTTGATAAAACTGCCTCTAGTGCAACTTTTGAGACACTGTTTGAAGAATAAACTCGTTATCGACAAAAAAATCTGGATATTGTAAAACAGGCGGTTGGGTAAGTGCATTTTGAAGAGCTGCAAACGAATTTTGACAATCAGCTGACCACGAAAATTCTACAGTTTTTCTTGTCAGTCTTTTAAGAGGTAAGCCTTTTCGGAAAAATTAAGGATATATTTTCGATAACAATTAGCAAAAGCCACGATGCGTTTAACATCATCAGTGTTTTTTTTTTGTACTGGATATTCTTTTAAGACTAATTTTTTCGGGATCAGGCAAAATGCCGTCTGATGTAATAGGATGTCCCAAATATAGTATCTCCTTTTTTTAAAAAATTACATTGTAGAGCACATTTTACATTTTAACAGCACTTCTTTAGCCGAAATGCTGAAAGCAAGCATCAATATTGACAATTTATGGGCATTCGAGAAGCTTGGACAGATGTCCAGAATCGATCCAATAGAAGAAACATCGTTCCCCCCTTATTATTTTTCTCATCATAGCGTTGAAAGGCAAGATAGTGTCACAACTAAACTTCGCGTAGTTTTTTATTCATCCGCAGGGAGCTCAGGCGGCATATCCTTAAATGATGTTTTAAAGCTCGGTCATGTCATTCAAAGCGATTTGTTTACAATCCTCTTGCGTTTTTGACAGCATAAATTTGCACTGACTGGCGATATCGCCAAGATATACCCTCTGGTTAACGTTGATCCAACTCATCGGGATCTTCAACGAATTATTTGGCCAAGCGATCAGAAGTTCGAAATTTCGCATTACAGATTGAATACCATAACGTATGGCACGGCTTCTGCGTCGTTTCTGGTCACTCGCTGTATAAATCAATTGGCTCTCCAGCTACAAACCCAGCATCCCATTGCATCAAATATCCTCTTAAACGATTGTTACGTTGATGACATCATAACTGGAGCTGATTCCTTAAAAGATTTAATATCAATTAGAAAAACCTTCGTTAACATCTTAATGAGCGGAGGTTTTCAGCTGAGGCAATTCACTTCCAACGATTCAAGATTATTACATGATCTAGTCAAGGACGTTGAAAATACCATGAAACAGCTGGTTGAATCTCAAAGTTCCATAACGCTGGGCGATCTTTGAAATCATTCTTCGGACACCTTTGAGTACACCTCAAGGCTGAAGATTATTCCATCCAATCCTGTAATTAAACGATCAATACTTTCCGCTAAATATTTGACCCTCTAGGCCTGTTAGGCCCAATTACTGTTCAAGGAAAGCTTATCATGCAGCCTCTATGGCTTGCTAAACTCGATTGGGACGATCCTATTCCTCTTTATATCTACAAGGCTTGGTCTTGGTTCCTAGATCAAATTAAGGATGTAACATACAGGTTGCGCTATTAACGGCAAAATCAAGAGTAGCCCCATTAAAATCTTTATCGTTGCCCAGACTTGAATTATCAGGCACTTTACTGCTGGCTCGTCTGGTCAATAAGGTGATAGCTTGTCTTCATCTAAGAATTGACACCATCTATTATTGGACCTGTCATGGTTAAGCACAGAACCACGTTGCTGGAAAACCTTTGTCAGCAACCGAATATCTGAAATCCAAGATTTAACTGACGTCAGTTAATGGTATCACGTTTCTTCTTCCCACAATCCTGTTGACATAATATATCTTTGGTGGAATGGGCCATCTTATTTACCAACAAGACAAGTTACCACAATTTAACCCAAGATCACAAGTCGTGTTAATGTCACTGAATGATGATCACATCTTTCATAGATTTTCATCACTATCTACGTTGCTAGGTGCCACAAATTTCTGTTTGCGATGCGTTCACAATAGTTTATCCAAGCGAAGAAAACAAACTCGAATCACATCCCCAGACGTTAATCCCGTGGAGCCACTGAAGGCAAAAATATTGTTGGTCAAACTAGTCCAATCATTCCCAAATGAACTTCAGTGCCTATCGTCATCAGTCTGTCAATCTGAATAGAAGATTAAGTTCATTAAATCCATTCCTCGACGAAAACGGAATTATTCGCGTCGGCGGAAGACTGGCTCAACCTGTTGCCAGACTGCAGATTCAACCGCCTCCTCGACGCCACCACTGGTATGTTTTCATCCGGACAGCCAACTAACACTCCAGGAATCGAAGTCAAAGTTTTCACCGTTCACGAAACTTCACAGTTTCACGACATTTTAAAGGATTTTCCTCAGCTTTCACACCCCAGCGGAGCTCACAGAGAAACACGGCACTCG
This sequence comes from Cryptocephalus moraei, assembly GCA_946251905.1. Classification (NCBI taxonomy): domain Eukaryota; kingdom Metazoa; phylum Arthropoda; class Insecta; order Coleoptera; family Chrysomelidae; genus Cryptocephalus; species Cryptocephalus moraei. Next base: position 17,613,656 of record OX276459.1, read on the forward strand.
ACATTGCATTTCATCAAGACCACACCCGGACCTCCAATCTCGTGCCGTGCCCGTCGCCTCGCTCCAGACCGCCTCCGTATCGCTAAGACCGAATTTGAAGGCATGCTACAAAACGGAACTGCCCGCCGAGCTGACGGACCCTGGGCATCACCACTACACCTGGTCCCCAAGAAGACAGAAGGCTAGCGCCCTTGCGGGGACTACCGCGCCCTCAATGCTCCCACCATTCCTGACAGGTACCCAGTACGACACATCCACGATTTTTCACATAGAATCCATGGATGCCAGCTGTTCTCCGTCATCGACCTCGTTAAAGCATACACCCAAATTCCAGTCAACCCGGAAGACATCCCAAAAACGGCAATAATAACTCCATTCGGACTGTTCGAATTCCCATTTATGAGTTTCGGTTTAAGGAACGCAGGCCAGACGTTCCAACGATTCATCGATGAAGTGGTGCGAGATCTAGACCTCTGCTTCGCCTATATCGATGACCTCCTGATCTTCTCAGAAAATGTAACTGAACATAAACATCACCTGCGACTTCTCTTTCAACCACTCAACGAGCACGGACTCATCATCAACCTCGAGAAAAGCACCCTAGGAAGCTCAACAGTGACATTCCTAGGCTACGAGGTATCTGCCGAAGGGACACGACCTCTTCCAGATCGAATCGCAGATCACAAAAAGTACCCATTGCCCAGTACAGTCAGAGACCTACGTCGATTTCTCGGTATGGTAAATTTTTACCGCCGCTTTCTACTATCCGCAGCCAAATACCAAGCACCTCTGAACAATGTTCTAACAGGCCTACGCATCAACGAACCCATATCTTGGACGAAAAGCCTTGAGCAGCCCTTTGAAGATTGCAAAACATCCCTCTGCGAGGCGACATTACTGTCCCATCCAGCCTCGAACGCTCCCCTAGTACTCTTCACCGATGCTTCCAGTACCGCAATAGGCGCATGCTTAATGCAATACATGGACAACACTTGGCGTCCTCTAGCGTTCTTTTCCAAGAAGCTCTCCACAAAGCCATCCTCATCAACACCTGATGCCAAACCAACAGAAGATAGCACGCAATATCCACAAACGGATTGGCCAGCATATTACAGAGAACTACTCGCTGTCTATGAAGCCGTATAACATTTTCGACACACACTTGAAGGCCAGCATTGCACTATTTTTACTGACCACAAACCGCTGACTTACGCTTTCGCGCAACGCCGTGACAAACTTCCTTCAGTCCAGCTGCGCCAGCTGACCTTCATAGCTCAATTTACCACTGACATTTAGCACATCAGCGGTAAAGACAACTTCATTGCAGACGCCTTTTCTCGCATCGCCGTAGTATCGTCAACTCCTCTAGACGAAGCTACTCTAGCCAAAGCTCAGGACGAAGACGACGAACTCAAGCGCATCCTAGAACAAGGTTCCGCACTTCACCTCCAACAGCAAGCAATAACCGGATCCAACCTCACCCTCTTCTGCGACACCACTAAGGACCGCCCGAGACCTTTTGTACCTGCGCATCTACGTCGTAACATATTTAATACACTGCATAACCTGAGTCACCCAGGAATCCGAGTCTCTGCAAAACTGATCTCAGACCGCTACGTGTGGCCTGGCATTCAGCGCGACTGTCACATCTGGGCTCGATCATGTTTGGAATGTCAGCGTTCAAAAACCTCTCGTCACGTAAGATCCCCTTTTGATCAGTTTCCAACTCCAACAGCTCGATTCCGACACGTCCATATCGATTTGATATGCCCCCTACCTCCAGCAGGTCCATACCGATATTGTCTGACCGCAATTGACCGCTTCACTCGTTGGCCCGAAGTCTGGCCAATCGATTGCATTACCGCAGAAACGGTCGCCGCAACATTTTTCTCAGGATGGATCGCCCGCTACGGTGTTCCAAACCAAGTAGTAACAGACCAAGGCAAACAGTTCGAATCCCAACTGTTCAAAACACTTTCTCTACTATCAGGATTCAGGCGATCACGCACCACTAGCTACCATCCTATAGCAAACGGAATGATAGAGGGCCTCCACCGTCAACTGAAGACAGCCATCATGTGTCATCCCGGCTCCGCATGGCTCGATGCACTCCCCATAGTACTCTTAGGGATTCGCAGCGCGTTTAAACCAGACATCCAGTCCACCACAGCAGAATTAGTCTACGGAGAACCCCTTAGGCTACCTGGAGAAATGATCGAGGCCTCCCAAGTGGGATGGGGACTCTTTGGCGCCGCCGACTTGGCTCGGCCGATTCGGCGCCGCCGACTGGCCGCCAGCACAACTGGGCGCCGCCGACTGGCCGCCGGACAACTCGGCGCCGCCGATTGGGCGCTGCCAACTTGATTCCAAATGTGATCTTTTTGGTAAAATTTAAAGCATATATTTGTTGAAAATGCTTTTAATCGGGGGTGAAAAGTAATTTCTTAGTTTTTAGCTCATCTTGGTATACCGGGTTAAAATGCGATTAGTGTGTTCATTTTTCTATGAAAATGCTAATACAGTAGGGCTATTGATTATGCCCTAAAAATCAGGGCGCCAAGGATCTAAGACCTTCACGGGTATTTATGATAAGAATCTTTAAGTTGGTCATTTGAGATAAAAAACGCGGAGTGGTATTAAACTAGAGAAGTGGAACTGAGAGATTGGGAAGAAAATGCACCTCTTTAAATTTTTTAATATATTTTGGAAACGAAGCAAAATGTGGTATACTTTGTATGAAACTGCTTGTAGAGAATTAAATTTCCCAGCGAAATGTTTAAAAAAATTAAAATGTTGTTTTTATGCGAGAAATGTTTAAAGAAGGAAAGAGACAAACAAGAAAAATCCTATTTTTTATTTCTTTTACTTTTTTGCACATATTTGTTTGGGTTGAAGATAGGTATAGGCATTAATTTATAGAAAAGAATGTTAACAAAATACCTTCAAAATGGTAGGTGGTAAAAGTTTTTTGGATGGAAATTCACCTGGATATTCATATTGTTTTAATTCACATTTTTTAACAAAGTTAATATTTTAGTCAATAGAAAAGATATTTAGAAAAAATACGATAAAACACGAATATGATTTATAAAGTTGTATTTATATTTGATTATCAAAAAGTGAAAAATTTTCTAGGGCTTAATTACCACCAACAGGTGATGCTTGATTAAACAGCACGGCTTAAGAACATAATTCCAGATTCAGCAGTGGCATGGAAATAATATAAATTCTCTGAACTAGTTAACTTGGTATCTATTAATCTATTAATCTAATTAATCTATTAAAAAAATTATTAAGTATACCTAGCGCCAAAACGGCGGCGCCGAGTTGGCTCTCGGCGCCCAATCGGCGGCGCCCGGCTACGCCAAGCAATGGACCAGCTTCGCCCGACGCCTGCAAGTCGACATTCTGCAACGAAGCAATTCATTTTCAAAGATCTAGCGACCTGCACTCATGTCCTGTTACGCGACGACACCATACGCGGACCTTTTCAACAACCCTACACAGGGCCATACAAAGTCGTTCTCCGAAAAAGAAAAGTATACACCCTAAGGATCAGGAATAAGGATGTCCCAGTGAGCGTTGACAGGCTGAAACCCGCCTACACCTGCAACGAAGGAAACCAGGAGCCCCCTCACCTCTTCGAGCAATCGGCCTGCCTCAACACGAAACCACCTCCAAATGAGATTCCACCACCAGCTCCGGACACACGTATACGAACCACCACGAGGTCAGGACGTCTCGTTCGCTTCCCGGATATCCTTTCTCCCTAGGCACTCCTCTCCGCAGGGGGGTGGTGTGGCGACCACCACACGATCGCTAACCATAGGCAACCACCATCACAATTACCATTCTGTGTATGACATATATAAGAATGACAAAATCACTGTTCTATGATATATATATTAGACAACCGACAACCAAGAAGGACGCTCTGCTCGTCCTCGCGAGAATAAAGTAATTAGTAACGAAAAGTGGAAGCCCATTGTTTATCAATTCCCATCCTTCCACAAGAGTATTAACGATTCCTCTACCACTATGTTGTTCGAAAGTTAACATCACACTAATCAAATAGGGACGTTTGCGCTATATATACACGTCATATCTTTATTTAAGAATCAAAATGAGAGTTGTAGCACAAGATATGCCACTGCCAATCGAAAGTTTAGATTTCATCGATGAAGAAAAATCAAAACACGGAAAATTGTTACCGGCATGTTTTCGCGCAAACTTTTGCGGTCCCTCTGGATGTGGCAAGACCAATGCAGTCCTCGCTTTACCCTTCAACCCGAATGGCTTACGTTTCGAAAACGTATACGTCTACTCCAAGTCGCTCTATCAACCAAAAAATCAATTATTGGAGAAAGTTTTGAGAAACGTGCGAGAAATCGGTTATTTTCCATTTAAGGAGAATGAGGAGATAGAAGACCCTAAAGATGCTCGAGAAAATTCTATATTCATCTTTGATGATATAGCGTGTGATAAACAGGATATGGTCAGAGCGTATTTCTCGATGGGGCGACATAAGGGAATAGAAGTCGCATACTTGTGTCAGACTTACTCTAAAATCCCGAAACAACTCATTCGGGATAACTGTAACGTAATTGTGTTGTTTAAACAGGATAATATGAATTTAAAGCATGTTTATGACGAGCACGTAAGTCCAGACATGACATATGAGACGTTTAAGCGTTTGTGTGCAGAGTGTTGGAGGGAAAAATTCGGTATGTTGGTAATAGTCAAGGATTTTGATATAAATAAGGGACGCTACCGCAAGGGATTCGATAAGTACATAACGCATCATGAAGCCACCATTAAGTAGATCCGAGGTGAAACTTAAAATGAAAATTCAAAAATTAAGTAAGGATGTGTGAAAGAAATATCTCTCTTTAAAGTTGGAACGACTCGAAGAGGACGAAACTTTATAGGATTTTTACTCCAGTCGTCAAACCACTCACACAATTAGTCGAACAACAAGGACAAAAACAACAACTAAAACAAGACAAGAAGAACTACTAAAAATAAAGAGAGAAGAAGAATCAACACCTACCCCGAAATTGGATGAAAGAGAATTTTTCCCACTTCATGAAATCAAACAAACCTATAATGAAGAAGATTACGATGATGATGATATTTCCAAAGATTATAATGAGATGTCCATCGAAGATATTCAACGTGAAATTAATGAAACTGGTGATAAAACTGTGATAAATGATTATATATCTCAGTATCCGGAGATCAGTCAACGATACATTTTAAGTTATTTTAATCATTCCCCACATGCAGACGATACCCGAGGTCCAAAGTATGAGCCTGCTACATCGAAGTGGTATCTTGGAAAGACTATCATAGATTTAGATAAGGTTAGTGGGGATATTATAGTGGATGGTCGGCATTTCCACGGTTCTGATGGCCTCTACAGGTTGATTTTTAACAAAGATCCAGACAACTATTCACTCAACGACCTTGAAAATTATAAACGAATTTTGACCGCATCAAATGTATTCAGGAAAGGTTACAGCAACATTGGTCGAGTAGCAGCCAGTAGGAGTTTCAAATATAAACATATTCTCAGACCTCTACTAAATGCAAGTGCAAGAAAGGTTCTCGATTTCTCCGATTCAAGCCCTGGATATAGTGGCGGCAAAATATACAATACTAACCCCATCGAATATGTATACTGGGATAATGTTAATGAATTGGTTGATCGATTGAAATTATTGTTAGCCTCGAAACAAGTTGGGAATACATTCTTAGAAAACGAAATATCTTCAATCATAGAGGAACTTCATGAGGCGCGAGTTACATATTAGCGGTTCGACAAATCTCAAACAACATGTCGGCGAAACACACTAAGGAAAAAATTCAACTCGTGGACGAGTTACATAGACCCATAAGAAAAAAATTCCCCAGGCGAAAAACTGTGATCAAAGGATTGGATGACTTATGGCAAGCTGATTTAGGACAAATGGATCTGTACGCAAACCACAATAATAAACACATATTTTCTTCTCGCCGTCGACTGCTTTTCGAAATTCATGTGGGTTAAGCCGTTGAGGTCGAAATCGGGCGATGTTGTAGCGCACGCCTTTGCGGAAATTCTTAAAGATGGCGGTAGATGTCCGAAAAACTTGCAAACAGAACAAGGAAAAGAATTTTACAATTCGCATTTTCAACGCCTTATGAAGAAATATGGAATTAACCACTATAGCACATTTAGTCAAACCAAGGCAGCGATCGCAGAACGTTCCATTCGAACTATAAATGAAAAGCTCTTTAAATGGTTTTCTTTGAACGGTAGCTCTAAATGGCTGGATATTTTACCTACCCTTGTAAAAAACTACAATGAACAAAAGCATAGTGTCACTAAGGTTAAACCTTGTGACGTTACGAAAGACAATGAGAAGAAGTTGTTAAATACGGTGTATAGTCGTGCTAAAATAGCGACGGGTTGACAGAAATATAATGTTGGTGACGTAGTTCGAATTAGCAAGTCTAAACATGTATTTGAGAAAAGTTATACTCCAAATTGGACAACGGAATTATTTAAAATTGTTCGAGTAAAAATCACCGACCCCAAAACCTATCTAATGGAAGATATGAATGGTAGACCTATAGAGGGTGGATTTTACGAGCAGGAACCGCAGAAAACCAAGAATCCTGACGTTTATCGTTTCGAAAAAGTCTTACGAAAAAAGGGGAATAAAGTTTATGTGAAATGGTTGGAGATGGACAAATCTCGTAATAGTTGGATAGATGCCTCAAATCGACTATAATACCATTGTTTCTTATGAGAAACACGCACAAATTTAATGACTCAGGAGGCCTTTTCCATTATGAAATCATAAAAGATACCTCAAATCGGCTAAAATAACATGGTTTCTTATGGAAAACGCGCACAAATTTGATGACTCAGGGGGGTCTTTTCATCAGGCAACTATGAGCAATATATAAAGGAACAAAACTGCTTCAACATTTTAGTTCTAAGTTGAAGATGAAGCGTCTCGCCACAAAAACTGCTATTGATCAGTGTGTATTAGATGTGTTAAAAATGTATCATGAAAGTGTGTCGTCAACTACTTCAGCACCAACCAAGAAAATGAAGGTCGAGCCCCCGTTACCAGACTCACCATTATCACCCCCACCACCACTCCAAGAGACAGAAGTGGATGCATGGGATGAATCTCTTCTATGGTACGACAATGAAGCTGTCCAATCAGAAGATAACTCAACTCTTCTGCTTCTTAATACGACTTTTCCGTGCCCTAAAAGTGGTTTTAGTTTAAATGTAGGTCTTCGTACATATGAAAATTTTGAACCTACCATTAGAATTTTCATCAACCAAGTGACTCACATGTTGTTCGGAGTTCTCGAGTGGAAGGAACTTGTTAATAAGTTTACCTGGATCTTAGATGGATACTTTAGAAGTCCAGAAAGTTCACATCTTCGTTTAATCAGTTGCGGAAACATTGTTATCACGGATACAACCACTGAGGGGGCTAGTAGTTGCAACCCTCCACCCAAGATGATTACATTAACTAGAGGATTAACTACTGTATATTTAACTGAAAATAATGTACGTGAATTGTGCAATATAACCAGTGAGTGTGTCGCTAAAAAAATTGAAGATTTAAAGAAAATAGATTTTTTTAAATATTACAAGAACTTTTTAAGTATAGTGAAAGAGCTAATGGATAGTAACAAGTGTTTGTTGAATGTTAAAGATATTGTAAACGCATTTTGTGACATCACTTCTTCCATTGAAAGTTTTTGTTTAAGAGAACTTATGTGGTATAATGTTAAAAAAATGATTTTGGATTTTGAATAGGCAAATAAAGCAAATTTTATTTGTACATGATTTTTATTAAGTATTTTTATACCTGTGGATATTTATATTAAATTTTATCTCTAGTCGCACCTAAAATTTTTACACTTGCTAAATATATTAAGGAATACGGACCCGTAACATACTTAGAACGTTGTCGAGATTTATATTTTAACTCGCGAACTTGATTACAGAATGATAATTTACCTACATTAATATCTATTACAAGAGATGAGAGTGGGAACAAAATTTTTTTCGTATACAACTGTCAAAATCGATGTCGACAAAATTAATGACACTAAATATGTCATCGGTTACGGTTATGGCATTTCTGTTTAAAACAATCATTTGAATATTTTTGTCCGAAAAATCAATGACTCCTGCAATGTACAACAATATTGTTGCAATATCCTGCACCAATATTCATATTATAATTATTGTATAGTTTGTACAAAATTGATCCAAAATTGCGATCATAAAGATATATGTCGATATCTCCATATGTTGATGTATATTCCAGAAGATTGGTTACGAATCCTCCAGCAAAAAAGTACGTCTTGCCCTCTAGGAATCGAGCGATATCATCTGGTAGTTTGGGTATTGAAATCACAGTTGAATCGTTTATGAATCGGGACAATGCACTGCGTAGACTATTTTGAGCATATTGTTTCTCAACCTCGTTCCGTTGCGTCATAACTTTAATCTTCTAATAGTTCAGAACAGTGTGTGTGTGTATGTGTGTGCGAGAGAGAGAGAGAGAGAGAGAGAGAGAGAAGATCACCTGAAAATTATTCATTAATTTTGTTATGGCCCCAAGGAATAGTGTCATAACTCTTTGGTATCAAATAACGTTTGTCATCAAAAGGGCTTAGACCAATTTTTGTTTGTTCCACGCTGAACACTTCGTGGGCGAAGGAACGAATGCCACGTTGGGTAATCATTACCTCTTTAAAGTTTTTAAGGCAGTTCTCGTAATCACTAAACGTTAGTTTATTTATAACTACGTTATATTTTACGCCTTTTGATTTTTTAGTCACCTTTCCCCCCAGAAGCTTGTAAGTGTACATTTTTGATCTGAGGCCGACAAAATGTGTTATTATTGTGCCGTTTGCTTCATCTTTCATTAAACCAGGAACTTTTTTATTCACTAATGGAATATTGTATACGTTATCTTTTTCATAGTCTGAAGTATCAAATTTCGATAAATCTGATTTAATAATTTTATCGTATGAGTCTTCACACCATAACTCGTAGATAAAGCTATCTGGGTCGGTGTAGAGAAGCTTACTCTTGTCAGTACCCCCCATTTTCGGTAATATGTACTGATAATCAAAATCGTACATATACAATTTTGAAAGGTCCAAAATTGACATACCTACATATAAAGGTTTATGAAATATCAATTCTGCTTTTTTTAATTCAATAATCGTTAAATTTTCATCTAAAATCAGTCTACTATGAAATAGAGGGGAAGCAATGAAATTTTTAGCTCCGTGACGCCCTTACCAGGAAGTGGCAATTTTCAAAACACGATGTTTGCGAATGTTCTCCATCGTTTTTCCGAATACAGCGTTATTAAAAAGTTTATAGAGATTTTTGAGAAAAGAAGTCGTCGAGCAGCTCTAAGGTTGCTATTTAAATCGATATATGGTTTTAACCAGGTGCTTTGCCGAAATTTTAAAATCTTATGGATTTTCGTCACGACTAGACCGTTCGCTAGAGCCTTTTTCAGATTTCCATAGTGTAAAATATACTCCTTATTGTACAAAGTGGCCATTAATTTAGTGAATTTAGAATTGGGAGGCAAGCGGTGTTCGGCTGCAAACGGAAAGTCTTTATGAATATCATGTAATTCCTTGGTACATTCCAAGTCAACTTGAACTATATATCCTTCTGGATTGTCGTCTGGAATGGATGCTACATCGAAATTATCGACGTCATCGATCCATTCGAAACCACCCTCTGGAAGGTGCTCTTTCATAGCACATCCGTAGAGATTATTCACATCGAAATAAAGTATATATTTGGATGGATTACAGAGATTGTGTGCAGAAGACATGTATTTATTATTCGCTTCGGAAAAACGTTTAGAACAAACAGAAATTCCACCACGTATAGCTCGCTGTATAAACATTATTTGATCAACATCGCGTAACAATTCTAATTTACATTTTGTAAATTTAAGCATGCAATCCCATGTGTATCCTGGCATTGTGAAATACCATGCCGGATCTAACTTGTGAGTTGTAATGCAGTTTTTTCTGAAATTTTCAAACACATCTGCCAAAAGTAAGATATCAGTTTTCAAGTATATGTCCGAATATTCCCCCAAATTTTGAATTCCAAACGTTTTTCAAACCTTTTGAGCGTGATCATATTTTTCAAGACTAATACATTCATCAGTTAATTTGTTGTGAAACTGTTCGATCGATGGTAATTCCGTTTCCTCTAACTTATCGATGTGTGAAATGTAATCGTAACAAAAGACACCTTTTTTTTGCCAATAATTTAAATTTTTCATCATCATCATTACACCCAAATTCACTTTTCACAATTGTTAAATTTTCCCTTTCCATTATTGATACCAATTCATCTAGAGATGCACCTAGAAATCTAATTGAATCAATAAAGCGAAAGTCTTTAAAAGGCTTTCAAAATCTGCATAGATTATGAAAGGTGCCGTTTGTTTGAAGGTATAATTTCGAAATTCAACGTACTCGTAAGTGGGAAAAGAAATTTTATATTCGTTTCTGCTTGCACAAAGTTTAATATGCTCATCGAACTTTTCTCGTTTTTGAAAGTAATTTAAACATCTGTCACAATAAAATTTCATGTGATTGTTCTTACTTAGCTGTGTCGAAACTAATCTAGAAAGATTACTGATATAGCAGTAATGATATTTAATTTCTTCATTATCATCTTCATTATCAAAATTAACCTCTTGAAATATTTACTTTGAATTAATAATAAATTAACGTGATTATCTACTTTATTTTTACTTAATTTAATCGGAACTACTGTATAAAAGTGTTTCTTTTGTAATTCTAAGCCATAAACGTTAACAGAAATGTCATTAGCAATTTCGAATTTTGAAATTTGTTTCAACGGCATCGGTGCGTCTAAATGTTCCGTAATTAAAACTGATTTATAACAGGGGTATGAAGATGTAAAATTTTTATTCGTTTTTGCAGGAAACAGACCACAGACCACAGACCAATAAAAGCACGCCTTATCATCCATATTCCGAATATTAATAACTGCAACTTTTTTCTCGATTTCCACCGGTAACTTAATGAAAGATGAACCATTACCCATTTCGTATTTGTTAATATTAATTTCAAGAAAAACAATTTTATGTAGAGCCCATCCCGATTGGCGTTCTTGGAATTCAGACATTTTAGAAATTTTATCTTGTACAAGTTCTATGAACCAACTTTGCAAATCCGTTCCTTCGTCAATTACTCCATGTTTAGTATTAAAATATTTATATTCTAAAATATCTCCACCAATTGATTGCTTTATAAATTCCCCACAAAAATTAGCATTAACTTTAATTACCTTAAACTTTCTTAAAATAATTTTAATTTTTGTTTGAATAGTATTTCTGCATCAGACAAAAATTGAACCAAACACTTGTGAGACAAATTAATTATGACACTTGTCTTGATTCTACTCTGAAAACAAGAAATTACATCCTCCCACTTAATAAGTTGATTCAAATTTGTTCCTGCGCCGACCGCATGAATTTTTTGTAAAAATAATTCTTGAAAAGGCTAAGTGATGTATCAGTGTTTGCAATTTTCGTATTTTTCCGATTGAAAGACTATCTTTCTTAGCTCGCAATACAACGTTGCAAAGTCTAATATGTCTTTGAATCGGTTTCACCCATATATTCCAATGATCACCCTTATAAATTTTTAATTTTTCAATTAGATTGGTACATTTCTTAGTAACTTTGCTCACATCCATTTTTCTCTCGCTCTCCTACTTTTAAAATATACAAACACACTCACCTTTATATTTCTGTAATCTCGAAAACGGTTAATGGGTTCCCTTTTCCGATGTCCTTCTTGCCTTTAAATGTTACACAGTAAGTTCCCTTGGAAAATTGCTCAACTGGCGGTTCCAGCTCCTCAGTCACCCTCTTTGGAAGACACACCTGGTACTCGGCTAATTCCACGACCACAGCTTTTCCAAACTTCGTAGAAGTTACTTTTGCAGATAATATTTTCTGCGGGATGTCCTGTGGAAATTCATTTAGTTTTTTAAACGGTTTTCCTTCTCCTCCTGTAAGTTTATTTAAATTGACCAAATCCATCTGCACAAACAAACAAAAAATATAAATTACATCATAACTAAAATTTAAAATAATATAATACTCACTTTTTTCGAGGATCAGTGAACTTTAACTTTAAATGGGAATAGCAGACCGTTATCGGCTGGTTGATAAGTCGTTTGGATCGACGCATACAAACGAGATGGAAGGAAATTGCTCGGATATTATCTTAAAACACAAGTTAGAAAGTAGACAAAATAATTTTGGCGTATTAAAAGACAAATCACAAAAAGTAACAATAATACTCACCGGATAAATTTCGACCCAACAAAAACGAATGCACAAGTGAATGCAATCTAATAATTTTTCCTTATATACCCATTTCCATCTATTTTTTAATTCATAACGCAAATATCGCGTAAATTTCTGACGTAATTTCTGAATGTAATTATAATATGCAATTGCATCGACCTTCATTACCTACCTCGCTGTTATTTTCTATCTAACCTCGCTTTCACATTCACGTGTAGGATTAATGGAAATAATCGGGGACACGCCACATATTCTAATTATAATTAATTATAATATAAAGGCGCAGCGCAAGGCTAAGCAAATTGAAAGCTATGTGTTAAGAATATAAATGTACATTTTTCTTTGCTAGATGACGAAGGTTCTCAAATTCCCCAAATACAACAATCAACTAATGTGGATGATGTTTAATCCAACAGCTATACAACCGACGTTTCGTCTACGATCGTAGACATACTCATGGTTCTACAATGATAAGGTAAGTAGGTACTTGTTAGGAAAGAGAGACTGACACTTACATTTCCAGTGAGCTGATGAGTCAAATCTAAATGAAAGGTGAATTGAAAGTTCTTTGTAGGTCCAATCAAGGTCGAAAGTAAGAATGACCATTACGTGAAAATACAATTGTATTATATTCTATTCTGTGTTGCAGGTGAACCGACAAGGTGGGTCCTCACGGTGTAAGGAGAAGTTGAGAGGCCATTATAACAATTTATAGAAACACTCTCAAACCCCACACAACCAGCACCAACGTGACCTACACAAGGACTAACATCATTCGAACGTTCTGGAAAATTACTGTTTTTTGTTAACATTCCCTCCGTTATTAACATTGGCATTGAAAGTAATATCTACTCTTGCAGTGTGACGCCATCCATTGACAATAATTGAACAACAAGAAGGAACTGTTAATCTCTTGGAAAGAAGGAAGGAAGGACTCTTCCCACTTCGATGTTCGATGTTCGTAGTGGGTATACTAGGTGGCGCCCATTTCTCGTTCATTATCGTGAAGTTAAGAATTTCTCATTCCGACGCATGACCCTAATGCTCTCCAGGCGAACAGCTGCCCTAAGCTATGTGTAAGTAAACAACCTTCGCTACAACTTTATGAATCGCTTTTTGCACGGGATCTACACTCCAAACGCTATTGTTGATTCCGAGGTAAGCTGAATTTAGTTACAGTATTTTTTAGGCTTATTTCGATAGAAATAGGACTATTGCAGTGAAGTAGCATGGTGGAACTTCGGAAAAATTTCAATGCAGTTTTTCGTTTGACAATATCCATATATGGGATATAACGAAATTTGTTAGCACGATAGCGGGCGTATTTTTTAATAGATTCAAATGAAACACGACACAAAAATAGTTTGGGTAAATATCTCGGTCGAGTTCCTTTCTCCGAGGGCCAAATCGGTCCAGGAAAAACAAAATGGCGGCCTGTCAAACTTTTAACATAATTGTTTTTTTTTTGTTTTTTATCTGACGCAAAAATTTTGAAGGTTTTTTTGTAGGCCTTTGGAAGTTCTACAATTTTTGTATTTAACACTTATTTGCAAACTCGCAACAAAAATGTTATTTGCAAAAGAAATTTTCATATTTCCAACATTTCATGAACGATCTGTATTATAATGTCAACTATTATGGTATCCAATTGAATGTCATAGTAACGTCATAATAAACGAAAGAAGCCTTTCGACGGCGTGTCATCAGCGGTTTTTTAGTTGTATTTGTTTGATGTGGATTTAAAAAGATGATTAAAATGATTGTAAGTACTCTTTTTTTAAGCATGTTGAAATGATATTGATGTCTCTTGATAATATAATAATACTAATTGATATATCTGTATAATATAGTATAATTATATTGTGTCAGATTGTGATATATCTCCAACTTCGAAATTTGAAATGGTTCATTCGTATCACTTTTCTCTACAGTCTCGACTAACGCTAATTGTTAAAAGTTCCCCTGCTCAGTACGTGGTGACTACCATTAGGATCATATTTGTTTTCTTTCTTAGATATCATTAATATTATTATTAGTATTCCGATTAAGATATTTCAACACGAGGTCTTGCGACAATTTCGTCGATTAATAGAAAGGAAGAAGAAGAAGTACAATAATCTGAAAAAAACGCTGATAATTAAACTTCTCGTTGTCTGTACAACAATCGATTTTAAATTCTATATATTTCTGTCTCATCAATATATAACTAGCTTTTAATGAACTGATTGAAAGTAGTAAGTAATCCTCATTGTAATTGTATATAGTCCAGGAGCACTACAGTTTGACATGGCTGTGTCTTTACTTAACTTAGATATTCTCAAAATTGGTCGAAAATTATGTATATAATCATATTATAAGTATGCGCTAGCTTAAAAGGTTGTGCTATTTGAAAGAAATATCGAGAAGAGAAAAAATGCACGAAAATACCGCATTTTGTATCATTATTTTCAATATAACTCTTATAGATGCAGTTTAGAGAAAAAATGATCTCTTGTGAATTTGTTTGCAATGAATTTTCATTCAGATTAAAGTATTTTAAAGTATTACAAAATGAAATCCGAAAACCCGATTCAAATCTGTTTGTTAGTTTTTGCACTGTACATTTGTTAACAAATTCGAGCAAAAACAAATCGTCATTTGTTTGCGTCACTGCTGGGGTCGAAATTAGGCATTTTCATTGCCGATGATTTTTTTTACATATTCTTGGGCACGTGAGCTATCATATAGAATCGATATAAAATCCATTTTCTATTTTGTAACATTTTTTGGGACGATTTTAAAAGTTTGTAAAATTTTTACTTTATAAATAGATACTATCGTGAAGCGGTTTTGCGGTGCGAAGAATATATCAAAGTACTAAAAAAATAGTTTTGATATATTTTTTACACCGCAAAATCGCTTCACGATAGTATTTATTTATAAAGTCAAAATTTTACAAACTTTTAAAATCGTCCCAAAAAATGGTACAAAATAGAAAATGGATTTTATATCGATTCTATATGATAGCTGACGGGCCCATGAATATGTAAAAGAATCAGCGGCAATGAAAATGCCTAATTTCGACCCCAGCAGCGACGCAAACAAATAACGATTTTTTTTTTGCTCGAATTAGTTAGCAAATGTACAGTGCAAAAACTAACAAGCAGATTTGGATCGGGTTTTCGGACTTCATTTTGTAATACTTGAATGTACTTAAATCTCTATTTATACTCGAATTGTGCAATTTCTTACCTGTATATTGAACGCCTTAAAATTACCTCGATTTTCATCACTTTTTTCCTGCTTTATTGCTGTCTAGCAACGACAATATAACAAATTCAAGCTTTAAGCTAATTCAGTCTTGTAGCAAATTTCATAGCGAACAAATTCACAAGAGACCATTTTTTGTCTAAACTGCATATATACAGAGTTATATTGAATATAGTGATACAAAATGCGGTATTTTCGTGCATTTTTGCACTTCTCGATTTTTCTTGCAAATAGCACAACTTTTTAAGCTAGCGCATACTTATAATATGATTGTATACATAATTTTCGACAAATTCTGAGAATATCTAAGTTACGTAAAGACACAGCCACATCTGGTAGTTTTTGGGTCTAATTCTCCTGGACTAACAACACACGGTTGCAACACAAACTGTTTGTTTATAGATTGTAATGAAGGGTTCTAGGAAAATTCACTGCTTACAATTCACCGTGGAAAAAAAACCGCGAACAATTAATCGCCAACAAATCACCGTGTACATAATTCACCGCAAAAAATTCACCATCGGGAGACTTCTTCGCTTTACATACAGATTTTAAATTGAACTAGTAGGTATACCGTCACTCCGGACCACCCCCACCACTACCCCCCATCGGCCCCGAAGCCCCGCCCACTTTTCCCCCCTCCACTTCACGGCCTCACTACACGGGTCATCGGTCAAACCTAAATTCACGTCATTCATCTGCAAACCCTCAGAGGGAGAACACCTTCGAAAATAATTTAAACTAACTAGGAATGGATGTAATTGTGACGTCATCGAATTAAATTGTAATAAAGAAACTCCTCGCGAATCGTGGACTTGCAAATTGAGTTATGATGTTGAATGTTGTCAACGACCTCGCTGCGTACGCACACACCCACGTAATTAGTGTGTCTTTGATGGCCTACAACAGCTCGCGTTTAATAATAATAAGCCACCCAACACCAGCTGTACAAATTCGCAGAGAATCTTAATAATATCAAAGCTATTGTTTTTATTTAATGACCGGCTGTCGTGCTCAGGCGCTGGTTTCGATGTTGACCCACGAGTGCTCCGACTTGCGAGTCCATGCAGGTTTCAACAAGTCATGAGCACTTCCGCGGCGTGACGTCACCGTATTATATTTAGAATCTCGAAGCGTTCACTCTACCGCGTGTTCGCAATGAAAAGAAACAATTACGGAGTATAGGACGGTAGACGTTACATGCTCTGCAAGATGTAAAATATGATAAAAGTGAAAAACGTTTTGCTCGATTGTTCCGATCGAAATTTCACTGTCGGAGAAGTCACCACAGCTGATTCGCGTACGAACAAGTTTTCAGGTCTGGGGACGGTTCATATAATAACGGTGTAATCAACACACCTCCTCGGAACTGTTGCATAGATAGGAACGTCGAAAAGGTCGCGGTTAGTTCCCGTCGCGGGGCAAGTATCCTTATAAGGAAGAGAGGAAGAGGATCTAATTTTTCTAGCGCCTCGTACGTACACAATTAATGAAGGGGTGTGACCTTGTAGGATTGCACTACTTTTTCCTGCGCGGCGTAGGCACACGCTTAGCGCGTGTCTTTACCTATATATACCCTGACCATCCCCCAGGTCTTCAGTATCAGCTGCTCTATTGAACGATAGACATCAATCCATCCGCATCCAATAGTTTCTCCGCACGAATATGCAGCCTACAAGGTTTACCGTTATACACGATAAGCAGGTCAGGGTGAAACGTTTTGCTTTATATGGACGTCAACTGGAATTTAAAGTGAAATCAATACCAAAAGATGAAGATCCGGTGCTATGGTTTAATACAGCGATTGAAGACGCGGTGAATTATACAAGCGCACCTTTATCTGGATCTGATAAAGTGGGCATGTCATTTTGCGGAAAGACTTTCGAACGAGGCGAAGGATGGATTAGTTTCCGAGATGTGTCAGAGTTGAAAATGGAGGACGTGTGGGATATGATCTCAAAAATATTCCAGTCCAACTCGGAAGGTTTAAGTACAGACACTTTCTGTATCCAAGTGACGACTGTAAGAATGCCTAAAGGCCGCGGACGTTGTAGGAATCAACATAATACTTTTGAGGAGGAATGTCGAACGAGGCGCGGTATCGTGCAGATAAAAAATTTTGTTAAAAACTGTCTACCTCGGGCATTGATTGTCGGGAAGGCGTACGCAGATAACGAACCGGACCGTCAAAAAGTAAGAAGGGATAACTTTTAACACAAACAAGGATTACTATACCGGAAGGCGGAGCGGGAATACAGGAAGTAGAGCAATTCCAGCGCGTTTTAGAGGGATACAAGATAGTTGTGTTTGAGTATGCAGCTAAGGGACGTACGGTGTTATATGAAGGACCAACAGCAGAGAAGACTATAAATCTGTTGCATTGTGATGAACACTACAATTTAATTATTTCTCTAACAGCTGCATTTGCTTGCAATTACTTCTGTGAGGTGTGTCATATACCATATGAACATCAAAATGAACATCGGTGTCAGAGGTCGTGTCCTTGCTGCCTGCAAACTCCCGAATGCTCTGCAGAAAGTAACATACTTTGTGATATCTGCAACAGGAAATTTCGACGAAAATCCAGACGAAATGAAGCCGGATGCGCGTCAAGAATTTATGAAATGGTATGAAGAGCATAAAGATGACAATTTCGCCACACAAAGAGAGCTCGTAGAATATTGTGAATCAGATGTGGCAATTTTATCCGAAGCCTGCTTGAAATTTCGCAAGATTATATTGGAAGAATGTAATGTATGTCCATTCACCGAGGCCTGTACCATAGCGAGCGTATGTAATCTTGTATATAGACGTAATTTCCTTCCTTCACAAACGATCGGTATCATACCTAAGGGCGGATATAGGGCGACCGAAAACCAGTCTTCTGTAGCAGTAATGTGGCTGTTACAAGAAGAAGAAAAGAGGAATATAAAAATACAACACGCATACAACGGTAGAGAGGTTATTTTGCATGGATGCAAAGTTGACGGTTTCTGCAAAGAAACTAATCAAGTTTTCGAATTTCACGGCTGTTACTATCACGGACACTCAAAGTGCATGCGCTACAACAGAACAAACCCTCTACACGAGGACCCTGAAGACACCTTAGAGAGGAGGTATGAAAGGACGATAGGGAAAACCGAAAGACTTCGTAGTTTCGGCTATCAAGTCACTGAGAAATGGCAATGTGAATTCACCAAACCGCATGTCGAATCAACACACCCATTATTAGTCAAACCCTTAAACCCCCGCGATGCGTTCTACGGAGGTCGAACTGGAAATTCACACTCGCTCTACAAATGCAAGCAGGGAGAAAAAATTAATTACATCGACATTTGCTCCCTGTATCCGTGGGTGTGTAAGAATGGAGTATTTCCTATCCATCACCCGAAATTATTTGTCGGGGAGGAAACTCTGAAAGTAGACTTACAGAAATCGAGTGGGTTGATAAATTGCACCATTTTACCTCCAGACGATCTCTATCACCCTGTGCTACCACAAAAAATGAATAAGAAACTTATGTTCGTGTTATGTAGAATGTGTGGTGAAACTTTAAATCAAGTCCCATGTACACACAATGAATCGGATCGAGCATTAACAGGCACATGGGTTATTGAAGAGGTCGTTAAAGCCCTGCACGTGGGTTATAAACTCCTCAAAATTCACGAGATTTGGCTGTATGAAGTGGAGCAATACGATAAGGTGAAGAAAACTGGAGGGTTGTTTACTACTATGATGAATAAATTTTTGAAATTAAAACAAGAAGCAAGTGGATTTCCCTCACACTGCACCATCCAGGAAGAGAGGGAGCTTTACATCAAGACCTTCCTACAGCAAGAAGGTATACAGCTAGATTTTGCAGCGATTGAAAAAAATGCTGGGCTCATAACACTAGCAAAATTAATTCTAAATAGTTTCTGGGGTAAATTCGGTCAAAGAGAGAATCAACCGAAAACAGTCGTAATAAAGGACCCCGCGGAATGGTTTGCCATGCTAGTGGATCCTGCAATCACAGTGAATACGGCACTTCCCATTAATGAGTCTGTCTTATTAGTTAATTGGGAATATAAGGAAGACGCATCAGACAGCTTGTCTACAGTTAATGTGACCATTGCAGCTTATGTAACGGCTCAAGCTCGATTAAAGCTGTATTCATATCTTGAAAAACTTGAGGAAAGGGTTCTATATTACGATACGGATTCTATAATATACGTTTCTCGACCTGGAGACACCTGAGAACCGTCTGTAGGAGATTGCGTTGGAGATATGACTAACGAACTACCACCAGAAACCCATATCTCAGAATTTGTATCAGGGGGTCCGAAAACCTATGCTTATAGACTAACATCAGGCCAGGAAATATGTAAATTAAAGGGAGGTAGACTAAGCTGGAAGGCGAGTCAGATTGTAAATTTTCAAACTGTGAAACAACAAATTTTATCAACGAAAAATCGTTAACCGTAACCAGCAGACAATTTCGTACAACCGAAGATCATCACGTCATCACGAAACTGATAGAGAAAAGGTACAAGCCTACATCTTGTAAACGGCGTTTTACGATCAATTATTCCTCATATCCGTATGGTCATAAACGCTGGCGGGAAGACAAATAACGTATATATATATATATATATATATATATATATATATATATATATATATTTCATATAACAAAATTAAAATTGTAATTTATGAATTTCATTAATTATTTTTGTTACATTCATTCAGATACATTTTAAAATGATATCTAAACTGTATATCTATTTTTGTATTTTGTATGTATACGTTTTTAAACTACACCTCTATTGTTAATTTATAATTATTATATTGTATATACAAGTACCTATTGTGGAGCTTTTTAATTTCGAAATATAATATCTAGTTATGTAAATCAGCGTTTTCCTTATTTTCAATTCACTTCAAACTTACACGTTTTAGTTTTCAATCAACGACATTGTAAGTCATTTTTAATTAGATACACAGAAATTAAATATTGTAATAGTTTGTAACTTATAGTGCGGGATACTACTTATTAAAATGTTCCTCTGACGAAACCCAATCTTTTTTTTAAAGCTATCATTGCATGGAGTGGTTTTTAAGAGAAATGACAAATGTAGCTATACTCATTCAATCGAAAATAAAAAACTATTGCCCCTGCTGTGGGTAAGCCTACAGGTGAAAAACTTGTTTGTCATATTTGTGAAAAGAAATTTACCCCTAATGACGCTATAATAAATAAACACGAACACTTTTCCGGCCGTGTGCGTGGCTGGACCCACCAATCCTGACTACACCTCTATTATTAATTTTTAATTATTATATTATATAATATGCCAGTATCTATTGTGGAGCTTTTTAATTTCGAAATATAATACCTAGTTAAGTAAGTAAGCGTTTTAAGTAATTTTAATTAGGTACACAGAAAATAAATATATTAATAGTTTGATTATGAAACATTCTGTTGTTATAAACATGTTTATTTTTAATATACGTCATTTCGCTTAAACATGGATATACGTATAATGTATAGACGGTCTAATTGGTTCACTCAGATCTCCCGTCGAGATGTTAATGGCTCCATCTGCACACTTCTCACTTTGATATTTTGAAATTCGTCCAGTATTCATGGAGTAGTGCTTACGTGTGACCTTTATATGTTGTTCCCCGTTTTTAAAGTATTTTCGAAAATAAATGCTATATTGTCGAATACTAATACAACTCCTAATAATTACACACACTTCCCCATTACCGAAGACGAAGCAAAACTACCGTGACAAAGATCTACAAAAGGATGACAAAATTTTAAAAACGGGTCATATTTATTACGTCGTGGTCGGATTGAATATTAAACACTTTGATAATTTAAAAAATCCTCCAAAATCTTGAAATGTGTGCCTGTTTGCCACAATGATTTTTACAATTTCACGCGTCGTTACATGTGATAAGGCGACAGGGGCAAACTTCTCCTTAATCGTCGCCGGTACTCTTTGGGGTAGGAAAGTTGATTTCTCCTCTAATCCCCTAGAACCTAGAATAGACTGCGCGTTAGTAGTGAGTATGCAGAGATCCAATAAAACTAACCTCGAACGAACGGATACACACACTGACAGGTAGCAACAACGAAGAACCTTTGATAACCTTACTTAGAGAGTGATCTGCAATAGAATCACAAAATTATGCGCGTTAGTATTCAATATGCAGCCATCCAATAAAACTAACCACGAACGAACTGACACACACACTAACAGGTAACAACAACGAAGAACCTTTGATAACCTTACAGTGATCTGCAATAGAATCACAAAATTATAAAAAAAAGGTTACATTTACTATGTCACCATGGGTGAATCGAATATTAAATCAATTCTCTCAAGAGTGTATCATCCTCATCCGGGTGCCCTGTGACTCATCGACTATGTGCGTGTTTTGCATAAGACCCAGTATTTTTGACAACTCGAGGGTATGAGTTCACTGGATTGTTACCTACCCCAAGAGCGTTTAGCGCAATAAGATTCCATGACACATAGATTTATATATAACACAAGTTTACACCTCTCGAAATCTTTTTCATATATATATATATATATATATATATATATATATATATATATATATTTATAAGTTTTAATACCAATTATACTTCAACGAATTCAGTATGTTAATGTTATCGAAATAAATTGTATAAATTATATCAAACAGGTCGTTGAAATACATTCATATAACATAATGATGTTCAAAATTTTTATTATTTAATCGTCAGACAAAGCTATTTTCCAGCAAGAATATGTCACAAACAGCGAATACCGATGAAAACGCACGCGAGAAAACGCACGCGAGTAAAGCTCTTTAAACCAGGTAGGTACATAGATATGGACAAGTCCGCGATAAATAATTTATGTGTGGAATTCCGAAGAACGGTGAATCGTTTTAAAAGTACCTAATGAGAATTCTGCAACACATCAGGTGGATTCGATAGTAATACGTCGACTGCAATATTCATAAAGAAAGAGTGAGAGAGAAAGAGAGAGAGAGAGAGAGAGAGAGACATGGCACAATGCATGGGGGAATTTACATTAGGATTTTAAATATATATTGCTCTCCTGTAATGATTTTAAAACAATGTGGCGCGCAAATTCTTATTTTGCATTATAATAAAAAGAGATCTAATAAGTACCACGGATGGGTATGTGTGTGGGTTAAGTAAGATTAAAAGACGAGAATTCTAGTGGAAATAAGAGAAAGAGAGCAAATAGCCTCTTTCAGAATGTCAGGGTTTTGCTGTTTTCATTGTTATTTAGCGATTTTCTCAGAAGTACGAACTCATTGAGAGATTCATGTAGGTAATAGATATACTTTGTAGCGTGTTCATTTCCTGCTTTCCTGTTTCGAACACGTCCATTCTTCCTCGCGTTCCGTGCGGTGTCCCGTGTGTTTCGAGGTTGGTATCCTTGACTGTCTGTGAAGTAGGACGTGCGCCCTCTCTCTCGCGCTCTCTCTCTTTCTGGCGGTGGCTTCTCGGAGGAGCAATGGCGTTATCTTCGTCCTAGGCTATCTCGACGGAATCTTCGCCCATCGAGGCCCCTAAAGGACTTTCGTTTGACTGGAGCGTTTCGACGGCTATACCTGGTTGAGGCAGTTATCGTTTCTTTATCAGTTTGGTACCGCTACCGTCCGTGTGTTGGATACACGTGTGTACCTAACCCTCTTCTCGAGGTAAGAACCACATGAAATACCACTCTCTTTCTAATTTGGGACAATCTGTTCCAATTCAGGGTTTTAATTTCGAGTTCGCATTCCACGTTCGGATTCTGACTCAAGGAGGCGGATCCTGATCCGGTGTTCCGGCCCAAGGCTCGTCCCTGTCCCGTATACCGATCGAGCTGCAGAGGTCTTCCGTTGGAACCGGACACCACTTCGTCTGGTCGAAAGTTACCTTCTGGCACGAACCACCTTCCCGAGTCTACCGAGAACTATCGTCACCGAGCTAAGCGGTCGAGTAATTATCAGGTCGTACCTTTCTTTATTCTTAGGTCATACCTTTCTTTTATTCAATTAGTGGGAGATATTTTCCCTCATTTACTTATCTACGAGAAGTGCACTATTTTAAGCTAAGTTGTTCCCTTCCTTTATGTGCTGTGACTATTTGAGGTATTTCTCACGATATAACAGGTTAAGTTATATTTCATTCTATGTATTAGGTCATACCTCATTCTATTATGTATTAGGTAATATTTCATTCTACTATGCACTAGGTTATATTTCACTCTACTATATATCAGTTTATTTGATACGTAAGTTATATGTCACGTTACTAAACGGGAAGTCACCGATTATCCCACCTTTCTCATTATTTGTTGTACTTTCACCGTCTGGTGATCTGATGTTGCATTTGCCACGCCTTTTTGGTCTTAGTTAGGTGTTAATAGAATAATTGACAGAATTATGTGTTTTATTGAACAATCCCACATTTTGGATTGGTTATTGGCCGCACAGTTGGAAGATGAGGCAATTGTCACAATTCGAAAGATCTTGCAAGAGAATGTTCGGAATAGAGACAACAAGCAGTATTTTGAAAATTACGAGATTAAAAACGAGATGGTATATCGGAAACTCGACAAGGATAAATCGGTGTGGTTAGTGCCCAAGAGCTCGCGGTGGTAGATTTGCAAGATGTGCCATGACTACACGGGGCACTTTGGAGAGGAAAACGTGATTAACAAGAATAAGAGGACCTATTGGTTCTCCGGTATGAGGCGCTTTGTAAAAAATTACATAGCGTCTTGTTTGAATTGTCTCTACTATAAACACCAAACGGGGAAGAAGCAAGGGATGTTACATCCAAATCCCAAGGCTCCTGTACCTTTTCATACGCTTCACGTTGATCACCTAGGCCCGTTCGAAACTTCCAAGAGGGGGAACAAATACCTGCTCGTAGTGGTGGATTCATTTACCAAGTTTGTGGCGATGGAGCCAGTGAAAGACACGAGAACAAAATATGAGACGCAAACGTTGCTTAACATATTTTAGCTGTTTGGAACTCGGCCGAGAATTATCAGCGATCGTGGTACCGGCTTTACGTCCAATACCGGGAGCCGGACAATTGCCCGAAGGACAACTCCCCTAATGGAATTGCCCGAAAGGACAATTGCCCGAATGGAATATTCCCCGAATGGAAAATTGCCCAAACAATAATAAACCGAATAGAAACTTCCTCGAAATGGTCGAAATTCCCTGAATATTTGGGTATTTATAATTCTGTAACTATAGGTACATGTTTATCCGTCTTCAATGATAACCTAATGCCATGCTTAATGGCAAATTGGTATGAACTGATCAGCAATAATCGCTCAAGTAAGTATTAAAATGTGAGTTATCCTGCTAAACACTAAATGGTTATTACTGCGCTTAACCTAAGCCGCGTAATGATAACATTCGTGCGAAGGGATTATTTTGACTACCTGTAAATTAGTTCCTTTATAGGTAACATCATTTTAGGTCCAATTAAGATTTATGTTTCTTCTTGGCTTGTATTTTGTAAATATCTACCGTAAAGACAGTATTAAAATATCAAGATGCCGTTACAGTTTGTTCTTAGCGAAAAAGGAAGACGTAAGTTGGTGATTAGTGGTCATTTATATCAAAAAGATAAAGAAAGTGTAAATAATTATTGGAAGTGTGATTACTATAAAAAATTTAAGTGCGGAGCTCGTGTAATAACGTTGGGTGATAATATTGTTAAGGAAAGTAGGGCACATAATCATGTCGCAGATGCAAGAGGATCAGAAAAAGGCAAGTTCATGAATCTTGTTCGTGACAATGCTCAAGGTACGCAAGATACACCGCACTTTGTCGTAGCCACTGCATCTACTGGACTTACTCAAGCTACAGCAGCTGCCCTTCCAAAAGTAAGCACCATCAAGATGGATACGCCTATTTAAGTATCAGGCTCATTCGCAAGCTGTTGTGATTGTTGAGATTGATACGCTAAATGGAATGCTTTGGGATTCAGACTAAGCATCAGGCACACATGTAAATTGTTACGATGATTGAGATGGGTGATAGTATAAACCTTTGTTCGACCGAAACATCAGGCTCTTTCGCAACTGCGATTGTAGAGATGGGTGCAATGGTCGAACCAATCTTAAGTATCATGCTCGTTCGCAGATAAACGCAACGAGAGGGGTACAAACATTTGCATTCGGTGACAGGCTCAATCGCGATTGTGTCGAATGCGAGAGTCACGGAAGTTAAGATCATGGTAATGATGAACTAGGTACTGATTTAGGTCATTGTTACAGATGCGTAACGTCGTCTAAGCCTGAGGACAAACTTCGAATACTACGTACTGTTCTTTTACATTTCGGTCAAATAAAAGTATAACAATATAAGTTTATAATAGTAGGTCTTCTCAATACCCTAAATATAACAGAAAGAATACCGAACGCATTTCCGACTACTTTTCTTGCTCTCGACAGTTTATAATTAAAAACGCGTTCAATAGAATCTTTTTGATGTGAACCTGGAGCTCTTCCAAAGGAAATGCATCATCAGCTAGAAAAACGTACGGTAATGATGTTTGTATTTGGAAAAACTTTATTGGGAGCTAAATGCAATTCAAGTTCTTGCAGTTTCTTGTAAAACGATGTATTCTTAATTACACCACCATCTCATACTCTCCCTGACATTCAACATTAGCGAAAGCGAAACAATAGTCTGCGTCGACAACAGCCATTAATGTAAATGTACACTTGTAGTTGAAGAATTCACTTTCTGTATTGATTGGAGCTTGAGGCACTACGTGTGAGCCATCTACTAATCCCAGGCAACTGGGGAAATTCCATGATTCATCAAATTGTTTTGCAATGTCCAACCATTCTTGTTCTCTATGGGGCAACTGAAAATAATAATACGGGAATTAATTTTAATGACCAATTAAAATTTAACTTTTGATAATAGATTTATATTTTTTGAACTGTATTTTATTAAGTTTTTTATTTTTTTCAGAATGAGAACGAATCCGCTCAAATGACCGAAGAGCAAGATTTGGAGGACCACACTGACAGACTAAACATGGATTTGAATAAAACGAACAGCAACGAAAGTAATGCTAATAATGAAGCAACTATCCTAAACCGCAAAGAATTTGTTTCACCCAAAA
The DNA here is from genome assembly GCA_946251905.1 of Cryptocephalus moraei. NCBI lineage: Eukaryota > Metazoa > Arthropoda > Insecta > Coleoptera > Chrysomelidae > Cryptocephalus > Cryptocephalus moraei. Next base: position 17,640,476 of record OX276459.1, read on the forward strand.
AAATTCCAAAAAAGAAAACGAAACCTACTGAAGATTTTAAGGTAGATGACGCTTACGCAGTGATAACTGATCTGAAATCGAATATTTCAGCCCGAAAAATAGATGGCTGCTCCCCTTATGGAGAACATTGGTTTCAACCTTAGAACTAACAACTCTTACACCCGGGCTATTGTTGAGCATCATACCAATAATATAATCTTCAATGCGGACATGGGTTACTGTGCACAAACCAACAATTTCAACATTCTGCTTCCAAAGACAACAAGCAGCACAGGATACTGTTCCAGCTCTACTTCATCCCTCGCTGCCTCATCTCCATCTCAACTATTCAATACCTCTAACTTTCACATTCAAATTCCAACAACAAGCAGCACAGGATACTATTCCAGCCCTACTTCATCCCCTGCTTTATCTCTTACTACTGGTATATCTAATCCTATTTCGCCTACTGGAGAACAGAGTGTGAAAGTCTTGCTGCTGACGTACATTTACCAGATTTTACTGAATTACAGTGTTTCTACAAATAATACGTAAACTAATCTTGTATCATTTTTCACTAGTTTTAAAAATTGATCCATATTTCATAAAAATGTATTATTTACTTTTAAGTTTTTTTGCGTTAAATGAATATAATTTGGGAGAAAATATTTAAGTACCTATTAACCTTCATATGTTTGTTCAAAACTTCAATGATGGCTTCACAAACTTCTGGTATTATTTTGGATGTAGCGCCAAGTTGCGTCTACTCCCAACACCGAACTACAGCAGTTACAGGAGATGTTGCAGCAACAGGCCAATCTGCTCACAAATTTTATGGAACAATAAGCCCGCATAAATGGGAGATTACTTCGGAACACGCCCACAGCTGCCTTAGTGTGTGCGCCCACCGCCAATACTACCATCGCATCTTCACTCGATTATGGGGTTGAAGTTGCCGACCTCGAGACCCCAGGAATGGTATCCCCACCGACGCCCTCCATAGCTGAAGCGGTAAATATTTCTTCTGTCTCAAATGTGAATAAAAACAATTCCATTGTCCATACGCCGGGGGATTATAGTTTAGGGGCGGACTGGAGAAGTGTATGGGCAACCGTTCCAAACCGTACCTTAGCCAGTACCTTAGAATTTCTAGAACGGTAGGTTTCTATTGCTGGTAAGCGTTCGCGAACCACCAACAATAATTTCAATTCAGAGCCTAAGACAGTCACTGCTGCAGTGGCTCAACATCCAACGGTCTCTCCTTATAACCGACCTAATGGTCCTTATCACTCGAGTACGCTTATCAGTGACACTCCTAGCAACCCATTGTCAGTACCGTCCCCTCAAATTTGTGCCTGCCGTTTCAAAGGACACAAACCTTCGGAAACCTGAAGCGCAGAGAAGTGTGTAGGGATTTTCTCTCTGTTGGAAATATATTCCTACACTCCCTATCCTCTAATACGTTTTGTTCCGGAAGGCTCCCTTATACCTTTAACTGTTGATAAACACCAGGGCAACTGTCTCACTACCCATTCTCTAAAATTTGCACCTAGTGACCCCCTTTCTGTGGATGCTTATCAAGCACTTTATGGAAATGGTTTATCCGTGCTTATACGTCTTGGATGGACGGTGGGTAGTCGTCTGGGCTTCACAAAATATGGTTTAAGACGGGGGTTACACGATCAGTTTGCCATCAGTTCAGTCCGTTAGTTTGGTCAGAATGATGTAAAACTGATCGTGTTTTGCGTTGACTGATAAACCGGACTGATGGATTTTTAAATATTTTAATAATCTTCAATCTCGACATGGAGTCACAGCGGGAAGACGCGTTGCCACCGGCTTTGCCGGCGTTGGAAATCGAAAAAGATTTCATAATGACATTCGGAACATTGGCAATCTTATGGGACAAAACGGGTGGCGGTTTACATCTACCCATCGTGGAGAAAACAAAAGTGCGGGCGGCGTAGCAACGAACAATACAATTATTTATTATACTTTGTTTTGGGATATCAGAAACAGTAATATACAAGATAGGAAAACACATTTTACGTGTACGGTCATTTTCCTACATTGTTGACCCCAGACGCGAACGCGATCAAATTCAACAAGCGGATTCGTCTTCAATAGTGGTGTTATAACCTCGCGTCAAGATGCTTCGTGACGATCAACTTCTCAACCTATGCGAAGAAAACGATGAACTTCTACGCCAAATCAAACAACAGCAATCAAACAAAACAACAGCAGCAGCAGCAGTAGCAACAACAACAAGAACAGCAGCAGGCTCCGGTCCTCGACGCCGTTCATAATCGTCCGGCAGTGCAACGAGTCGCTGTAAAATTGCCGCCTTTTTGGGCTGACAAGCCAAGTTTGTGGTTCGCACAAGCTGATTCTCAGTTTACGCTGTCTAACATCACAAATGAGGTAAGTTCCAAGTTCCATTACATCGTTTCTCGGTTAGACGCACGTTTTGCGTTGGAAGTAGAGTATATCATTCAATCCTCCCGCTCAGACTCCATACACATTTCTACGCACCAAGTTAATTCAACGTTTGTCTGTGTCCGAGGAACAACGAGTGCGTCAATTAATTGGCGAGGCAGAACTCGGAGATCGGAAACCGTCGCAGTTCCTTCGTCACCTTCGTTCCCTCGCTGGTGCCACCATCGTTCAAGATAATCTTTTGCGTCAACTTTGGTTACAACGACTTCCACCCAACGTCCGTGCTATTCTTACGACGCAGTCTGAGCTGGCGCTTGATAAACTTGAGGAACTTGCTGGTAAAATCGTTGAAGTCTCTCCGAGCAATCCAAATTTCTTCGTAAATGGAGTACTTAAGGATAGAGGTACCGAAAATAACCTTTTAAACGCTATGGCTGATTTACAGAAGAAAGTTGCTGAGCTATCTGTTTCTCGCTCACGTCCACGCAGTTCTAACCGCAATTTTGAACAGAGGGGTAGATCTTACACTCGAGACAAATCTAACCAACAATCACGCCTTTGTTGGTATCACAAAAAGTATCAGCAAAATGCTAAAAAGTGTATCAAACCTTGCAATTTCTCGGGAAACGACCAAGGCAGACGGCATCGGACTGCTCCTCATCCTCTAGCCGTCTTGTTGTAGTTGATAAAAATTGAAAACACAGATTTCTAGTTGATACTGGGACTGACTTATGTTATTTTCCTCGTTGTCTCCTTCGTGATCATCGTTCTCCTGTTAAGTATGACCTATGTGCCGCAAACGAAAGCAGCATAAAAACTTATGGTTTCATAACCTTAAATCTCAACTTAGGCTTGCGACGTAGTTTTTTGTGGAGATTCATCGTTGCTGATGTTGATTCACCGATTCATTGGGTCAGATTTTTTCGCTCACTATCATCTTTCACCGGATTGCCGTACCAAACACATAATTGATATTTCCACCGGTCTTAAAGCTCACGGTTTTTTTAAACCTTTTCCGCAAGGCAGTGTTGAAGTTGTCCAAAATTCTTCAACTTATTCCGTTCTTGTTTCTGAGTTTCCTGACATTACTCGTTCACCAGGTTTACCGCGAAATGTTAAACATGAAACTGTTCATCACATTCGCACCACTCCTGGATCTCCGATTATAAGTAAAGTTCGCCGATTATCTACTGAAAAATTAAAAATGGCTCGAAAAGAATTCGATGACATGTTGCAAGCTGGTACAACTCGTCCTTCCCAAAGTTCCTAGTCCTCTCCTTTACACTTAGCACCGAAAGGTGACTCAACTTGGCGTCCCTGTGGAGATTTTCGCGCGTTGAACGCTCGACCTTGGTACAACATATTAATTCGAAAGAGGAATTAACTAAGAAGATACAAAGACTTACTATGGTCACAGATGAACAGAGGCAACAAGTGTTACAGTTGTTGATGAAATTTCAGGTCATATTCAAAAAATTCAATAAATATTTTATTTCAATTAATATAGAAAACCAAGTATTATCATCAAATAAATATGCAGGATAAAACGCTCTTTATAAAAAGACCTTACTCCGTTTCTTTCAGTCAACGCTCTCAAGTTGAATCTACAATAAATAACATGTTAGAACTAGGGGAAACATATACTTTCCAGGTGTTACCTTTTGGTTCGAAAACAGCCGTGGGTTCTTTCACTAGAGCAATGGATATCATTCTAGGACCCGAGGGCTTGAGTTCACTTTCAAATATATTGATGATATACTTGTTGTGTCTGATTCGTTTGCTAGCCATTTAGTATATCTCGAAAGATTGTTTACGAAATTAGCTGAAGCAAATCTCACCGTAAATTTAGATAAAACCGAGTTTTTGAAACACGAAGTCCAATTCTTAGGTCACATCTTGACGACTAGGGGCGTTTTGGCCGATCCGGACACAACATTTGCAATTCGAAATTTTCCTACACCTAAAACCATTATCCTTCCAGCGGGCACGCTGTCGTAAAATTTACGACAAATGCACCTTATCGCTTCCCCCACTTTTACCACTTAGTCGCAAGCATGGAGCTCCCAGCTATTCGAGGCTTCGAGGGTCAGTGTCTCTCCAAACTACAGACATACCAGGTGTGCTTAGAAGTTTTTGTTATTCATTAGTATTTGGGAATTTCCGTTGAGCGTAAATTTTACGACACGCGCCTTAAAGTGTAAGTATATTAAATAAACTACTTTTTTTCTATTCTTTTTTTCTCTCGTATCGTTTCTTTTATAGCTAAATGTATTTTTGCGATTTAGACGTGATCCATTATGGCTCGTTGGCCGCTTACACAAAATGAGCTTGAAGAAATTGCTCAAAATTTATTCGAAGAGCCAGAGTAAGGTGAGACTTACTTTCCTTCGAGCGGTAGCGAGTTTTCGGAAGAAGAAATCGAGCAACAAGCTGAAGAAAGTGCTACCGAACAACAAAACACTTCAGACAAATCTGAAGACTCAAAAAGCTCTTGGTATTGAAAATGAACTAAATGCGTTCTTCCAAATTATCGATATGTCGACGACGTTTTGAGGTACACAAATATGTATATCGATCAGCTAAGAGTTGACCATCAATATTCTAGATATCGGGACTGTAAAAACATCGACAGACAAGAATTTATGGCTTACCTGGGTCTGCTATATTTGATCGGTATAAAAAAAATCTCACCACGCAAATGTGAAAGGGATTTTTGCCAGTTACGGTACCGGGATTGAAATAGCAAGAGCTGTCATGAGTTACAACCCTAAAGCACAGGACGTTTTAAAAACGTCCCAAAATGTCCATATTAAGTCGAAACGTCCATGGCGTTTTTTGGAGGTTTTTAAAATGTCCAAAATGTTTAAAAATTTTTAAATGTCCCGTGGGGGACATTATTAAGATGAAATTGAATGGGACATTTTAAAAACGTTTCTAAAACAGTCCCGTACAATTTAGCATTAAAAATGTCCTCCACGGGACATTTTAAAAACATTTCAAGAAGTCCTTTCTAATACCAAACGTAC